>PVLD010001409.1:113957-204179 GCA_004027595.1 Dinomys branickii | reverse complement strand
TGGAAGAAATGCTCCATCTACACAGACGAGAAATAGACAAAATTCTAGAAGAAAATAGGAAACTAATAGAATCCTTACAAGAGCAATTCAGGAATGAATTACCAATAATGAAACAGGCCCAAAGAGAATTCCAGGATTTGAAAACTAACGCTGAAAGCATGAAAAACCGTTTAAATGAAACCGAAGATAGAATTTCAGAGAAAAGAAACTGTATTCTAATGTGCTAAGCCTGATCTTATATTTTAGAGAAGTCATATAGGATGACAAGCTTTTACTTCCTATTCTCTTTCTGCAGGACAAATCTACCGAAACTGCTCATGAAGGGACGGGAAACGGGGACAGGAAGAAGTGGAGTGGAAGCATTACACATTTCCCTCTTTGCTCTGATTCAAGCTCTCTAAAACTGACCATTTGGAAACATGATGCCCAGGGCACATTGCCGTACTGAGGCTTTCCAACATTTGACCATGTGCAGTTTCCATATTTTGGCAGAGAAAGTAGTCCAGATCAAGAGGTTCAAGACCCCTGCCTAAGTAGCTTTCCCCAAACATAACATTTATAAAGATGAAAGCTTCAGTATAAAAGTGACCATGCAAAACCCTTTCAAATACAGGCAGAATATGGTCCTGAGAAAGAGGAAGAGATTTGGTGTCAAACTAATACTCAGTTCATAGCTTTGCAGTGGGAGAGCTCTGTAGCCTTGGAAATAATCCAGAACTTGTGGTCCTTCCATTATAAAATGGGATCCTGTGCTCGCTTAGTGATATTGAACAGCCATGTACTTTCTAGGTACCCAGAACACAATAGAGAACAAGAAAAATAGAGTTTTTCTAGTCCATGTTACAGTTAAATTAAAATATTTAACATACTAGGTGATAAATACTAAAGAGAAAAAATACGAATTTTTTGTGAGTGTCTGTGAGGTGGGGAGTGTGAATTTTAGAATGCCTCGGGGCTTTCACTGAGAAACTGGCCTTCTGAGGAAAGAGGAAAAGGAAGTCAGGGAGCAAGCTATGGAAATCATGGAGAGAGCTATGCAAATGAGGGGGCACCAAGCAGGTGGTTGTATACACAGGCATGTTGCTTGGAAGAAAGATCGAGACTAGATACAATTTAGAAGTCACCATCTAGTAGATGATACTAAAACTATAGTCGTTAGATTTGCGAGATCACCAGGGAGTGGTTATAGATAAAGAAACATGTTGGCCCAAGTACTCTACGACACGTCAAATTTGCTAGCGAAAAAGACACACAGCACCAGCAAAAGGAACTGAGAACAGCAAGAAACATGAGAGGATAATCCGGTAAGTATGACATCCTGAAATCAAAATGACAATGTAAGAAACAAGGTGAAGGCTGAAAAATGACCTCTGGATTTTACAACATGGGAGTTACTAGTATCTATGGGAAAAGCTATTTTGGTATATGATTGGTGCAAAAACCTGCTTGAGAAAGGCACAAAGGAAAAGTAAGGACATGAACAAGGGGTAAATAGTGTAACTCTTTGAAGAAGATTTGCTGTAAAAGAAAGGACAGGATGAAACATAACCACAAAGGAGATAATTTAGGGTCAGAAGAAGGATTCTTTTTCTTTATTTTTTTGAAGGAAAAAAATTCCAAACATATTTTCACTTTAAGGGAAAAAGTAAAACAGAGTAGGAGAGATGAGGTTTTCAAATATGAAATAAAATCTACAGAAAATTGGAATGATAATAATAATAACCATAAAATTATAATAGATCTTGTCTGTTAAATATTTACCATGAATAGGTTCTTTACTAGACTCTTTGCATGTATTATCACCCTCTAAAATACCTTTCTTATGACACCCATTTTACAAGCAAGGAGACAGGTTTGGAGTGTTGGTAGCATGCTTGAAAATTCTAAAACTTCAGTATGTATACAAGTCATGAGAATCTTGTTAAAATGCGGATTTTGAGTCCATATATTTGGACTAGGACTTGAAAATCTACATTTCTAATATGCTTCCAAATGATGCCCATGCTCTGGTGCTAGTGAGGCAGGAGATTAGGGGATGGGCAGAAAGCTGGACAACAGTGTGTGACCGTGAGTCACAGAGAGACTGACCTGAAATCACAGCACATAATGGTTTCCAAAGGCCCAAATCAGACATCAAAAGAGGGATATAAAAATAGTGGCTCTTTGGCCTCAGAGCCAAAACTTCTTCTTACACTTTGAGTGACTTTTCTGTTTGCAGAGTGTATTTTCTTTCTTCTCTTCAGCTTCTTTTTCACTTCTACTTTTTTTTCTTTAGTTCTTTTCTCCATTAACCTTCAAAAAAAATGTGAAACTTTTATGTTTACTGATTGTCCCACCCAATCTTAGGATGAGACAAAAGCCTGGAAGCCATTGGCCATTCCAACGTCCTTTTAACACTAGGACCCCCATGAGTAAAGAGAGTCGAGATCAGATCATGGATGGTGCTGCATTGCTGGCCTGTTTGATAAAAACCCAAGTTCTTTTTCTATGCCATATATTCTCTCACTATCTTGGTTGGTTTACAGATTAGAAGCCCAGTATGAAAACAAAACCCAGAAATGAAATGCAGAAGCTGTGTGGAGGCACACGCCTATAATCTCAGTTCTCAGGCGGGTAGGCTAAGGCAGGAAATTGAAAGTTTGACCCAGCCTCGGCAACTTAGTGACATCTTATCTGAAATTAAAATGCAGAAAAAATATTGGTGCTCAGTGCAAAGGATGTAGATTCAGCTCCCAAACCATAAAAAAAAGCAAACAACCATTTCTTCTCTCTTATAAGAAGAATCCTGAGGAAAGTGAGGAAAGGCAAACTTGGAGCATAAAGCATATGTTTATTACTAACCCATCTGAGCTGTCTCTGTGTATCTGAGCCAGACGAGCCTTTGTGTCCAGATGAAGAATTGGCATAATTCATTCTATTTGGCCCCTTTGTGGTCTCTGCCTCTGTAGAAGAACATATCAAAGCTATTCCCACATCTAGACCTTGAATGGAAAATAGATAGCTGGCTTAATATATTTCAACTTAAAACTTGTTCTTTGCATCAGTCAGGTATGAAGCAACTTAGGGAGTTAGACACAAATCCTAGCTCCGCTTTTTACTAAATGTGTTATCTGAGCACATTTGGTACCTCTGCCTCATTTCTGAAATAGAAGGCACGCTTTCCAACTTACAGGTTGGCAGCACTGTATCACGGTCAAAACCACAGACATTGGGAAGATTAATAAGAGCTCAAGTCTTAATGCCATGATTTCTCAGGAGTGTCCCTATCTCCTCCAAGCATCACTGCGGTCTCATTTGTAGAATGAGGTCAGTAATATGCCTACTGCTAAGGCCGATGTGAAGATCAAATGAAACATTCCAGGTAGATATCAATACAAGTTAGCTCTTATTATTCTTATGAATGCTATTATTGCAAGACTTTTGAGGATATTAACGGAAATATAAGTATACAGTAAGTACAAGTAAATATATAAGCATACAACACCTGATTTAGAGGATGAATTCTGCATATCATTACTTTCCTTTTCCCCTAATGAACTGTGGGGTTAGTGGAGGAAATTTGTTAATAGAAAAAGGAGAGCAGAGGAAAGAAATGCATTAAAAGTATTAAAGGTTTAGCAGTATAATCAACCTCTCCTGAAGCATAACTGAAGGATAAAAGGAATTCAAAAGTCACAGAAAAATGTTTTCTTTCTTGGGCAATAGGAAATACCAGAAGGATGAGATGAAGATACTCTCAGAGGTCCTGAAGTGCTTAGATGGAAAGATTCCATCAGCTACCAGGCTTCACATTACTAGTGTCACCCTAGCAGGAGCAACTAGGAGAGACTCACCAGGCACCAAGTGGTACTTCCTGAGATTTCTTGATCCATACGATACTATGGCCATCTTTGCAAAAGTCTCTATCAGTGGATTTTATTCATGCTGAATTGAGATGACATTATATCAGCTCTCATATCTTTAAATGGAATATTGACAGGCATACTTTAAATTTTTCTTTTTATTTATTTTGGAGAATATAAAAACCATTAAAATTCATACAAGAGTATAACCTAAATTTATCATGAATGAGTTCAAATGAAACACCACTTTAAAGTGATCTTTAAAAGAATAAAGTTTAGCCCCTGTTCTATCATTTTATTCAAAGTTCTAGTCCATGCTGTGCAATGGATTGTATCCAAAATAATAAAACATCACTCTGTCTTCCAAGAAGTGGCAGAAACATAGGGGTATTAGTAAGAAGAATGAGGTAGAAAACTAAACATGTTTTAAGCTAAAGGTAAATATGCTAACAGGACAGAGGAAACAATTTTTCAGGGAAATTCATGGAGAAGGTAATAGGTAGGCTCAGTCCTAAGTGTGATGCAGAATATACATGTGAATCATCACATTTCATTGAATTTACAAATCTAGATTTATAAATACATGTACACTAATTATACTAACTCCTTGAAGCACAGGAGTATTTGAAGATCAAAGCCCTTATCTAGCAATAACTAGTGATTTCCACTGTGAATTGATTTCACTCAGTCAGTCAATGCTTTCAAAATTATGGAGAATGAAATGAATTTCTTACAGTCAATAGAAGAATTGATTAGTTCATCATCCATCAAAATATCCCGGTCTTGTACCCCTCTGGCAAAGTGAAATTCCTCATTGTTCTTAAATCGTCAAGTTGTTTCCCTCCTCTGTCATTTTGCTAAGGATCTTTCTTATAACTCAAGTTTCCCCAAGACATGTGACTTCCCAGAGAATCATCTTGCCCGTGTCCTGCAACTCCCTGGGATGTTCTCAGCCAAATATACCTCCCAATAATAATGACTGGGTAGTCATATGCCCGACCACTTGATTTACTGTAATTTCCCTACTTCTACCCCATGTGCCACACACAATCCTTGGCACAGTATGCACTCCAGCCTATCTTACTGGGCAGGTGCAGTTCAGTGCACATGTTCTGTGATTTAGTGATACTTTTGGATTTACTTATACAGTCTCACTTTGTGTGACATAAACTTTTTCTATACTTTATATTTTAAACCTTTTCTTGAGTTATTTTGGACAAATTAAAAATATTTTTTACTTTCCTGTATGACTTAAAATTATACCTTTTATTTCAACTGTATTCTATTTTGGTAGTTAAATGTAATATATTAAAGTATTTTATTAACTTTAGGAAGTCAAGTAAATGAACATTCGTCCTTTCTTTCTAAACATGTCAGTGACCTTAAGGGGAAAAATGGGAAGAATTATACTACTTGATTAAAATCTTACTATAAAGCTACAGCAATAAGAACAGTGTTTTTTTTTTTTTTAATTCAGGATATACAATAGGTCAATGCAATAGAATTTGCATTAGTTACTTTTCACTTTTTGCTGGGACAAAATACCTAACACCCAAAGTTTAAAGGAGGAAAAGTTTATTTAGCTCATAGTTTGTGGAAGTTTCAGTACATGATCAACTGGCTCCTAGGCAGGGTGGCATGACAAAGGGTCAACTGTTCATAGCAGAAGAAGACAGCAAAAGCAGCAAGAGCAAAAATGGGTAAACAAGCCTCTTTCTGCCCCTGTTATCTTATCTAGACTGCTGGGACTAGGATGTGTGCCAATCCATTCAATGGAGTGATCCAGAAATAACCCAGCCTTAACCCCAGCACCCTTAATCCCAGCACTGTGCTATAAATCAATTACACTGTCTAGATTCAGCCACTTTCAAAGAAACTCTATGACCGCATGAGGTTCAGTGGGACATCTAGATACAAATCATAACAGAACGGAAAGTCTAGAAATAGACTCACATATATACACTCCTCAATTCATAACAGGATTAGTCTTGAAACCCCCATCATGTGTTAAAAATATCATAAGCCAAAAACACAATAAATATACCAAGTCTGCTGAACAGCAGAATTGGGCAATGCAGTGCACCTACTACAGAATTCTGTTGTTCACCATCGTGATTATGACTGACTGTGAGCTGCAGGTTGTTTTCACTGCCCAGCACTGAAGATTAAAATTCAGAATACAGTTTCTACTGAAACCGTTATTGCAGTAGATGCTGGGCAGCAAGCTACAACTTCCAGTCTTTCACATAATCCGAGGGGAAACAACCAATACTTTCTATTGTACTGTGTTGCTAAGCTACAATATCCAGTAAGTTACCAATGTAGTTTTTATTTTCAATTTACCATGGAGTTATCAGGACATAGCCCCATCCTAGGTCAAGGAGCATCTGTAATTATTCTATAAGATTTTGTTTACTAATTTTGTGTCTATCTTTATAAATAAGATTGATCTATAATTTTCCTTTTCAGTGTTTTTGAAAGATCAAAAAGTGGCTCTCCAAACATTTGCTATATGACTTTCTGATATGAAAATTGCTCATAACAATAAGATAATTCCACCTGTGCAAATCTTTACCAGTGTTTTGAAAGAGAAGGTAATTCAGGATTTATTGAATTGGAAGTTTTATTTAGGGCAGGACTTTCAAAGAAAGTGAGGCTGATTAGGATAGGGTTACCACGAAGATAAAGCAGTTCAAGACCAATGGAAAGATGAGGACAGACTGAAACAATTATAGGGCATAAACTGACTGCTGATATTTATCATTGAGGAGTCATCAGGTCTTTCAGGATATTTCTATAATGAAGAATCAAAAAACCATTTACACAGAAAGGCTATTCCTGGAGGAAAAATTCTCATGCCAGGAAAGACAGGGGTAGCATAAAGTCATGTTAACATGGATCCAGGGGTATGGCTTTGGTTCACAGTGTCCTGGCTGAATGGGGGTATAGCCAGTTCTTAGTCTCTGAAATAAGAGAATTGGTGTCATTTTTGTGCTACTCATGAGTTGTAAAGGGTTCCTCCATTTCCCATACTAGACATTTTATGCAAAATTAAAATTGTGTGCCATTTCAGGATTCAAAAGTATATGTCTTTCAAAGTTGTCTAGAACTCATATTTTCTTTGTGGGAGGATTGTTTAGCATTGATCTAATTTTTATATTTTCTTTTTAAAAATAAACTTCAGTTTTATCTACCCAGAAGCTTTAGATTTATAACTTAATGGGGTAAAAAGGTTACAGCTTCCACATGTCCCCATGTTCCCTAAACCGCCCCACCACCACACTATCAGTGTCTCATATCCAGCATCTTGTACATATGTTACAATTGATGAACTTATGGTGAGATGTCATTAGCACCTGAAGTACATAGTTTACATTAGAACTCACCTTTGGTGCACATGGATTCAGACAAATTGATAATATATGTGTTAATCCTTACAGCATAATTTAATAGAATTACTGCCTTAAAAATTCTAAGTGCTGACCTATTCATTTCTCCTTCCCACAAATCTTTTGACAATCACTGATCTTTACTTTTACATTTCCTGTAGCATAATGTAGTTAGAATCCTCTGGCATTTTACGACTGGCTTCTTTCCCCTGGTAATATGCACTTTACATTTCCTCCATGTCTTTTCAAGAATTGACAGGTAATTTCTGTTTAATGCTAAATAATATTCCATTGTCTGAATATACCTCAGCACCCCAATTAATTCACCAACTGAAAGACATCTCTGTTACTATAATTTACTAAAGGGCATATTGATTGCTTTCGAATTTTGAAAATTATGAATAAAGCTTCTACACAGATTTATGGCAGGTTCTTTATTGACATAAGTTTTTAATTAATTTGGGTAAGTATCAAGATTCCTGGATTATATGAAATGATGTTCAGCTTTGTAAGTAATTAGTAAACTGTCTGCAAAGTAAGTAGGACATTTTGACTCATCAGCAGCGAATGAGACTTTGTGTTGTTCTATGGTCTAGGGTTTGGGCCATTCTAATAGATGAACAATGTTGTCTCAGTGTTGTTTTAAGTTGCAGTTCTCTGGTGAAATATGCTGTTAAGCATCTTTTGTGTGATTATTTGTCATCTAAATATCTCTTTTGTTCAGATATTTTGCATTTTTAGTGACTTTTTTCTTCTTGCTAAGATTTAAGAGCTTCTTACATGGTTTGGATGACAGCTCTTAATTATATATGTTTATCTGCAATACTGTCACCAGCCTGTCTTATCATTTTGATAGCCTTTTCCAAACCAGTTTTTAATTTTAATGATTTTCAGCTTATCAGTGTTTTCTTTAATAAATCATGTCTTTGCTACTGTATCTAAAATGCTACACCACACTCTGCGTTATCCAGGGTTTGTCCTTTGTTATCTTCTAAAAATTCTGCAGTTTTGCGGTTTACGTTTAGGTCTGTGATCCATCTTGAATTAATTTTTGTGAGAGGCATTATGTGTACTTTAGATTCCTTAATTTGCGTGTTGATGTCTAGCTGCTTAGTACCATTTGTCCCATTTTCTTTTAAGATTATCTATGTATTTAAAAGGATGTTTGTTTTCTTTTTCCTGTAATTTCTCACAATCTCATGGAGGGAATTTTTGAGCTTATCTCTTTCATCATGATGTGAGAAAAGGAAGTCCTGTATAAGTGTTTGCTCAGACAAGTGTGGCACATGACTAGGAAAGTATACTGACAGCTGAATCTGTTCAGAAAAAATAGACGAATTAGTAAATTCAGCAGTTTGCTAGTTTTGGGTATAATTTGATTTCCAGTGAAATCATAGATGTGCTATATATAGTATTGCTTAACCTGAAGTCTGGGCATCATTTCCTTGGGTTAGATCCAGGCTCAGCATCTGTGGTGCACTTGCATCCTGTTATGAATGGACCACAGCAGGTTACAAGAGTAGTTTGGGATCAGAAGGTGGCTGCGGTGTGGAAAGAAGAGAACACAAAGTAAAAAGACCTGCTGTATTATAAAGAAAGAATGGTGACTGTCAAAAGTAAATTTTCAAAAGAGAATAAGGTAGGATATGACTCCTATGAAGATGAAAGTGCACATATATTACAGATTTTACTTAGTCATAATGTTAACAGTTCACAGAAGAGGTTACAAAATACAAATTTAAGTTAAAGGAATGTTAAAGTGGAACTGCAAGGGGTGACCGCAGCATCTTGGGAAGAGAAGTCACCCGGACCTTGACTGAACAACACAGAACTGTCAAGTCTACAGACAAGAAATAGTCTTTCTCAGCTTCTCATAATTTTCAGAGTTGCAAAATAGCTTCTATAGAACTGTACTACATGCCCCAGAACAGTGTACCCTGTAGACTCTAGGTTTCCACTGAAACACACGTGTTCTCCCACACTACCAAGTTGAGATAGGTCCTTTGTCTTGGGGAAATTGTTTTAAAGAGAATAAAAAAATAATAAGAAAATTAGAAGTGATGTAGAATTTCAAAAAACAAGATGATATGAATTTAACAATGGTTGTCAGATGCATATTTTTGTCTTCAAAGTAGTTCAGATGACCAGATATAAGCGTGCAAAAATGGTCAGAAAAGTTATTTAGCATTAACTGATCTTTCAATAAACCAGTAGAAGTTAGTAGTACAATTATCTTAGCTATCTTGTTTGTGTATGTGTGTGTGTGTGTGTATATATATACTTTTTCCTCCTTCTCTCTTTTATTTCTCCTTTCCCTCATGCCAGTTATTTCCTTTTGAGCACCTTCTTAATGTGTCATTTCTGAAATGAAGATAATTTATCAAAAGACTAAGCTCCTTCCAGTTCTGTGAGTTTGACTTTCTAAACTATGACTGATTCAATAATGCCAGTTCCACGTGAAATGGAGAAGGAAACAAGAAGGCTTTCCTATTATTCCCAGGGCATCTCTGCCTGTGAGGATTCTTGATGGCATCCACCTAAATCAAAATTGATTGAACATCTTATAACATAGCATATAGCACATATATTTTACATTATAACAGTGTGAGCAACACAAACACACACATACTGCAATAAATGAGTTACAAAAATTTCTACCTGTCCCTCCCTTCTTTTTTGCACTGCTGATGTCTACTGGTTTACTGAAAGGAACAGCTAATGCTGAAATATTTTTTTCTTGACCAACTTTTCATGCTTATATCTGGTAATCTGAACAACTAATCTGAAGACAGGAATATGCAATATAACAACCAGTATTCAATTCCTATCTTCTTGTTTAATGAAACTCTGTATCATTTCTAATGTTTTTAAAATTACTTTTATTAGCTTTAATTGTTTGGTCAATCTTGCATTCTTATAACTGATAATCTGAGCAACTTTGTTGAAGATAATATGTAATATAACAACCATTGTTAATTCCTATCATCTTGTTTTGATATCCTGTGTCATTTTTATTGTTTTGTGTTGTTTAGTTTGTTGTTGCTATTTGTTTTTTCACTTTAAAATAAAAAACCTATCTCTGTTAGATGCAGAATACAGACATATATTTCTGTGACCTACTAAATATTCTAAGACCCACATCTACATATTATAGGTAGACAAGGGACTTACAGAAATAGAAATGCCTGGGGTTCCAGTTCTGAATGTCAAATATAAGTCTACAGCTTGCAGCCAGGACATCTGTATTATTAAAAGTCCCTCAGGTGATTTTCTATATAACCTACATAGAGAATGATGCCCTACACAGATCTATGCTTTCCTGGTCCCTTTCTCTCTGTTCCTGATGTGTATTAGATGGCTAACAATAGTAGCAACAAGGTGTAGTAATCAAGTAGGTCGATCTTTGTTAATAAGTTGAAATATTCATTTTGCCTTTATGCAATCTCCTGGAATAATTCTAATTATTATAATTTTAGTCCTCTTGCTGGCTGAGAAAACCAAAATAAAATTACTCATTATTTGCTCTAAAGTTGAAGAATTAAAAATTGTTTTAAGCCAAGTTTTTACATCTGTAGCAAATTTTACTATCCATTAATTACCAAAAATGTACTTCTTTTGACCTCTTAAATTCACTGAGTCTTTGCATAATTTGGACTCAACGTTGCATGGAGCTTGGGAGTTTATCTTTGAATCTTTCGCCTCCCATCCTTGTGAAGTAAAACCTCTTCATGTTTCTGCCTTTGTTTTTCACCAGAAAAATCCTTTATTTTTTTCTGGCTCCTCAGTTTCACAGTACTTCTAGACAAGATGTTTACATTTTTGAAAGACATGAAACTGCCAACAGGACATTCAACTCTTTCAGGAGTTCCTTAATTTATTTTTATGCATCTAGCCCATAATTTTTAATGGAGCATTAACCAATTGCCCGGCCACCAGTCTTGGAATTGGATTACAAGGGTAACTAGGGTAGTATTCTTCCTCCCAGGATAGAACAACAGGTAAGAACCCTGAAGTGATATGATATGGTGACTGCCAGACTGTAGTCTTGTTTCTGATGGCCGGAGTTTCCTTGGGCCATCTGCAAAGTCTTCCCAGGGCACCTGGTCCGAGATGGTGGGAACTCTGAGCTGAGCTCAGTAGAAAACATGTTAGAGCACTGAAACTGAGCAGCAGTCTGCGTCACTTCCTCTTTTTCTCTTTTCTATACGTAGTGAGGGTTTTTCTTCAACTATTGTGTTTTCTTCGTGAAAATCACATTTGAGTGAAAATCACCTATGGTCTAATCTTTTAATCTTAGATATTTTAAACGTGAGAAATGTGATTCCTAGCAGAGATAATGAGATATTAATGCAGAGAAATAGGGTGCATTAGAGCCATCCTACTCCAGAAGGCTGGCTTTGTTTTTCACCCGGGAGAGCGCACAGGAGGGTGGAATGGGATCATGCTAGCTGTGCTTCCACAGGATAAAAGACAATGGGACTGAGTGTGGGCAGACCAACTAGTAATACAGCTTGCCCAGAAAGGACATTTATTTAGGGATTTTAGACATTGTATACACATTTTTAAATTCTCAGAACTTAATTTCCCATAGAAAAACAGTATCTATTTGATTTCAGAAAATTTGTCCTTTATATACTGATTTGAGATTGGAGTTCATGTGGGTCGTTTAACCAATAAAATCATAACTAAATCCTACCTTCAAAGTAGCATAGATTAAATTACAGCTGAAGACCAAGGTAAAGAAAAAGCAAAATAGCACTTATTTATCTAGGGGATGAAACCAGGATCCACAGAGCCCTGATGGCCTGGATTTGTGACAGGAGCTGGCTACACAGTCTCTTCTAAAACCAAGTAGCAGCTTGATACTGCAAGTCATTTGTCTGCCATGCTGAAAAGCCAGGGACACTGGCCTCTAGAACATTATCTTAGTCAGGTCTTTTGACCAGGAGCCTAGAGCAAGAGCTGTGTGGCGTGGCACAGGGTATTCTGCAGAGAACACTTAATATCCAAAAATCCAAATGCCTCAGTCTCCTCAACTATAAAGTGAGGAAAATAGCATTTATCTCATGAGTTGTTGTGATGACTATTTGCACATTAAAGTCTTTAGTTTTGTCCAGTATAATTGTGTGTATAATTTTCATTATGATCATTAATATAATTAGCTCTCAATCACATATTTATTGAGCTAATAAGGACTCAAGTTTATGCCAGGCTGTGTTACCAAAGAAATAAAAGAGACATGACCCTACTTTCAAGTCTTGGGGCCTAGGAAAATATATGTATAGAAAATTGGAAGAGAATGTGTAGGGCAACAGTGCATTCGCAAATGCTGAGCACCCTACAGTCTAGGGGAAAATGTGCCCATGTGTATACACAGTACTGTTATTGACATAAAGGCTATGCAGCACATAATCGACAAAACACTATGAAGTATGCAATGCTTTTATTGTAAATTTCATATAATCAATTGATCTCAAAGACGTGTTTAGTAAGGGTTTCTAAGGAAAACAATACAGGACACATAATTTATAGCATTATTTTATAATAGTCACCCAACGAGTCAAGTACAAAAGAGTTCAAGAAATCAGGGCACACACTAAAGGGCCAAAGAATCCAGCCGACGGCCTGGATTCCACGGCAATGTCCAGCTGAAGACCTAGAGCCCATAACAATGACCCCTACGGGTCCAACTGGAGGCCAGAAGCCCATGACAATATCTCAGGCAAGCCTGTTTCAAGGATCTACACTGGGAAGGTCCAAACGTCAGTGGTGGGAAGTCTGTGTCAAGCTAGAAAGTCTGTGCCAGCAGGATGAAGGATCTGTGCTAGCAGGCTGAGGGATTTGTACTAGAGCTAGAACGTGACACTCAAAGTAAGGACCAGAGCTCCCCAGAAAAGTACCACAGCCATCCTCAGTAACAGTGAGGTCCCGAGCTCCTCACATGATGAGAACAGCTAAGTCCATATCAGGAAAGTCAGCACAGCAAGCTTCTCTGGGAGACTGAGCAGTGCACCATCTTCCCTTCCAGAGCCAGGAAGCAATGTTCAAAGTAAGGACCAGAGCTTCCTCAAACCATAGCCATTCTTGGTGACAACAAGGGCCCGACCACCTTGGATGATGAGAACAGCCAAGTTCATATCAAGAAAGCCAGCACGACAAACTCCTCCAGGAGAACTAACGGCCTCACTTCTTCCTCTCCAGTTCTCCTTTGTATGCTGATGGCAACAACCCTCAGGTGGGCCGCCACATCCAGCCCCACGCTGATTCAGTTCACTGTGTCTTCCAAGTTGTCAACCCAGCACAACATGCTTTCACGACTTTTGGCTGAGTTTTTGTACCGTAGCCAATTTCTGGTAACAACGGACAAAGGAATATATTTCTGATATGAACGCTTATTAATATTTTTTATAGATGCGAGCAAATAAGATGAAACAATGAAGACATATACTGGAAATTCTTTCATTCAACAGTTACATGAGTGACTTTATTGTTGAAATGCACAATGGTTTTGGAATACAAGAATAAATATTTCCTCAGTTTTTGGTACTACTCAAAATATAACAGCCGTGACACACTTTTAAATTTAATCTGTGTGGTTGAACTGCACTCTTGGCCAGATCAAAGGTTTTCAAATTACAGCTCAATGTACTCCACAGCTTTAAGCCACCTTAATTCTATAAAAACATGTTTTATGGAATGGCAGTATACTCATTTGTTTCCACATTGTCTATGTATAAGGCACAACTACACAAGTGAGAGATGCTGTGGCAGAGATCATCTGTGAAATGTAAAGTATTTGCTACCTAATCCTTTAGAGGAAAAGTTTACCAATCTCTAGTCTAGACAATCAGCAAAATGATGAATGAAACTGTATTCTGTTATGTTTGCCAATTTCAAGCAACCTACATGACGTCATTCTAGAGTTTGGAAGAGAAGCACAGTACCTCATGGTTGTACAATATTTCTGTGATATAGTTATGATTAACATCACTAGTTGAAGGAACATGGATAATAGTAATGTATAGTAAATAATTAGGGCATGATGAGTTTTAAACTACATTTAATTTTAAATTTATATAATTTACTTTTTGATAATGGTTATGTCTAACAAATGGCTTGCAAAATTCCTAAACATTTGATAACTGACTCTCAAGAATCAAACATGAGCTGGCTCTACCTCACCATAGCAAATAGTTCCTGGTACAAAGGAGAAGGTCACCCAGTTAGTGGGTGGGGGCTGCATTTGTTTGGCTAGTAGTGAGGAAAGGCTTCAAAAAATGACAAGACAGAAGGAAGTAAAAAGGGAAGGTTAGTGCAATCTTGAAGAATGCATATGGTCAGACTGAACAGGTCATTTTTATGGACATCTTTGGGACTTCCTGGGAGTTGCCTCAGAGTTGGAGACATGAGGGTGAGAAAACATGTAAGCTTTGCTCTCAGAGCTCATAGCTAAAGAGTGAGGGTCAGTCAAGCATTTTCCTCTTCTACCATGAGACCTATGCCAACAAGTTATCACAAACAAATAATTCTAGTGAAAAACATTAAATGCCACAATAGGAACGTGTTAAAATGTTATGGGAGTATAGAATAAGAAGAACTTAATTTTCCTGGAAAATTGGGAGGTCCTCTCATAGAACCCTTCAGGTCACATTTACACGTGCATGTCATTCTTTATTTCCAAACACATATTTTACAGCTTCTTAAAAGGCTGTGTGTTCTCTCATCTTCTTGCCTTTTATTCATTTGACTCCTTTCACCCCTTCTGCCTTTCCAAATCTGAACGAAATCTGACCCAAGTCTGACCTCCTTCCAGTAGCTTGCACTCACTCCAGGCCTGATTCTAAGTGCTCCAAGACCCCATAGCATTTTCTTCCTATAAAATATTGATCACAATTTTAAAAATTCTTACCTGTGTGTATCAGGCCATGGTGGGCTGAGTGTGCTATAACAAGGTTGACAGGCGGGTCAGTTGGTCTTAGAATTCGATGGACTTAGTAAGTAGGACTATTTGTAAAGGAAAAAAGAGAAACAAACCTAAGTTTTCACAAGTTCATGAATTCTGCCAGTTTTAGTGGCAGGATATGAATTTAAAAGCTCAAGACATAAAGTATTTTCTTACAAAAGTGTCTGAGGCCAGATGAAAGCTGAATGATACGGTACAAAAACTGATGACCCTGCTCTCAAAATGACTTGTGTATGGATTTCTGTTCTGTCATTTCTTAGGGGTATATCCTTTTAAGTTTGGCTAGTTAGCTGGTTAGTTTGAAGGTTTTGCTATGTAGTTCAGGCTGGGCTTGAACTCACCATGTAGCTCAGGCTGCCCTTGAACTCCTGTCACTCCTCCTGCCTGTCTCCCAAGTGCTAGGATTACAGATGTGCACCACCACACTCAGCTTTTAGCGGTATATTCTTTAATGAGCATTTAACCAATGTTATGGCTTTATTTGTTTATCTGGAAGTGGAAGATCATCATCTCATGTGACTGTTGTGAGGACTGCGATATCATGAGATTATGAACTGAATAGTGTGTAACTTTTGTCCATAATGCTTAGAACTAAGTTATCTTGCAATATGCATTATCAAAAGAATGATGGACTCAGTTATGATTAAAATTACTTAGAAATATCGCTCTTTCCCTCTGCAGTAGAATAGATATAGAGACATTCCCTCTATTCATATGACCAAAGTAACTACATGGATTTAACACTGATGAAGGAAATGCATTAATCTGTTAAAAGAAGTGAAACTAAGTGCTCGGTGGATTTACCATGATCGAATTCCTTCCTGTGGTCACTCATTTGGGCTACGTCTGTAATGTTTCCTAAATCTCAGTTTGATTCAGTTTTCCATTCTTTGAGGATCTTGTCCTTTTAAATTGTTTGCACTTTCAGAATTCCCAAGTTCTAGGTCAATCTGAATTTCCTGTGGTAAGGAATGGGTGAAGGGAGAGGTATAATCTCTTTTCTACTGATACTTTCTGGAATTATGTATCAGAAACACAAAGATGTACCAAAAGCAGAAATGAGGCCTGTTACACATTGCCCTTAACAGCTGACATCTATTTATAATTTATGGCTAGGATTAAGTCACAGTACCGTATATGATAGGTAGTATAATGATCCCCCTAGAGCATACACATCAAATCTCCAGAACCCAGGACTATGCTACGTTCCATGACAAAAAGAACTGTGCATGTGATTAAATTAGGGATCTTGGGGGCTGGGGATATAGCTCAGTGGAGTAAGCGCTTGCCTAGCAAGCGCAGGGTCCTGAGTTCGATCCCCAGTACCAAAAAAAAAAAAAAATTAGGGATCTTGACAGAAGTAGAGTGTTCCGGATTAGACAGGCGGGCCCAGTGTAATCACAAGTCTTTAGCAGACGGAAGAGAGAGACAGGAGAGCCAGAGAAGAGGAAGTAAGAATGGAGGCAGAGACTGTAGTAACAGGATTACTGCAGGAAGGGGCAAAAGTCCAAGGAATGTGGGCAGCCTCCAAAAGTAGAAAAGGCAAGGAAACAACTACTTCCTAGAGCCTTCAGAAGAAGACAATGTCACCCACATCTTGATTTTAGCATGGTAAGATGCATTTTGGGTTTCTAACACCATCCCAAATAAAACATTTGTGTTGTTTTGAAACCATGAAGTTTATGATAATGTGTTACATAGCTACACAATACTAATACATCAAACATACTTTGCTCCTGTCCAGTGGACCACAGTGTCCCTGCTACCTGACCTGCCAAGCCGCCACCCTTCTGCTTTGTCTTCTAGGGCCTCCATCATCCAGTCCTCCCTCTCTGAATGGTTTGTTTCTTCTATTCACATTGATGTCCTTACTGTCCCACTGAAACTCCAGAAACACAATAGGTGAACACACACACTTGCATACACAAACACACACCCACCCCTCCTAGTAATCAAATTCTACCAACTTGTCCAACTTCATAGCCCTTCTAAAAACCGGTCACCTATTTTCACACTTACAGTTCCTCCTATCACCAAATATTTATAACCCGTTGCATTCAGTTTCACACTTGATAACTAGATGTATACAAGGGGACTAGGACAGACATTTTTATTTTTCTCTGGTCATCCTTTTGCTACTGAGCTGGATAAATAAGTAAACTCAAAATGCTTGCTGCCTTCATAATTGTACTGGATGTGTTGAGCTATCAAGCTTTGACTTTATTGAGCCCCAGAGCCTATTAAACTGCTACTTTTTCAGGTACTATCAGAACATAAAAATAAGTATTGTGGCTTCTAAAGAGCTTGTATTCTGGCATAACACTTCATGGACTGTGAGTTTCTGTCTAGCAATTGACTGCATATCTAACACAACCATGAAGTGACTTAATAGCATGAAAGTCCAAGGTTACGTGTGAATTTTGTGCAGTCTGTGCTACCAAAAGTATTTGTTCTCTTTTCTGTATGATTTGACTGCATCAGACTTGCTATTTCTCTAAAATTTAGTGGCTATTTTTAGTCTAGTTTAGTGTTGACTCGCAATATAGCACTGACTGGTTTTGGTTCTATAAGTGGTACTTTACATGGAATGACGTTCTCTATATATTCATCAAGTTTCTCTCTCTCTCTCTCTCTCTCTCTCTCTCTCTCTCTCTCTCTCCAGAACCAGTGTCATGTTCTGTGTTCTTAGCAGTATGTTTCACCAGTGCTGCCCCCAAAACATACTCCTGTATTAGGCAAGAACCTATTTCACCACTAATCCTCATATTAGTGTTATTTTCCAACAGAGTAAAAATACATGCAGTGGAAGCAACATCAATGCTTTTCTCTGCTGACTACACCAAAATGATGACAGAAACCACTTCCCTCATGTGACTTACAGGACTCTTTTTTGGTCAACTTCAGCTATCACCATACTATCCTCTGGCCTCTAAAAAAGGGAAGTTGCTGCCTTTTATGGTGGGACAGGACTTTTCAGCTCTGACCAGATTAGTCAACCCATCTTCAAAAGGCATATACAAGGCAAGCCAGATTTCCACTAAAAAGAAGCAAATAAGACTGTAGTGAAAACTGCGTGTCTGTGTCTGAAGCGGAAATGGCTTTTGCTGATGGCTGCATTAAAACCCTGAGAGAAAGTAGCCTGGCCTAAAATGATTTTTTTACAGCTGAAGAAAAAATAATACAATGCTCAAAGGAAGACATTTCTAAAAATTAAAAAGTTTCTATTATTTAAATATTGCGAGCTGGGTGTGGTGGCTCATGTCTGTAACCCCAATACTTGGGAGGCTGAGACAGGATTGCCACAAATATGAGGCTAGCCTGGGCTCCATAATAGGTTCAAAGCCAGCCTGGCCTACAGAGCAAGATCTTTTCTATTGGTCAGTGGAAGAAACTCACTATACAGATCTTCTGATTCCTACTCCTTTCCACTATCAATACTACTACCAGGGTGATTTTTCTAGATTCCCATCAGGTCCAACCAGTTCTCTGTTTACCTCATTCATGGAAACCCATTTCCCACACCTTAATGAAGATGTCAGAATCTGGACCCTGCATGCTTCTGCAGGCTCAGGTCCTGCTGCTTCTGTATCCAAAAAAAGCTTGCAAGGATCACCTACAGACAGTTACAATTTGATGGCAGCCTTAGCAAAAAGGGTTAGAAAACCAGGGGCAAGTAGATTTCCATTTTATCACCCCCATTGCCTTGCATGTCAGGCAGCCTCAGTTCTGCTGCCTTATGTTAGAAGTAACTAGGAATGGCCTACGTTTGAATGATTCATCTGTTTCCTCTGAGCCTCGCTCGGTGTCTGGTGCCTAGTGCATACTTAGAGAATTCTGGGTTACTGAGTCATCAGATCTCTTATCCCCTGCATTGTAAGATTTAATTTATTGCACCAAAGGGGCCACTTGGTTCAGGGAATGTTAATGACTCATCCCTATGGGCTGCACAGTGGCTGCCACATAAGAAATACTTATTTAGCTTGGATGAATGTATAAAACCACAGTTTATAACTACACCTATTATATAACAGCTGCTAGTCTTCATCAGAAATAAGAAGGTACATAGCTGTTCACCAAATAATCTCAAATATCTAATAGAATTTCTCAGAAATATGTTTATTGAACATCTAGAACTTGAATTTATTTATTGAGCAACTACAGTGTGTAATTCCCATGAGGAGCTGAGTGATTTTTCAAAGAAAGAAGTTAATGTGAGCAATAAAAAGCTTTAGAAGGCAGAAATCTATGGAAATAGACTAATGTTCATCAATGAACCTTATAAATTAGTATTTGAGTAAAGCTATTTCATAATATATTATAGATATGGAAAAGTATTTATATTCTTTATATTATGCATATGAAAAACAATATTCCTAAAGAATGTATTTTTTCATTTTCTCAAATTATACTTTCAGCTTCAATCCGTGTACTTGCTTATTTATAATCAAGGACCTGGTCAAAAGTTAAACAGTGCAATAGTTGTAGAACATTATTGTTAAAGCCACTTAATACAAAACAGTCCTCAAAGGAAAAGTCTGACTTTCTCATTTCCCCCTTCATAGTAGACCAGGAATCACATAATTTCATAAAGAAGGTAGAGTAGTTTTCTGTGAATTGTATAACAAACTGCTACACACTCTGTGGCTTAAAACAATACAAATGTATTACCTTACAATTCTGTAGTCCTCCATGCGTTTTGCTAGACTAACACAGTGGTGCTGAGGATGTCTGCATACTTTTTGAATTCTCTGGGAAAGAGTCATTTTTATGCTCATTTGGATTTTTGGCAGAGTTGGGTTCTGGCTTCAGGACGTAAGTTCCCTTTCTCTTGCTGGTTTTCATCAGGCATCCTTTCCTGCAGAGTTTCCTGCTTCTAGCGCTCACCTACACCCTCAGCTCGCAGTGCTTCTGTCTTGAAAGCCAGTGCTGAAAAACGGAAGCCCTCGGCACTTCAAATCTCCCCTTTTCCTATCTTCCTGGATCCATTCTTCCACGGTCTTCCACTTTTAAGAAGTGGGATGACACGGGGAACATTTAGATAATTTTTTTTCTTTTGGTACGAGGAATTGAATTCACAACCTTGCGCTTGCCAAGCAGGCCCTGTGCCACCCAGCTATATCTCCGACCCTCATGGAGATAATCTGAGTCCTTATCTTAACCACATCTGCAAGGTTCGTACCTTTAGGGTATTATTCTATCTACCACAAAGGGTTATGTTTCAATATATTTTCACCATGTTTCTACTTTTTTGGTATCTTTTAATTTACAAAAACCCTCGCATTAATAAACGTTTATAAAATTCACCAATCTCTTCTCAAAATAAGTAGTAAGCGGCTCTATGAAACTGTTAGCGATGTTACAGATGGAACTTTGTGGCCCAAATGAGTAAGTGAAAACAGGAAAATATAACCATAAGACACTGCCTGTATTTTAGGGACCATTTCTTTGGATTCACATTAGTCTAATTTAAAGTAATCTAGTCAAAGTAGTTTAATTCAGAGATAATGCACTGTCTCATAGAACCCAAGGAAAGAAGTACATTTACTCATCCAAAGGATCTGAAGGAAAACCATGAGGAACTTCCTTTCTTTACCCTCCTCTCCCAGGCCTTCCCTGCCTCCCAATGGAATTTCTCTGCTTCAGTCTGCTTTTCCTTCTCTGCCGCTCCTGTGCCCTGATTCTACCTGCTCTTGATGCCTCCAGCCCTTGTTTTGGCTGCTGGAGTTCCCGGCACGTTTCCTGGTTCAGGTGCAGAGGCTGACTCCCTGGAGTCACCGAGTCCTAATTTTACATTCCTTATGGGAAGATACTCTTTGACAGGTTTTATGTCTGATGTTATCACCATCACCATCGTGATTAACTACAACTGAACGAGAGAATTACAGAAAGTGCCTCAAACAGTGGGGATGCACAGGGCCACTGACACACGGGCAGCCCTGGTGCCATCTTCTGTCAGCCAACCTGGTCACATTAATTTGTATTTTGTGAATTTGCTGTTGGATATTTCCTTTGCTTCACCATGGATAATTAGGGTACAAAATACTATGCATTTTTTTGCTTTATAGGAAGTATTAAACTACTATGCCTTAATGAACTTCTTATGGTTTAAAAGTCCAATTTCAGAAGTTAAAGAAAAATTAAAATGCTGAGGTTAGTGAACCTCATCATCAGAAGAGTGAAAATCAGGTTGTCTGAATTATGGTCATAGTCCTATCAAATTCATACATTTAATCAATTTTCTGTCTCCCAAGCACGAGGTCTATATGCAGGCAAGCTCCAGGCTTGACTAGTCTGATATTTCATTTGACTTGGCTTGTTCCTACATTCCTGGCCTTAGTACTTCCTTTGCATAGTACCTTTGTTTTAATCCTAGGAATTCTCTTCTATTTCTAAATGCTACTCTTTTGTCAAACCAAAACTCACCTCAGATACTTCAAATTCCTTTAACTCAGTGGTGCCTCAGTTTATGAATTTATTTTGGTTTATAATGTCTGAGTGTGATGGCTGCCTGTGTGTTTGTGTGGGAAAGGTGGTCTTTGTTTGTCTTTGTGTGGGGAAGGTGGTAGTGTTTGTCACCCGGTGAGGAGCTTGTGAAGAGAAGCAAAACCTCACCCAATGCATTGTTTGTGAACTGAATTGCTTGCAAATGGAAGCATTCGTGAACCAAGGTATTCTATACCTTTCCTCTTCCTTTAACCCGAGGCATTTGGCTTCCTTTTCCTTTCACTGCCAATTGCTCTGTATTCTAAACCCCAAAAATTCTTTAGAATTGAAAAATAGATTCTTTGGGGTGTTTATGTGTGTGGAGTGGCCCACCAACAATGATTTCCTTACCGGTTCAACATGACTTTTGTCCCCAAGTCCAGAAAATTTCCAATTATTCTCTTAGGGTAATATATATATATGATAAACAATGTCCTCATTTACCTGCCTACTAAGAAAATTAATTTTCTTGAGAACAAGAGACAGACTGCCTTCTCCCTGTCTCTATAGTGTTATAGGCAGCTGAGTTAGATATATTATAAGCAGTAGACAGGGCCAACATAAAAGATAAGATACCTGTGGGCCAGACCTCAAGACAAAAAGACTAAACAAATACACCCACATACCTCCCCAGGGATGAACAACAGGGATTGATATTCTAAATAGGTAGCCCTCACCTTGAAGAGTACTTGACCCAACCCCTTACAGGAAAAGCCCCGTTCTGCATTCATGCCCGCTTGTTACATAACTCATTTCCCCATTTGATCCCAGTTTACTCAGTCTTACCTGAACAATTATCCTTGCAGTCTTATTGGCTGACTATAGTTTTGTGCATTTCCTCTACCTTGGACCCGCCTCACTTCATGGTTTTTCTCTATAAAAGTCCCTGGAAAAGACAGAGTGTGTGTGGGGGGGTAACCCACTCTGGGCCCCCCTTCTGTCCCTCTCTTGGACAGAAGCTTTCTTTCTCTCAATAAATATATTCTGTTCCTAATCTCCGTTGTTCCTAAAATTCATTCTTCGATTTTAGAGAACACGAACTCGTCTCAGATATTGTTCAAGTTGGGAGTTTTTATTTTCCTGTAACAATAGGACAGCAGCAGCTTTTGACACATCGTAGGCAAGAACTGAGTGAATGGATTTCATGAACTCTCAGGACCATTCAGTAGAGATCTAGTTGTAAAGTTTGTAAAAAATTAGTGAAATAACTAAATAAAAAAAGTAGTAAAGTCTTTGATACGAGCAAATCATGTTTCAATTAAAGTCTAGTGCTTAGCTACCAGAATGCCTTTTTGCATTATTCCCTTACACCAAAATTTTCATCCTGGTAATTCCCCTTCAAATATCCCCCATTCAATGCTCAGCTGAAATGCAACCTTCATTTTCCCTACATCAGCCTAGCCATTCCCAAGCTCTACCTTCATGGAATTTCTCTTCCTTTTTGCTACTTTTGTGATCATTACCAAGACATCAGTGAATCTAACATAGTGCTCTGGATTGCTGCCATCAAGCGAACTTTCCTTTTGTAAGTCTAATTTTGTAAACTATGAATTCCATGCATATCTATTTAACTTACATTTGTGTCAGTATATATTCTCTAAACATAGTGCTTTGATGTATGTGAGTGATGACTAGATATGTGCTTGTTATGGTTTATGCCTTGTGTGAACTTGGGAAGACTCGAGGATTGGCTGAGTTACTCAGCAGGAAGCCAGGGTGCTTACTGTGTATATACCCTGAGCCTGTGGAAGGAGGGCATAAAGATTGTTTGAGAGCTACATGCCCCGTGGGTGGGGATAGGCTGTTACAAGGTAAGGGAGAAAAAAGAGGCTGCTTGCAGCCATTCCTCTCCTTTTGCTGGTTGATTTTGCTGTGCTTTGCTGCCATGAACAGTTGCCCTCTGCCATGTGCCACTCTGCCTCTGAGCCAGCCAAGTATGGACTGAAACCTCCACAAACTGTAAGCTAAATAAACCTTTCCTTCTTTCATTGTGGGTGTTGGGTATTTTGTCTCAGCAATGAGAGAAAAGTAACCAAGACAGTGCTGAATAAATATTTGATTAATTTTGTTCCTCAATTGCACCTTAGTCAATTGCACCTATGATACTGCATGTGCATTGAGGTCTGCTTGAAATTACTGCTCTCCTTTGATTGTCTGAAGATGGCAGTGTATGTTTCATAGGATTCTTATTCCTCAGAAAGTATCCTTGATTTTTACAGCTGTGAATTTGTGAGATTCAGCTTGAGAGCCAGTAATAAGTTCTGGATTCTGACTTGGAACTGTAGGCAATTTCTCTCTAATGTATGGCAGTACAACTGAACTGAGTTTGACGGTTAGCTGGGAATCTTCCAAAATACCTTACCAGATGAGTTTTCTAATGTTCATGTAGATATTTTGATATGCTATAGACTCCATGGATAGCCCTAAATTATAATTTTCTTTTTCCATGGAACTTTTGCCTAGCAAACCAAACTAAAAGGGTAGTTTAGGATATGAGATGCGTGGCATAGATTAAGAGCACACATTCTGGGGTTTGACAGACTTAAATTCAAATTCTTGCCCTAACACTTATTATCTGTGTGACACTGAGCAACCTATGAAACCCTGGATGCTTCAGCTTTCACATCCCTCCAGGGGAGGTGAACGAGAGCTCTTACACAGGTTTAATGAGATTATGTAGTGTACATGGGACAATACCTGGCATGAGAAAAGCGCCTAACAATGATTCACCATTCTTAGTCAATCTGAGATAAATTAGAGGGCGGAAAGTGAAAGCTGGGGAAAGGGCAAATTCTTGTCTCTGTACTGGACATACGCATAGATTTCTTTATTTGAACTTTCAGTACCTGAAGAAAAGCATTTCACTTACTTTGGATTTTCATAGGAAAATTATCCTCTCTGGGAATTTAAAAATCTTATGCCATTGAAATTGCGTATTTAGAAACAGACAGGAGGACCTCTCTCCACTAAAGGTTAGAGACTTCTAGTGCCTTTGATGTGATCTCTACTTGAAAAAATATTATTCTGAATTAAGAAATGAAATTTAAGGTTGACTATATTGGCATTGACATTGAAAGGCTTTCTTTAATATTCTCCCCCTCTCATATATGGAAAAACAAAAGCACATGACTCATGACTAGACTGCCCTTTGGAATTTCTACAGAAATTCTTATCTACATCATATTACTTCAAATATATTTAGGTTTTTTTTTTTTTAAAGAGTTTCACATCTTGAAAGATGTTTCTAGAGCTAGCAGAAAATTTACTATACTAGGCATGGCCCTATTGTAGGAAAAAGAACCAGCAGAAAAGAAAAACAACAAAAAAACTCTTCCATCATAAAAGAAAAGCAGTTTGTTGTGATTGTACTAACTGTTCTAATGAAATACATGTGGAAATATCAATGGGAAACAGGAGTGGGATATCCTAATCTCACAAACATTCACCATGTTAACTTGCATTAAAGGTGCAAATCATAGAATAAAATAGTTGAATGATAACTATCTTATATTGAAGGACTGGACTACAGTGACTTAAATGCAATGACTTTAAAATCAGCATTATTCTTTTTATTGTTTGCAACTCAATAGAAACAGAACCTCCAGAAAATACTGGGCATGATTTTATGTCAGGCATTATACCAGGTTAAGCAAGTGAAATAAGTGAAGCATGATATAAACATTATCTGTGAAAATCTGCAATCTGGTGGTATGAGGATAACTTTACCTTAGGGTTTTAACTTTGAAATATGAAATCACAAGTGTAAAAAAGTGATGTACAATCTTTCTAATTTTAAAACCTAACCTTTTTTGTTTGTTTTTTGAGACAGGGTCTCATTATGCAGCCCAGGCTGGCCTTGAACTCACAGTGATCCTCTTGCTTCAGCCTCCTGAGTGCTAGGATTACAGGTGAGAGCCGCTATGCCTGGCAATCCTTGAAATATATTTACTCATTGCTTGTTTTAGAAAATACACTAACTGATACATTGAGGATCCTAGCCAGGAAACTCATATTAAATTTAATAGAAGATGGCAGAATATCTCAGCGGTTCTGGCAGAGGCAAATGCAAAAACTGTCCTGGAGGATGCTTCTCTGGGTGTCTAAGGAAAAGTGAAATTCCATAGCAAAGATGAGCACAAAATTTTCAAAATATTTCAGAATGCTTAAGAGAAAAATGTATCATGACAGAGTGGGCAAGCATCAGTGATCAGGCCTCCCATAGTATGAGTTGAGTAGGTAATTTTAGGTATGAAAAGGTATATTTATTTAGAAGAAAAAGGTCAGAGAGTATGCATTGCCTTGGAGAATCAGGCACAGTTACTCTGTCTCTCTTCAGGCAATTTCCCAGATATGCTTACACGGGATGAGTGTTCTTTGCAGCTTGGCTTCCTGTCCCAGTCAGGATACTACCGTTTCCAGGGATAATCAGACGGACAGTACTTGTGAGCGGCTCTTGCACTTACGCTTCCTTCATGGAAAATTTGTCTCCTCACTGAATTTTTATATTTTTAATAGTTAATTTTTCCAAGTAATACAAATGCCAATTGGCTTCTTTAATTATAATTGTGACTAACACTTGGGATATGGGAGAAATGATCCCCTGTCAAGTTATTTCTCAATGCGCTTTCCTGGATTTTTGTGTAACTAGAGGTCATTTACTCTATGCCACATCCCAGATCTTTCCTCACTGTCTATCTGCTAAGTTAGTGGTCCCCAAATCTGGCTTTATATCAGAATCGTCTCCAGAGGGCTTTAAAAGTATGAATTCTTTGGTTCTAATTCCTAAGTTAAAATCTCCCAAAATGGGGACTATAAACCTATTTTTTATTCAACTGTCCTGGGGATTTTTAGGTAGGCATTTTAGCAGCAAGCTAAGACTGGTATTCAGAAAGAAGTGGCTTAAGGAATTGAACACCAGTTTTAAACCTGGATATTGAAGAATAAATGTAAGTTTTCAAAACTTGCAGTTGGAGTGTTCAATCTTCTTTTATTTTTTCTTAGTATATGTTTGCAGGACGTGATGATTATATTTAATTGTGTGGAGTTCGTACCTGTACATAACACACCTTAATTCTGTTTTTTATCTCCTACCCCTCCGCTCTTTCCTCACCCTTTCTAAAGCTCTGCGCCCTTCCTGTTTGCAAAGCCTCCATTTTCATTTCTGCTTCTGTTTTCTCCATCCTCTCTCCTTCCTCTCCAGCATCCCTCCCTGCTTTTCTTGCCCGCCATCTATCTGAAAAAGACCTCCCTGGTTCTGATTTGTAGACTCTCCATAGAATTTAAATGATAGAAATTTACAAAAGAGTATATTAAATAAATATGCGTAAATAACTAAAGAGAAAATGGCTAAACAGAAACATTTAAAAATCAGTTCCATAAGAAAACTGTAAGTCAATTGGGAAATAATAAAATGGAGCTATAAACAATATAGTAAACACTAATTTACTTCACTTTTACATTTTATTTCATCAGCACACGGAGCTTACACTCACCTTAGGCATCAGTGCATGTCCTTAGCACAACTGGATTCTTCTTACTCCCTTTCTGCTCCCCGCTCCCCTCCCTCCCTTCATCTCAGATCCCCTTTCCGCATTTTTGTTATGATGACGATCATGTTAGCTCATGTTTGTGGCATATAATGATTACATGCATTGTGGTATTTGGTGCTGTACTTGGTGCACCTTACCCTCAGTCTCTTGGACTCTTTTTCATTTACAAAAAGCTCTCTCTCCAACTCCTTTTATCAATTTTTCATTTTGCTCTTAATTTGTACTTTGCATTGCCCATATGGGAAAAACCATGTGATGTTTAACTTTGTGTCTGTTTTACTTCACTTAACATTATATTTTCAAGGTGAGTTCATTTACCAAAAAAATCTCAGATTTAACCTTTATAGCTGCATACTATCCCATTATGTACAGATATCACATTTTGTTTATCCCTTCATCTGTGGATGGATATATGGACTGCTTCTAGGATTTACCTATTATGAATTCTGCTGCTATAAATGTTGGTATCCAGGCAATGTAGTACTACGATGCCATTAGCTCTTATGAGAAGATACCTAGACTGGGGATAGTGGGTCAAATGGAATTTCTAATTTTAGTTCTTTGAAAAATCTCCATATTGGTTTCATAATCGTTGTACTAGCTCACATTCCAATGAACAATGTCGAAGTAAGAGTTCTCTTTTCACCGCAGCCACATCAGCATTTAGTTTTTGATTTCTTGATGATGTGCATTCTTTCTGGTGCGAGATGAAATCACAGTGTTGTTTTAACTTGCATTTCTCTAACAACAAAGATGTTGGGCATTTTTTCATATGTTTATTGATTATCTGTATCTCTTCTGAAAAGTATCTATTGATTTCACTTGACTTTTTCATTGGGTCTTTTATTTGGGGGATCAATTTATTTGAGTTTTTGTATATTTTAAATATTAGTCCTCTGGCTAAAGAGTGACTGGCAACAATTTTTTCCCATTCTGGAGGTTATCTCCTCACACTGTTGACTGTTTTCTGTGCTGTGCAGAAGCAGCTTTTTGACTCATATAATCCCACTTGTTGAACCTTCTTGTTATTTCTTGTACCATTTCAGTTCTGTTCAGAAAGTACTTGCCTATACCTATGTCTCTAAGAGTTTTCCCAGATATATCTTCCAGTAGATGAAGTGTTGCTGTTTTAATATTTAGATCATTGATCCATTTTGATTTTACTTTAGTACCTGGTGAGAGATACGAGCCCTGTTTAAATCTTCTGCCTATGGACAGCCAGTTTTCCCAGTGCCATTTGCTAAAGAAGCTGTTTTTCCTCCAAATTAAATTTTTGGGCCCTTTGTCAAAGATCAAATAACTGAAAGTGTCTGGGTCGTTTCTGCCTCCTCTATTCTGTTCTACTGATTTACATGCCTGTTGTTGTGCCTATAATATGTTTTTTTTTGGTACTGGGAATCGAACTCAGGACCTTAGGCTTGCCAGGTAGGTGCTTGTGTCACCTAGCTAAACCCCCAGCTAATATGCCACATTTATCACTGTAGCTTTGTAGTATAATTTGAAGTCAGGTACTATGATGCCTCCTGCTTTGCTCTTGTTGCCTAGGATTGCTTTTATCAGTCTGTCTCTTCTGGTTCCATACTGTGATGGTTTATACACTGTGTCAACCTGAGTAGTTTAGAAGTTTGACTGAGCAGGGGTCCAGGGTCCTTATTTTGTAAACATCCTGAGCCTGTGCAAGAAGAGGCTGGAGATTGTGTGAGTTCCACCCCCACCCGAGAGTGGGTAACCTACGTACAGATAAGGGTGGAAAAAGGTTCTTCCCCTCTTTTTGCTTTTGTGGCTTTTGCTGTCTTCTGCACCCTTGAATTGCTGCCCCCCTGTCATGCGACCCTGCTTTGGAGCCAGCCGATTTTGGACTGAAACCTTGACAAACTGTGAGCTGAGAAAATCTTTCCTCATCCCACTTTAGATTTTGGGTATTTTGTCTCAGCAATGAGAGAAAAGTCACTAAGACACATATAAATTTGAGGATTGTTTTCCTAGTTGTGTGAGTAATGATATAGGTATGTTGATTGGGATTGCATTAAATCTGTATATTGGGTTTTTGAGTATAGACATTTTGACACCGCTGGCTCTGCCTATCCAACTGTGGACGTATTTCCATTTTCTGATGTCCTCGTCAATTTCCTTTCTAAGAGTAATGTAGTTTTTATTGCAGAAGACTTTTACTTCCTTGGTTAGGTTAGGTCTATGTATTTAATTTCCCTTGATGCTATTATGTACAACACTGCTCCTAACTTTTTTCTCATTGAGTTCATTATTAGTGTATAGGAGTGCTATTGATTTTTGTGTGCTGATTATACATCCTGCTGCATTGCTGAAATTGGTTATTAACTCTAAGGGTCTTTGGTGGAATTGTTGGGGACTTCTCAGCAGAGTATCATGTCATCTCCAAATAATAATTTGACTTCTTTCTATCGCTAAAGGTCTTGTAGAATTCAGCAGTGAGTCCATCCAGACCTGGGCTTTCTTAATTGGTAAGTTTGTTTTATTACTGCTTCAATGTCATTGTTCGTTATTGGGTTGTTCAGAATTTTTATGTATTTGGGGTTTATTTTAGGTAATTCACAAGTGTCTGGTAATCTGTCCATTTCTTCAAGATTTTGAAATTTATAGGAATACAATTTTTCATAGTATTTAGTGAGTATGCTCTGGATTTTGGCAATTTACATTCCAACTTCAAGTTTTTCATTTCTAATTACATTGATGAGATTCTTTTCTCTCTTTTTTTGGCAAATTTGACTAAGGGCTGAATTGTTTTATTCTTTCACAGAACCAGTTTTTGATTCATTAATTTGTTTGTATTTATGTCAATCTCATTAATTTCTGCTCTTTATGATTTATCTCCTTAAATTTGGTTTGGATTTGTATTGTTTTTTGAGTATCTTGAGGTTCATTATTTGGTTCTTTATGTCACCTTGCTCTGTTGTACTGGAGTTATGCAAGTATCCCACAAATAGGGTCCCACAAAAGGTATATGATAAACTTACTTTGGAATATAAGCTTCTAAAATAATTTGGATCTGATATGTTTTTATTTGTTGACAAAGTCAAAGGGACAAAAAGGTATAACACATTCTCTAGCATATAGGATAATGCAGTATTTTCAGTGTGCACACAAGAGGAAATATTTTTTAAAATGCAAATGGTGAAAGTATTCTTTTAGGTGGAAGTATCCAGAGTTTTGGTTGTAAGAAAGGACTAGGGTGTTGTGGGATATTGTGCTTGTATAGGAAACTATTTTGTCCTTCAAAAAGAGATGGTTAAGACATGGTGGAGTGGGCTGGAGTGAACAACTGTTGCAGTTCTTTGGGGGAGAAATTTTGGAGGCAGGAGCTAAGATGGGGAAGACCAGAACTAACTGAATGTTTTTGCAGATGGGGTCTGACATGTAAAAATTTTGGTGCTGAGGGTACAAAAAGTATGGCAGAAGAAATTCAACCTGTTCTTAGGTCATTTTAGAACCCACTTTGTTGCAATCACTGTAATAACATCTCATTCCCAGCTCTCCAGGGTCCCCTACAAAAATAAACTGGTGATGTTGGTCCCTGGGATTTCCTAAACTGATGGTTGATAGTCTCCTCCAACAAAGCATGTCCAAGGTTTGAAATATTACAAAGTTTGAGCTAAAATATCTAAATTGTGCAACAAGTTACATATAATAGAGCAGAATGATAGTATCTGTCAGTGTGATTCTTCCTCCATTAATAATTCACAAAATCTACTTCTCATAAAGTTTATTTGAAAGGACAACTAGGAGCATCACTATTTAAAATCCAATTAGATATTGTTGTTAGGATCATTTTCTGTGTGCTCATCTTTCTAGACAAGGAACATTAAGGGTTATCCTGCAGGTCTGTGAGGATAACAAAAAGTATCTCTGACTGTGTTCGACTAACAGCGTAATTTCCTCCTTTGAGAAGTGAATCTAAATGATTTGTATTTCGCTGGAATATTGTTCATTCCATTCTTGAGAATTAAAGCAAAGGTCACATATTCTTAATGAAACAAAAATGTCCTTAGGAAGTTAGTGCTAACAAAATGTTTTGTTCTGCTTTTTATAATCCAGTTTTCCTAGAATTGGGCTATGGAAGGTCTTACAACCAAGGAAGGAAGTACTCTAATTGTGCTGACAGAGGAACCCAGATTTGGTCAGTTAAAGAGAGTCAGACTCCTTAAGACACAGGTACAGCCACCCAGTGGTGGTGGCCTATTATGCTTTGGACCTAAGATGTCCCCTGAAAGTCTCATATGTTCAGAGATGGGGTTTTCGGGAAGGACTGGAATAGGAGGTCTCTAACATCAGCAGCAGATTAATCCTTTGGTGGATTTTTACTTTGATGGTATTTTGGGAGGTGATGAAGACAGAGTGGGGTCTGGTTGAAGGGAGCGGGCCACAGCACTGTAAGCTAGGGCACGGGGGCACCTGTATCCTGTCCCAGCCCCTTTCTCTCTGCCTTCAGCTGCCTGGGAATGAGCAGCTTTACTACATCACCCTCTTCTGCTGTGATGTTTCTGCCTTGCCACCAACCTAAAGCAAAGGAAGCAGACACACAGAGTGAAGCCTTGGACCCAGTGGGCCCAAATAAGTCTTTCCTCCTTTAAATTGTCACAGTGATGAAAGCTAATACCTGGTCTCTCTGCTTCATAACATTCTTAAGCTCTTCATTGGCTCATCTGATCTGCTAAAATGTAAAAACTACTGTTCTTTTCTTCCCTAACAGCACCAGACTAGGTATGCAGATTGCTTAGTGGTATGCAGAGAAATTGTAGATCTAAAAGCACATCAAACTTTGCACCACACCTATTGCTGTTTCCCAATATTTCAAGTTTTTCAGACCCCCCTGGTGTTTCTTCTGTCAGGAACTCCCTCTCTCTTTCATTCTCACTCTTTATGAAACTCTGATTCATTCTGCTTGATAATCTTATTCTTTTATTTTCCGTTTGGCTTCTGTGGTCTCTTTACCATATTCACTATTTTGTCCTCATTGTCTTTGCATTGGTCATTGATGTTAAGGGTATGTTGCATATATTTAGAAAGAAATAAACAGAGAAAATTGGACTTAGTCCAATGATAGCTCATCACTGTAGGAGGTTTTGGGGGGACATCTAGACTCAAACCATAACACAGCAGGAAGAATGCTGGACACTGTTTCCCACATAGCCCTCCAAAATCGTTAGTTAGTGAGTGACTGTGGTACAAGCACTCCAAGATATAGCCGTATGAAGCAGGAGCTGGTGAGGATGTCACTTTATGGATAAATTGAGTGTTTGAACCTAGGCCCCACCATGGCCCCTTGGCTGCTTCACACTACTAAGATCTCAGAGTGGATGAGAAAAGGACAGTCACAGACCTCAGGCAGTTGGAGAGCAGACTGGAGGAAATCCCACTGAAAGGCAGGGTCTGATAATTACAGACTCATACTTAATCAGACAATCTTTTCCCATTCCCATTTCCTTCTATCTGTTTTGTACTCAATTTTCTCTGTTTATTTCTCTCTAAATATATGCAGCATGCCCTCAACATCAATGACCAATGTAAAGACAATGAGGACAAAATAGTGAATATGGTAAAGAGACCACAGAAGCCAAAAAGAAAATAAAAGAATAAGATTATCCACCAGCTACTAGATGACAGCAAGAACGACAATCTAAGACTCACTGGAGTTGGAAAAAAATTAGAATATAGCAAAAATACGTACACTAACATGGTTAGAGAAATTATGGAAGAAAAGTTCCTAAATATAAGAAAAGAATTTGAAATACAAGTAAATGATGCTTGAAAAACAACAATTATGATGAAAGAAGTTCACCAAAGTATGTCCTTGTTAGATCCCCAGATATCCAGCAAAAAAATCCCAAAAAACAAAAAACAGAATTTTGAAGGCAGCTAGAGGAAAACAAACAAAAATCACATATAAAGGCAAGCCAATTAGAATCACGGCAGACTTCTCAGCACATATCCCGAAAGCCAGAAGAGGTTGGAGTGAAGTATTTCAAGCCCTAATAGTAAATAACTTCCAACCCAGAATAACTTAGTCAGCAAAGCTATCTTTCAGAATAGGTGGAGAAATAAGGTATTTTAGTGCTAATAAAACCTCAGAAGAATGCTAAACCAGGTCTAGAGAAAAATACTTTAAAATATTCTCAACAGAAACAACAACCTGGACACAGCCCAAAACAGAGGAAACAAGTGAGGCCAATGGATAAAGTGCAAAAGGAAACATCAGGGAAACAAAAGCATATAACACACCAAAAGATAGAGAAGCTGATATAGGAGACAGCTAGCACATCTCCGTAAATCTCTCAATGGTAATGGCCTTGACTCTCCACTTAAAAGACAAAGATGAGATGAATCAATCAAAAAACAGAACCCAGCAATCTGTTGCATTCAAGAAACTCATCTAATCCAAAAAGATATTCATAGACTAAAAGTTAAAGGATTAAAAACAACATGTCATGCACCCAGACCCTGAAAATAAGCAGTGGTAGCAATTCTAACATCAGACATGGTAAACTTCCAGTTAAAACTGATTAGACCAGCCAGAGACAGTAACTACCCACTAGCTAAGGGAACAATCTAACATGAAGAGATGACACTCATAAACATATGCACTAAATACTGGAATACCTATTTTCATAGAACAAAAACTGCTGAAGTTAAAAGATCAAACAAATATTAACACAATCATAATAAGGAATTTTAATGCCCCACTTTCACAAAGAGATATATCAACTAAATCATAAAAATAACAAATTTTAGAGCTAAACCATATACTTGAACACATGGATTTATAGATATATACAGAGTATTCCATCCCTTTACAATAGAGATTACATTCTTTTCAGTAGCACATAATACCTTTTCCAAAATAGATCACATACTCATCCACAAAGTCTGCTTAAGTAAAAATATAAAAGAATTTAAAACATTCCATGCATACTATCAGGCCACTGTGCAATGAAAACAGAAATTAATAACAAGAAATTTTAGAAAAGGAAAAAGTTCCTGGAAAATTAATAACACACTCATAAACAACCAATGAGTCACAAAGGAAATCAAAGAAGACATTTAAAATGTCTAGGAGTGGCCAGGGATATAGCTCAGTGGCATAAGTACTTGCCTGGCAAGCCTGAGGTCATGAGTTCAACTCCCAGTACAAAAAAAAAAACGTCTAGGAATTAATGGCGATGACTGTACAATTCAGTGAAATCTCTGGGACACGTGAAAACAGTTTTAAGAGGAAAATTCATCACAATCATTTTGCTCTCATTAGGAAAATAGATGAAGCTCAAATAAATAACTTTATGAAACATTTAAGATAGCTGAAAGTCAAGAAAAAACTATCCCCAAACTGAAATTAAGAGGAGAAATTATAGAGATCAGAATGGAAATCCATGAAATTGAGACTTAAAAATTATTTTAAAAAATCAACATACTGAAGAGCTGGTTCTTTGAAAGAACGTACAAAATAGATAAGCCCTTAGCCAGACTCACAAAAGAAAGAGAAAAATGACTCACGTCAGTGTACTTAGAAATGAAAAGGGTAAATCACAAAAGACCCTGTTAAAATACAGAAGAAAGTAACTGCTTTCAAAAATTACATCCCAATGAATTAGAAAATTTTGAAGAAATGAACAGAATCTTAGACACATTCAAACTGCCAAAACTAACCCAGGAAGAGACAGATATGCTTAATAAACCAACAGCAAGCAATTAAGCTTATGGATTCACTGCTAAATTCTGCCAAACTTTTAAGGATGTTATTTTACCAATACTCTTCAAGCTCTTCAGAGAAATTGAAAGGGATGGAGTGTTGCCAGATTCGTTCATGGAAGCCAGCAACACCCCAACCCACAAACCATGTAAAAACCTAACCAAAAGAGAGAACTATAGGCTAATCCTTTATGAAATGGATGTAAAAGTCCTCAACAAGTTATTAGCAAATAGAGTGCAGCACATTATCAAAAAGATGGTATATCATGATCAAATAGGTTTTATCCCTGAGATGCAAGTATCATTCCACATACATAAATCAATAAATGTAACACATGACATGCACAAGAGCAAGGTCAAAAACCACATGATTATATCAACAGACACAGAAAAGGCTTTTCACAAAATCCAACACCCTTTCATGATAAAAACTTGAAGAAAACAGGTATAGAATGTATAACGGGAGCATACCTGAATACGATAAAGTTGTTCATGACAAACCTGTAACCAGCATCATACTAAATGGGGAAATACTAGAAGCATTTCCTCTAAAATCAGGAACATAACAAGGATGTCACCTCTTTTTTTCAACATAGTACTTGAAACATTACCCAGAACAATTAGGCAAGACAGAAAAATAAAAGGGATACATATAGGAAAGGAAGAACTCAAATTCTCATTATTTGCAGATGATATGGTACTTTACACAGAAGGCCCAAAGAACTCCACCAAAAAGCCCCTTAGAAGTAATAATCCACTTCAGCAAAGTAGCAGGATACAAGGTCAACACACAAAACTTATTAGTATTTGTATACATAAACAATGAATGGCATGAGAAGGAAATTATGAAAAAAATATTATTCACAATAGAGTCATTAGAAATGAAATATCTAGGAATTCACCTAACCAAGAAAGTGAATAGTTTCTATCCAAAATAACTATGGTACCCTGAAGAAGGAGACTGAAGAGGACATCAGAAAATAGAAAGATGTCCCTTGATCCTGCACTGGCAGAACCAATGTTGTCAAAATAGCTATACTTTTCAACTTCTAAACTTTTTTATAGACTCAAGGCAGTCTCAATCAAAATAGCATACTTTACAGATCTCGAGAAAACAATCTTTACATTCATATGGAATCACAAGTGACCAAGAAGGGCAAAAGTAACTTTGGGAAATAAGAGCAAAACAGGTGAAATAGCGGGACCTGAATTCAAAGAGCGGTGCCAAGCAATAGTGCTAAAGATGCATGGTACTAGAACAAAAACAGGCACATGGCCAATGAAACAAAACTAAGGATACAGAAACCTCACCTGGCATATTCTGCTACTAGGTCTTGGACAAAGGAGCCAAAAGCATATGTGGGAGGAAAGAAGCCTATTCAACAACTGGTGTTGGGAAAAGTGTTTATCTGTTTGCAGAAGAATGAAACTAGAACTTTACTACTCACCATATACTAAGTTAAAGTCAAAATGTACCAAAACTCTAAACACTAAGCTTTCTGGAAGATAAAATATATAAAACACTTGAAGACATATGTGTAGGAAAGGATTTTCTAAATAAAATCTTGATCAACCTACAAACAGCAGCAAGAATCAGTAACTGAGATTATATCAGACTAAAATTCTCCCATACAGCAAAAGAATCTGTCAGTAAAGTGAAGAGACAACTTACAGAATGGGAAAAAGTTGTTTTCCAACTACTCCAGAGAGGACTAATATTTAGAATATTCAAAGAACTCAAAAATTAAACCAACATGAAATTAAAGACCCATTTAAAAATTGGGCAAGAGAAATGAACAAACACTTCACAGAAGAAGAAATACAAATGGTCAACAGATATATCAAAAAAATGTTCGTTATCTCTGGCCATTAGAGACATGTAAATTAAAACAACCCTAAGATTCCATCTTACTGTACAAAGAATGGCAATCTTTAGGAAGTTAAACAGTAAGAAATGCTGACATAGCTATGGTGAAAAAAGAACTCTCGTACTTATTGTTGGGTATATAAACGGGTACAACCATTATGGAAATCAGTATGGAGATTTTTCAAAGAAATGAAATTAGAAATTTCATATGACCCAGCTATCCTTCTGCTAGGTATAATCCCCAAAGAGTTTATGTCATCATAGTACAGTGACACATGTATGCCAATGTTTATAGCAGCACAATTCATAATAGCTAAATCCTGGAAGCAGCCTGTACATCCATCAACAGATGACTGCAAAAAGAAAATATGGAATCTATGTATAATGGAATACTATTCAGCTATAAAAAACAACAACTTTGAAATATTGGTAGGAAAATGGATGCACCTGGAAAATATAATGTTGAGTGAAATAAACCAGACACATGATTTTAAATACCTTATTGTATCTCTCATTTGAGACAAGCAAAATACAAAGACAGTGTTAAAGGAATATAGAAAGGGAAAGGGGGGATGTATTTGTTGCAATAGGGACATGGTCTAAGGAACAAGGGTATGGGTGAAGAGGAAGGAAGGGAAAAGAGAGTACAGATATGCCATGTACAGGAATCTAATAACCCCAATTAATGTAAACACAATATATTACAACTTGAGTTAAAACAAATATTGTCAATGAGTATGAAAAAGGGGATCAGGGAACTGGGTGAGGGAAGGAAGGGGAACAGACTATAAAAAAAGAAATATGCTATAATATTGTTATGTGTACCTGTAACCACTCCCAAGATGATTATAAAATCCATGGATTGCAAATATTTACTATTAAAAAATAAAATTTAAAAAGATAAGTAAATGGGGGAAAAGGAGCAATTCAACAGGAAGTAATAACAATTATTAACATATATGCACCAAGCAATGGCACAATCAACTTTATTAAACAAATACTACAAGCAAAAAGATCAGATAAATATCAACACAGTTACTGTGGGGTTACTCAGTACTCTGTTGTTACAAAACATAGATGAACTAGACAAAAAACATCAAGAAATAATCAGAGTTGAAATACACCTTTGAACAAATGGTCTTAATAGACATCTACTGAGTGTTCCACCCAACAAAACCAAATTCACATTTTTTTCAGCATTACACAGAACTTTCTCCAAAACAGATCACATGCTAGCCAATGAATCATGCTTAATACAAAATAATTGAGTTTCTAAAACGTATATTATCAGTTCATACTTCAGTGAAAGTAGAAATAAATGGCAAAAATATCAGAAATTATACAAATGCATGAAAATGAAAAACTACACTTTTGAATGGACAATAGGTTACAGAAGAACTAGAGGAAGAAATAAGACCCTTCTTATAACTAAATGATAATGGCAGTACTATATACCAGAACTTATGGAATACAGTGAAAGCAGTCCTAAGAGGGAAGTTTATATACGTGAATGTCCAAATCAGAAAAATATAACAAGCTCAAATAAATAACCTAATGATACACCTAAAGGACAGTCCAAACCCAAAGCTACTAGTATAAGGATTTGTCAAATAAAAGAAACTATGATATTTAAATTTGTGTGTCTGATTTGTTTCACTTAACCTTATGGTCTTAAAGTGCATGCATTTTCCCACAAATGATTCAAATTTACCCTTCTTTCATCCTTATGGCAGAATAGTACTGCATTGTGTATAAACACCACAGTTTTTAATCCTTTCAAATATCGATGGATATATAATTTATGTATAAATTATAAAGATCAGAGCAGAAATCAATAAAATTGAAACTAAAAACACAATACAAAAATCAATGAATTGAGAAGCTAGTTCTTTGAAAGTATAAACAAAATAAATAAAACTTTAGCCAACATTATTAAAAAAGAAAAAATCCAAATCAATGCAATTAGAAATGAAGAAAGTGAAATCACAGCCTACATTGCTGAAATCCAGATGACAAGCAACTATTCTGCAAACCTTTACACCAATAAATTGGAGACCTTAGAATAAATGGATAGATTCATAGATATGTATAAATTGCCATAACTGATCAGGAATATATAAAGGCTCTGAATAATCCATTAACAGGTGATGAAATAGAAGCAGTAATAAAAAATCTTACCAACAAAAAACATCCAGATCTTAATAGATTCACTGCTGAACCATAAGAACTTCAACAATTACCTAGTGCCAATATCCCTCAAACTCTTTAATAAAAATTGAAAGGAAAGAGCATACCCAAAGGTAGTCCTGGAAGACAGTGTTACATTTCTTCCAAAACCAGAAAAGGACTCAACCAAAAAAGAGAACCACAGGCCAGTCTTTTTAATAAATATAGATGCCCAAAATCCTCAACAATATATTGGTAAATGGAATGCAAGAAATCATCAAAAGATCACACATCTTGACCAAGTAGGCTTTTCCCCAAGGATGCAAGAGTGGTTCAACAAATCAATAAATTTAGTATATTACATAAACATAAGCAAATACAAAACTCATATGATCATCTCGATAGATGCAGAAAAAGCTTTTGACAAAATCCAGCATTCATTCCTGATAAAAACACTGAATAAAATAGGTATAGAAGGATGTTATCTCAATCTGATAAAAGCCATTTATGACAAACCTATTGCCAAGATTATATTAAATGAGGAACTAGTGAAACCTTCCCTCTAAAATTAGAAATAAGACAAGGATGTCCACTATCACCACTCCTGCTCAATATACTTCTCAAAACATTTGCCAGAGCAATCAAGCAAAAGAAAGAAATTAAAGGGATGCATATAAGAAAGGAAGAAGTCAAATTATATTCTACATAGAAGACTCAAAAATTCTATCCCAAACTCCTAGAATTAATAACCAAATTCAGTAGTGTAGCAGGAAAAATAATCAACACATGAAAATTGATAGCATTCCTGCACACAATAGTCACTGAGAAAAAATTAGAAAAGCAATACTGTAAACAATAGCATCAAGAAAATTTGAGTACTTAGGAATTAACATAACCAAGGAAATGAAAGGCTTCTATTGTACTCTGAAAAGGACATCAGAAAATAAAAAGGTATCCTCTGTTCTTTGGTAGGCAGAACCAGTTTAGTCAAAGTGATCATACCTCTAAAATTGCTATCTAGATTTACTACAATCCCAAACAAAATGCCAACAATATTCTTCACAAAACTACACAAGGAATGATAAAATTCATAAGGAACTGAAAGATTCCCAGAATAGCAAAAGCAATACTGAGCAACAAAAGCAAGGCAGGGAGTATCGCGATTCCAGACTTCAAGTTATATTACAAAGCTGCAGTGATAAAAACAACATAGTACTGATCAAAAACAGATACATGGGTCAATAGAAGAGAATAGAGGATGCAGAAACAAACCCAGACACATTCAATTATTTTGTTTTTGACAAAGGACTCAAAAACATGCACTGGAGGAAAGATTGCCCTGTTAATAAGTGGTGCTGGGAAAACTGGCTATCCACGTGCAAAAGATTTGAGTCTACACCCATGTATCTCACCATGTGATAAACTAAAGTCAAAATGGATTAAAGATTAGAATGTTAAAATAAAAACAATATGCTGAAAGATAAAATAGGTAAAAATTTTGAAGACATAGCCATGGGCAAAGACTTCTGAACAAAATTTAGATGGCACAACAAATTGTACCAAGAATCAACAAATGGGATATCAAATTTAAAAGTTTCTACATAGCAAAAAAAAAAATAACTAACAGAGTAAAGAGACAACCTACATAGTGGGACAAATTTTTTGCCAACCATTTTTCAGAATACTAAAATCTAGAATTTATAAACATTTCCAAAAAATTAGACTGTAATTGTTCAAAAAATGAACAAGTGAAATGAATAGATGCTTGTGAGAAGTACAAATGACTAAGAAACACAGGAAAAATGATCTGACATTTCTGGCCATCAGAGAAATGCAAATTAAAACAATATGATGATTCCATCTCACTCCAAAAAGAATGGGCATCATCTAGAAATCAAATATAACAAATGCTGGTGAGGCTGCAGGGAAAAATGGAACCCTTCCACATTGTTGGTGGAAGCATAAACTAGTACAACTATTATGGTAATCAATATGGAGATTCCGGAAAAAAACTAAAACTAGAAATTGCATTTGAAAAGGCATGCTTACTTGTCGAGAGAGAGAGAGAGAGAGAGAGAGAGAGAGAGAGAGAGAGAGAGAGAGAGAGAGAAAGAAAGAACAGAAAGTCGCATTTGACCTAGCTAGTCCCCTTCTAGGTATTGACCTAAAATAATTAAAGACATCAGATTACAGTGGTACCTGCTTACCTGTGTCTGTGGCAGCACCACTCATAATAATAAAGTCTTGGAAGTGGCCTATATATCCATCAATAGTTGAAAGGATTAAAAACTGTGGTTTTTATACACAGTGCAATACTATTCTTCCATGCAGGAGGATAAAGATAAACTTGAATCATTTGTGGGAAGATGGATGCACTTTAAGACCACAGTGTTAAGTGAAACAAATCAGACACACAAACTTAAATACCATAATTTCTTTCATATGAGAAACCCAAAATGAAAGATTGATAATAGGAGGTAGGGAGATAGATCTTTTATGAAAGGAAATAGATTAAGAGATGGGGATTTGGGGGCAGGTGCAGAGGGAAGAGGAAGGCCAAAGGAATTAGTACATGTTACATACACGGACCACCTCCCCACCAGGGATCTAATCTCTATGTACTGAAACATGCGCTAATAAAAATAGGAATGAAAAACAAAAAATAAGGTGGGAATATATGAGCCAATTACCTGACCACCTACTATTACACAAGATAATTTATGTATGTTACCATAGTTCACTCTACCATAGATTCTATAAAGTATTAATGTCTCCTTGTCCAGATGAAGAGATTGAACCCCAAAAAGATTAATTTTCTAGGAAAGTAAAGCTGTCTGTGGCAGATCCAGAGTTTGAGTTCAGTTCCGACAAGCTCTGAGATCCAAGTTCCCCACTGCACGGTCACAGAACCTTGTTTTCCCGTCTTCGTTTGTTGTCCTCCCACGTCTCCTTATTTGGGTGTACGATCTGTGTGTTCTGTGGCAGCAGGCTCTGTGTGTAAGAAAACAGGGCAAATGAGTACTGATTTGAACCAGAAGGAACTGACAGCCTCCTCCTGGTTGGATTGCGTAACGTAGCTGGGTGGAGATCTGCGTAATGGAGAGCTTGTTGAACATTTGAGAAAACTGGAAAAGTTCAGCGCATAGATGACCCTGATTTGAAAGTGTTCCCAAGACTGAAGAAAATGAGCCATTTTGTTCTGGAACTTTCTTGAGAGAGCAGAGACGTCTGTTTCCACATTCCCAGAAACTCATAGGAAAGGCTCATGCAGTCCACCACAAGTAACGCTGCCTTTGGGACTCTGTGGTCTCTTGAACATTTTTAGCACTTCCTTCAGTTGGGGCCAAGGGTGGGCGGCAACATCCTGGCGGCCCGGTCTGAAGAGGCCATGACTCGCTGCTGTGCTCTCAGCAGTCCTCCGGCTGCTCGTCCAGCTGCTCCATCCACATCCCTGCTTTGCATCATTAGCTACCTTACTCATTAGTTTGAAGAGTCATCAGATTCGCAGGCTTCTACTCCGCTTTTTTTCAAATGCATTATACCACTGGATCAAGGGGAAAACAATACCTATTCCAGTAGGACAGGTCCATTCTGCTGCTGTAGAATGTTATCAGCAAGTAGCTCACATCCTGCTAGTAGGCAGAGCAAAGCCCTCCTTGCTGTGAGTAATACAGCGCTGATGGAATTCCTGGAGCAGCTCTTTCACTTTAAAATGCCTTGATACTTTGTACTGCAAATGCCTCTGTTTCTCTACTGCTGTGTATTCCTAAACCTACACCTACACTTTACAGCAATTAGAAATATTATAAGGCAGAAACTAGTATACTACCTTCTGATCTCCCTTCAACTCCATTTTTCACAAAACATCACTTAAAGCAAAGCCAAATTTCTAGTCCCTTTGCAGAACTGCCTTCTCATCTCCACATGCCACCCTTGACTTGGACTCATTTCTTTATTTATGCCAGCCTTAAGTATCTGTATTATCTTACCCACTTCATCTTCAGAATCCGCAACTTTCCAGCCCTCTTTCTCTCTTTAATTGTATAGCTTGCAAGTATTAGACATTGGTACTGTGCAACTGTCTGCCTTCTGATTTCTACAACCACTCACTGAATTATTGAGGCACACAGTATTATGTGTATTAGTAATTTTTGAGCTGGCTATTCACCACCACGTGTGTGTGTGTGTGTGTGTGTGTGTGTGTGTGTGCGTGTCCCTGATAAGCTTCCTTTCCCACTCCTGATGGAGCACACTCCAATTCAATATTTTCAAATTCTCTGGAATGGGGCTTATCTAACAGCAATGGTTCCAGCCCCATCAGCCGGAATCGCCCAGCTCAGCTCCTTTCTCATATACGGCCCACTGTGAAGTTTCTGTATTCATTATTATGTCCTGTGCTGTAGTCTCAAGACAATTTCAGGTCTTCTTGTCAAAAAAAAGCCACCTCTCCTGTTTCTCCAGTCTCCATCTCTTCTAGGAGTTTACCTCATTAAGTCCTGCATTTCTCTGCTATATTCAGTGTTTCTAATATCTCCCACTGTAAAATATTAAAAAATCTAGACTAAAATTTAAAAACTTCTTTTCTCATGCTTATTAATAAACACAAAGGCATTTGTTCTATTTTAGGTACTAGACCAACTGTTTCATTGTTGATTTAAAACTCTAGTAACAGTATTAATTTTTGCCTTTTATAGTTTTATTCACGATAAATCTGAGACAGTAAGAAGCCTGATAACCTTCTCAAAGTCACAGCACATTAACGGCCGATCCGGGTACTGGGTCGGGAAAGTCCTGCTCAGAGACCACCAGGTTGTTCTGCGTTCTCCCTTCATCATTCTACCTCCCACTTTTACTTCTCAAACAAGGTTTTCAGAGCAGACATTGCTTTCACTTTCTGTGCTGTAAATCATCTTTTGCCTCTGGAGTTTCTGAAGTTGTTCTGAAAGGTCACCAGTGACTAACTTCCTGCCGGTTCAATTCCAGGAACATGATTGCCCCTTCTTGCTTCCCTTCCTTCCCTCTTTCTCTCTTTCTTCCTTTTCTTTCTTGACTGCACAGAATGGCTCAGTCATAATCCTTAATTTGTGACATATTTATCATTGCTCTAGTCAAATTTCACTTTCCTCTACTTAGTTTTTATGATAAATTATTTTTTAGATGTTCCTATGAAGAAAAAGCTAAGGCCCCAAAAGAATACATATCCTAGTATGCTGAAGCCCTCCATGTGGTCCCCTGACTCCTCCCACACAACTAGATTCTTGTGTGTACTAAATACTATTCTTTTACCTTAGTTTTGAATTGTGCTTTTGTTTTAAAATTAGTGCCACAGAGTCATGCTTTTCACTTAGTGTTACATTGCCAAGATTTATCTACACTACTGCATATCAACTGATATTAAAATTTTACCACGATATAGCGGATTATGTTCTGAATATGACACTATTTATTCACTGCCTTACTGATGGGCAGGTGAGTAATAGACGTTAGGCCCTATACTAACACGTTCTCAGCGATATTCGCTGGTATCTCCTTCCTTTCAAAAATGTCATTTTTCCTCTTTCACTTTCACACTCTTCTCTACCCCACCATTCCTCACAGATGCCTCTACTAATTCAGCTTTCTCCTACTGCCACTTAAACATGGGTGCTACTCAAAGTCCTGCCATTGGATCTCCCAACTTCTATTTCATAAGTCTCTCTGATTCATCCATGGAAAGCAGAAGTCTGTGGTGTCCGTGCCCAGGGCCTGGGAGTTCCTGCACCACCAGTTTAATCCTCTGCTCCTTTCTAAAGTTAGAGTCTTATTTCAAATCCCTCCAAACCAACCTCACTTTTCTCATCAATTGGAGGAAGTAATTATATTCACCCCACGGCAATGACACAATTGAAGAAGGCAGCCTGTAAAGTATAGAGCTCAGCTCCTAGAACAAGGAAGAACTGGGAAAATTAAAACTATTATTGTTCCTATTGCTATGTAGCTTTTAAAACGTATTAACTTTCTAGATTTTTCTTAACATAGATAACAGAACTGTGGGTGTATGATAGAGGCGGACCACTGAAGTGGCTGATCAGAAACCTGTGCTACAAAGATTTATTAGTCTCAGCAGATTACTTATGGGTTCCAACTCTGGGCCTAAGTGGGAAACCGTGAAAAGTACTGCTCCATGTTCAAGCTATTCAATCCTGCATGTCAAGATAGTGGAAGACATAAAGGTAAATCGAGTTTTTTCTTAATATTCAGATAAACCTCAGCCTAAATTTCAATTATGGATATGTAGGACATTAGGAAATGCAGAGAGTTATACCTAGACAGAGGACTTGAGTTCCAAGTACTTTAAACTACTGCAAAGCCATGTTTAACCATGCTTTTCATAAGATCACTAATTGGCAATGTTTACATTTTTCTATACCATAGTTGTCTTAGTTACTTTTCTCTCATTGCTCAGACAAAATACCAGACTACCAAAGTTAAGGAAAGAAAAGTTTATTTAGCTCAGAGTTTATAGAGGTTTCATCTCATGGTCAGCTGGATGCAAGGCAGGGTGGCTTGGCCCAGGGCCAGTCCAAAGGAGAAATGGTAATGGCAGAAGAAGACAGCAAAAGCAAGCAAGGAAAGAGAGATGAGCCTGTTCCAGTCCCTTACACTGTGCCCAGTACACCAGCATTACAGCATGCCAGTCCAACTGGTGGACTCATCCAGCAGCTACCCACCCTAATCCCAGCACTCTTAATCCTAGCATTGCACCGTGAATAAGTCACACACTGTAGATTCAGAAACTTCCAAAAAGTCCCATGAAAAGCTGCATAAGTCTTTGGGGGGACCTCTAGACACAAACCGTAACACTAGCCAAAGAGGTTTATCAAGGATCTTTGTCACCATCAGTTTGACATTATAAATAGGCAGACAACATTCATTAATACAAGAAGAATTATACAATAATATCACAAAAACAGCTGCTATGTATCTCTTCTTCTCAGAAAGAGGCTGAAAGGGACCATGGGCCAACTGGGATGCAATATTGTAGAACTTCATTTAATGATTGTCAAAGGGAATAATATAAAACATAATATCTCATTGAGATGGAAAAAAGCTTGGCATACATCCTCTTCTAAGACTTTGTCATAAGGAACAAATTAGAGAATTTATGAGAAAGAATGCTCATGTCTGCATTCTGATATTGATAAATTGGGAACAACCCAAATATCTACAAATCAGCATCAACTCAAGAACTACTGGTACAGCCATATACCTGGAAAAGAATTGCAATCACATGCTAACATAAAAACACATCCTTCATAGCTATTATTTCCATGATAAAATATTTATGATATGATATTAAGTAACAACGAAGTCCTAAGGTAGAATATAGAAGGTAATCACAGTTTTGCAAGAAAAAAAAATTGTATGGATCACTGTGGGTAAGAGAGAGCAATAAATTAGAAGCATTGATTTCTGACAGGTGTCAGTTATGATAACCTTATGATAGAAAAGTTTTTATAATTGAAAAATGTCCATAATACAGAAACATAGCTATCTGGACAGGTGAATTCTAGGCATAAAACCAATAGGATGGAGAGAGAACACACCTTACAAAGGAAGGGAAATAGTAGAATGAAGATATGCCCTGTAGGGGAAACTACTGACCTGAAAGGATGTAAACATTCAGTACCATAAACAGGAGCTAAAATTAATATGATCACTGAGAATGAAGAGGGAAAGCCAAATGGGGCATTAAAGGTGATTAAAAAAAGAAATAAGTTGTATCATGTACATATACCCGGTCGCTAAGACATCTATAGACAGTATGTACTGAAACACGTAATAATAAAAAAACAAGAAGCACAGTAGCATGCAATAAAAACCTTAACAGTATAAGAATAATTGTAGGTAGAGTTTAGAGCAAATTCCCACTGAAGCCAGGCTGCCTTAAGAGAATACTCACTGGTGGCATTTACCTGGAGAAAGTTTACAGATTACAGTCCTAACCTCACCCTTTACCTATCACCACGTATACAGTTACATTAGGATGACAGACGCATTCTGCTTAAAAATAATTTTTAAAGAGAATAATGAAAAGGAACAATAGCAAAATACCAACAACATAGACAAAAACAAAACAAAGCAAAAACAAAAAAAATCATACAGGGTTTCAGAACAAAATGAAAGGAATTAACACTGGTTGTTATATTACATGTTGTTATTGTCAATAAAGTTGCTCAGATTACTAGATGTAAGAATGCAACATTGATCAAACTATTCAAGAGAATAAAAGATAAAAACAAAAAACAAACATTAGAAATGATAGTTTCACTACACAAGATGATAGGAATTCACCAGTGGTTGTTATACTGCATATTGTTGTCTTCAAATTAGTTGTTCAGATTACCAGATATAAGCGTGCAATATTGATAAAAAAATTAGGGATTAACTGTTCCTTTCAATAAACCATTAGACATCAGTAGTACAGTTATCTCAGCTATCATCTATCTATCTATCTGTCTATCCGTATCTTCCCTTCATTTCCCCTTTCCCTTATCCCAGTTATTCCTTCCTTTGAACAATGTCTTTCCCTTTCATAATATCTACTGTACATTTTGGATTTTATTTGTTCTTTCAGGTTCTTACACTAGGGAGACAATATGATGTTTACACATATGGGTCCGATTTATTTCACTTATTAGTGTGGTCTCTAGTTGCATCCATTTACCCATAAAATACCCTAGATTATCTTTTTTATAGCTGAGTAATACTCCTTTTTATAAAAATACCACATCTTTTTTATCCATTCCTCCACTGATGGCATTTGAGTTGTTTCCAAGATTTAGCTATGAAAAATTGTGCTGCTATGAACATGGGTGCACATATGTCACTGTATTATGATGTTTTTAATTCTTCTGGGAAAATACACAGAAGGGGAATGAAGTGGAACTTCTAATCCTAGTATTGTGAGGAATCTCCACACTGATTTCTACAGTGATTTCACCAATCTACACATCCACCAGCAAAAGAGAAGGGTTTCTTTTTCCCAAAAGGCTCTCCAGCATTTGTTATTGGTTGATTTCTTGATGATAGCCATTCTTTCTGGGGTGACATGGAGTCACAGTGCTGTTTTAATTTGCACTTCTTGAATAATCAAGGCTGTTGAACATTTTTTTCATATATTTATTCACCGCTATATTTCTTCATCTCAGAAGTGTGTACTCATTTCAGATGCCCATTTTTGGATTGGGTCTTTGAATTTTGGGGGCTTCATTGTTTAAATTCTTTATATTTCTACATAGAAATCCTTTGTCTGAAGGGCAGTTGGCCAAAAGATTTCCCCAATTCGTGGATTTTCTTTTCATTCTGTTGGTGATTTCTTTTGATGTGCAAAAACTTTTCAATAAGGTGAGATTCCAGTTGTTGATTCTTTGAAATATTTCCCATGCAGTTTGGTTTTTGCTCATGAACTCTGCCTACCCCTATGTCTTCAAGGTTTTTACCTATTCTCTCTTCCAGTAGATTTAGTGTTTCTGTTTTAGTATTTAGATCTTTGATCCATTTTGACTTTAGTGCATGGTGAAACACATGGGTCTAGTTTTAGTCTTTGGCAAGTGGGAAGCAAATTTTTGTAGTAGCATTTATTAAAGAGGCTATCTTTCCTTCAGTGAACATGTTTGGCCCCATTGTCAAAAACAAGGTGACCGAGTGTGGTTGTGGTTGTGTTTATGTTTGTGGTTTTTCATTATTGTTGTCACTTCCTTTTTTACCTGACAGATTATTTCTGATCTGATGTCTTCTATGGCCTGATGGAGTTGTTTCTTTACTTCAGTTGCTATCAATGTAGAAATTTTAGGTGTGTGACTTCCAAGCTCTTCTTTGCTGATGTCTCCTGGACTTGCTCTAAGTGGGGTGGAGGTCTGAGGTTGCATTTTGCTCCTTTGTTTTATCATTTTTGAAGATCCAGATGTTTCCTGAAGCTCAGCACCACTCCCACGATGGTGTGGGAGCAGTGGGGCAAGTACCTGAAGGCCCTCACTGCTCGGTGTGGCTCCTGCTGTGGTGTGTGGGGGCAGGTGCCGTTGCCAGTGCTCCTGAAGCTTTCCAGGGTTCAGTTGGCTCCCACTCCAGTGAGGAAGGGGTGAGTGTGTGGTTACCACGGCTGCTGAAACTGTCTGGGGCTCAGCTTGGCCTCCGTGGAGGGTTCCCAAAACTGTCCAGGGTTCAGCCCCACTTCCATGTGGATGCAAGTGTGGACTGTTTGTGGTCACGTAGGTTTCTAAAGCTGTCCAGGATTCACTCTGGCTTCCATAGGGTGCCGAGGGTTGCAGGTTGTGGTCACTGAGCCCACTGAAGCTATCCAGATTGGTGGCTAAGTGGTGCGGGCAACTCATGCAGGTTCCTGAAGCTGTCTGGGGTTCAGCCCAGCTTCTGCAAGGGTGCAGAGATGAGCAGGTCATGGTCACCAAGGCTTGAGATGCTGCCTGGGACCCAGCCTGGTTCCTACATTGATGGGAGTGCGGTGAGGGGTTAGTCACCTAGGTTGCTGAAGCTGTCTGGGGTTCAGCTTGGCTCCCACAAGGGTGCAGGGGGCAGAGCATGGCTGCTGAGGCCTCTCAAGCTGTCCAGGGCTCTGCCTGGCTCCCATGCTGGTGGGGGAGGGGTGAGAGCATCTTACCCAAGTTCCTAAAGCTGTTGGGGTTCAGCGCAGCTTCCGCAGGGGTGGGAGGGTCATGGTTACCAAGCTCCAGATGCTGCTTGGGACCCTGCCCAGTTCCCACGCCAGTGGAGGCCAGGTGAGGGCACAGTCACTCACGCTGCTGAAGCCGTCCAGTGTTCAGCACAGCTCTCGTGAGTGTGTATGTGTGTATTGGAGGCTTAAAAATAATGTTTAAGAACAGAGTTTGTATTTCACTTTCACACTGTAAACAATCACATTTGCTTTACTCTCAAAGAGTATGTTTTTATAAAATTAAATGAACACTGGAAGTGAGCTGTACATGTTTTCCAAAAGGGGAGATGATTAAGCCTGATCTGAGATGGAAACATACGTAGATATTATTATGTCAGTATTTATGAAGATCATCAGAACATAGAAGTTGGTTATCCAGAATTCATATCAAAAAGTCTAGCTGGGAACATAGAACGTACCCAGGTGGAAGTTGAGCAAGACTAGGAAAAGCACACAGCTGTGCTGAATGCGGTTCATGTCTGGACCTGAAAGAGGGTAACAGGAACAAGGAAGTTGCACACCCCTGCAGGATGGCACAACAAATCTGTCTAGTGTGAGTCACCCCAAATACTCTTTGAATTTTCCCAGGTTAAAGTCTGTTTGTTCAGTGAATTTACCTCAGAGATGTGTGTATGTTTGTGTGCATGTGTGCATTTGTTGAGAAGTTATTCTAAAACAGCTCCTTCTGCAAATAGCAAGCAGGGGAGTATCTTCAGCTGGTGTAGCCTCCAAAACAAAACAAAAATTGAACAAACAAAAACCACGAATATCTGTAATTGTATCAGATGAAATAGAATTTAAAACAAAAATAATATTAGTGATGAAGAACATTACCATATAAATATTACAGCTTTAAATCATTATCAATGTATTAAACATGAAGGCATCTAATAAAATGCTTAAAAACATAAAACAAAATGGATAAAATTATACAGAGTAAAATTGTCAGTTCACTGTCAAAATAGAAGACTTCCACATCTAAGTTATTAAGTTATACAAATAAATCAGCAAAGACAGAATATTTAAATAATACAAAAATTATTTTTGACCAAATAGTCACATATGACATCTGGTTTTCTATATTTGAGAGAGGAAACATATTTTTCTCAAGCATACATAGAACACATCTAAAATTTGGCCATGTACTAAACCATGAAGAAAATCTTAACATTTTAATAAGAATAGTTAGAGACCATGATTTTTCTTACCATAATGTAAGTGTAAGTTACATATTCAATTTAAATATTTTAATTTAAGTACCACATGCTAACCAGTTGTGCCTCTGGAGCACTGTACAAATATTAATATAGAAATCCATACATTTACACCCTGAAACAAACTTCTATAGACTTTTTAGGCTATAAAATAAATCTAAAAATTTAAAAACTTAGTACTTAATGATAATTTTTAAAGGACCAACACAACTTGTGGAGTGTAGCAAAACTGTTTTGAGGTATATCATTATACTAGAAAACCAAAGTCAGGCTGAAAAATAATAGGCTGACTGTACATCTTAACAGACAAAATAAAAGAAAACAAAATAAAAAAAGAAAGAAAACCAAAATAGACCTCAAATAGTCAAAGAAGAAATGTACTTAAAATTATAGTAGAAATCATTGAAATATAAGATAAAGATCCAATAGAGGACAAAATAAAAGCTTGTTTTTCAAAACAAAATAGACTGAACTCTGTCAAGATCAGTCCCCCAAGAATAGAGAAACCATGTAATAGTAATATTATGAAGAGAGGAGAAAGTGTGTACCTATAGATGAAGTAGTTAAAAAGATAATGAGATAGGATTAGTACTAATAAGTGGTAAAGTTGAAAACTTAAAATGAAGAAATTACTAGAAAGATATACCAGAAATTGCTCAAGACAAAACACTTCTATTCCCAAATCTTTTAGGTGTGAGAGGGTCATCTTCCTAAAATACCAACCCCAATTCAAGTGCCCAAGTAGGGTGAGGGATGGAGGGCTTGCATCACTGGATGAGGAGCTGTCACATGAGGGAGGTAGAAAGGTAGGTTCAAGAAAAACTTTGGAACACTTGGCTCTTCATCATGTATGAAAATCAATAGATAAAGTACCAGTTGCTGTTAGATCTGACATATTCCCCTTCAGAGTCTCGCGTATTTAGTGGTGAGGCTTTGAAAGGTGACTGGCTGGAGGGCTCTACGCATATCAGTGGATGAACCCACGGATGAGCTCCTGGCTGCCTGTGCATGGTGTGGTGAGGTGAGGTCAGAGGAAGCGGGTCAGTGGGAGTGTGACCTGCCCGGGTGTGTTCTCGTCCTGGCTCCTCCCTCCCTCTGGCTCTCTCTGCTTCCTGCCTGCTGGTGGTGAGCAGATTTCCTCTGCCACGCTGCTCCTCCGTACTGCTGCTTCTTTGGAGCCGTCCTGCCTGCACTGAGCCCGCTGAAACTGTGAGCCAAAACAAATTTCTCCTTCTTTAAGTTACAGGCGTCGAGTATTTTGTCCCAGGAGAGTGATTACAATGAGCTACTCTCCTTTGATGATTTCCCGAGTACATCAGGAAGGAAAGCTATGCTTTCCTTCTCTGGCTCCACACGGGAGATGTCCGCTAATGGAGATCTCAGAGTGGATGGCTTCATCCCCATGAAGTTTCCTGGGCTGGCAGCTAGTGATCACTGCACGAAGTCAGATTATCTTTTCATGTTGAATTTGGGCGCTTCTATTCCTCTCTCTGTGAACCGTTTCTTCTTCCCAGTTTTGCCTGTCCATGGATATTTTCTTAGACTGGGAGATGATTAGGGGAAAGAGAAAATTGTTCCATATTTCCAAACCTTTTAACGTTACCCCTTTGGTTTTTAAATTCACAGCACAGGAATGCTTCTTCCATGGATTTACTTTTTACTCTACAATGGTGATATTTCAGGCTGCTAAGAGAAAGTGGGGAATAGGAATATATCTGTTGTTACTCTAGAATATCTTCTTGCTATACGGGGAAATAAAGAGCTATAAGACAAGGAGTCATGTATTATAACACACCCATGCAAAAATTCAATTGTAATGTTACTCAGTAAATTAAGAAATATTAATCAAGGTTCATGTTCTGAATGTTCGTTCTATGCTACATTTTAGTAAAAGCTTTGAGATTGACAGGTATAGTCAACTTTTTAAGTGGGGGCCCCCACTGCTTCACCCAAGACAGCCTTATCTTCATTTTTATTTATAGACTTGTTTATTTGCATGTTTGTCAGAGAATGAAGAACCATAGTCAGCTTAAAACTTGCTAATCAAGAAATTCTCTCTAAAAGGATAGAGCATCAAAAGACATTTACATAGAAGATAATTCTCCTTGGGAATTTTGGAATTCAAGTTAAATTTAAAGTTGTATTGAGAGATGAATTAGTGTCTTGGGAACCTTCATATTGGTGGGAGAGGATTTTTCCATTTCTTCGAAAAGAATTTATAAGCTCACATAACATTTTTGTAATTCCACAGATAGAAGAAAAGTGGAAAATAGACTAAATCATCTTGATGTTTTCTTGGCAGGAAGAAAAACATCTAGATTTGTTTTAAGTATCTGGATGATGGAGAGGATTATTTATCTCTAACCCACGAATATTCACAATTACTCTGTTCTGTCCTTTCACCTATATTTCAAGTCACAGTCAGAGGTTAAAAGGAAGGGACAGAATTGTTTAAAAGCCGTGTCTGGATGGTGGGGCGCACACTGGAAGAAGACATTGGAGAACACAGGTGAGGTGAGCTTAGGCGAATGAGATGCTGAGAGAAGTTTTCGCAGCAGTCGTGTTATCTATACAAATTACGATTTTCTAGCCTGCTGCACTCTTTTTGTACTGTTGTGATCTGCTATTTTGTGTCAGGGCACAAGAATATTCTGAAATGCCTGATTTTCAGGACCCCATTCTTAAATGCTTGCACTTTGGCCTCTGCATGGAACTCCCTGTCCTTTTTCTTGGGGATCCTCCGGGTGCTAATATTAGATTACTGACTTTCAGACTCTCCCATCTTCCAAACGGGCAGCTTTTTTTTTTTTTTTTTTTTTCTTTTTGGTCTCACTGCTTTCAGGTCTTTTACCTTTGATATCCTTGTTTGATTCCACAACCAGCTCTATAGTTGTGTGTTTGCTTGTACTGGTGAGGACTGAAGCCAGGTCCTGTTGTGCAGTGTGTACTTGGAGTGTTCCATCGGCCAGGCTGCCTGCCCCCGGAAGAGGCCTGGGAACCGACTGCACAGTGCTTTTGGACCCGTCACGAGTCTCTCCAGCCCTGTGTGGATAGCTACTTGACCATGATCCAGACCACTAACCACACCCATAAGCTGACTTTCATGTGTTAACGATCATTTGCAGAGAAAATAATCCCTAGTTATGTGCTACAGATAATACAAATCAATGTTCACTTCTTGAAAATTAACTCATAGCACACAGCACACACAGTACTGAATATAGAGCAGTTGTCAGGACTTTGGGTTTCTCTTTAATCACTGTTAAATTTGAAAATAAAGCACTTTCCAAGCTCTAAATTGTTCCTTTTTAGGCTCAAAAGTTAAGATTCATCCAAAATCATCACCTAGTCAGTGAAAGGAAGTGTCATTGATTGTAGAAGGAAGAGAAAATTATCTTTGCAGATGTTATAAAGGTGCTAAATACTTAAACGTCCATGCAGTGTAACTTCAACATATGATTTTAATTTCTACAGTTTTCAGATAAAGACAGTAGCTACCCCATGACATGTAGAAATTAAGTATTTTGAATAATGTGATGGAAAGAATCTCTGAGCTCTGGGGATTCTGGCCCATTTCTCATCACGGGCAGAAGTACCAGGCAGACGCAAACTGACTCTGTCTTGAAACTTGTGGAATTCTGTGACTTTCCTTAAGTACTGTCATGTTACTAGCTCACACTTGACCACTGCAGTCACAGCATCCTATTGCAGATTGGATTAGGAGTGGTCAAGGAATCACTTTTCTTTTCCTTTTCCCTCAAAAAGCCAATACCTTTTCTGCCTCTTTCTGTTATGGCTTTGCTAGCACCACTGGCTAATTATCTCGGGCGAATGTAGGTGGAATATTGCTGAGCACCCGCTGTGGCCTTCTCTTAAAGTCCTTTTTTGGACTTCAGATACGTCATTTGTGAGCATGCGTCCAAATGAAAATCCCTTTATCTCCTGTTTCCTGCTCTCTAACCAAATGTTCTGACCACAGATTTAGTTTATAAAAGGCAGACTGCTGTTTCACTCCATAACAGCCCATTTTTTGCTAGACCCATAAAAAGTTCCTGAGGCCATGAGCGGTGGGACTCTTTGCCAGGTGTCATGTGCAGAGCCTTTATTTCCTTTCCAAGGATGTAACACAAACTTAGCTCTTGAATCATAGATCTCTTTTGAAATCATATTTTAATACATAGGGAATTGGATGAAATGGAAGGTATCATTTTATTCCAATTCATTTCAATAAGTGGTCTTTTTAATTTTTTTTCTCTTGTAAACAGTAACAGTATAGAGGTCTCAGAAAAAATTTTTTACTGTGAAATGAGTTGAGAGAGTGGAGTAAAAAATCACAATATGATGGCAGATGGTTAAGCTTCTAAAATCTTTTCCAGGTGTCTGTGCCTGGGGTGCTTTCCCATGTCTTGAGACTATGACCCTGTCTTCAGCAAAGCCTTTTGCTTTCTGAAAAAGCCTTGTGCCTTTTAGATATGTCTCAAAGGTGATTTCCTGATAGCTCTAACTCCAAGAGCTAAAGAAGCTTCTGAAATTAACCCACAGGAAATTTCTGCGTTTCTCCTGGATATGAAATATTAGCTTATTTTTTAGTTTCTTGAATAGGGTAACCAATCACTTAGGGCTTTCCCCAGCACTCTGCTCTTTGAATATTTTTGTAACACCTGTTCTCCTTGCATTTAATGACAGCAGCTAACATTTACCAAGATTTTATGAGAGAAAATTTAGCACTAGGGTAAAGAGTATCGTATCCAGAGTCAGACCATTGTATTAAAAGCTGAGGATTCTATACAAAAGTAGGTGAGAGTTTCATAGAATCAATTACTCAACCTCTCTTTGTCTTGGTATTTTCACTCATTAAATGAGGTTAATAATTCTCTTTCCCAGAGGACTATGTGACAATAATATGCATAATGTGCTTTCCTAGCAGCGGTAACCCCACATTAAATTCTAGCTATGTTATCATTACCTTGTTTAGGTACCATAGAGGACAGATTGCCTCTGGACATCTGCCTCCTCATATTCATGCCTTTGTGTAAACTCGAGTATGAGCAGGACCTATTTATTTTCTAACAAATAAAATATGGCTAAACTGATATAATGATACTTCTGAAATCAGCTTACAAAGAGACCACAATTTTTCTTAAACTCTGTCTTCAGGCATGTTGTGTGTGTGTGTGTGTGTGTGTGTGTGTGTGTGTGTGTGTGTGTGTTTTAGATTTCTTAATCTAGGGGAAGCCAACTGCCATATAACAAAATGAGACTGACAGAGGCCCCCATGGGAGTGAGCTCAAAAGTGAACTTTCTAGGATCTGTTAACAGGTCCTGGGAAACAGGTCCTCCCTAAATTAATTCTGGAGAGGACTTGCAGCCTCAGCAAGCACATTTCCAGAGAAGCAGAAGACTCAGAAATTGTCCCCAGATTTCTGACTCACGGAATCAATGAAATAATGTTACTTGCTTCCACTTGCAATGTTTAGGGATAATTTATCTTTGGAACAAAAGATAATTTATGCAAGTTCTGTGATGATCAATTCACATAAAATATCTCTATAACCTTTATAACCAGGGTGGGAAAACTTACTCAATTATAGATGAAGTCAAAACCCAAGGAAGTCATATGACCACACAGGCAGTAAGTGATAGGGCAAAATTTCATACTGATCTTCCTGACTGCTGCTCATGTGCCATAATATGTTGCTTTTCCCTTGAACCAACTCAACTTTTTCTGTTCTCATTCATTCACTCAACCAACCAATCTTTTCTTCAACAAGGGTGTGCTGGCCATTACTTGAGGATTACACTGATGTATATGATCAACAAGATGGCTGCCTTCACAGAGCTGCTGCTCGCACAAGAAGCTCCAGATAAAAGATTTAAAAATGAAATAAAAGACATAATCTGTAAAAAAAATTCAGATTACAATGTATGCTGTTGATCTAAGTACTGTGGCAGGACAAAGAGCTGTTGCAGGGGTGAAGAGTGAGAGTCATTTGTATTAGGCAGGTTAGATCAGGGTGACTATGGGAAATTTTTGAAAAAGAGCCATCTAGGAAACTGGGCTTTTTCACCTTTTCTATCTCTTTAGTTTTCCACTATATACTTACTGTTTTTTTATTCTATAAATATCAGCTTCAGAATATCTCCTCCCTCACAACTGTATCAGCCTTTTCCAGAGAACCACACATGTACAGAGAAATAATAAATACAAAATCACATCTATTGTAAGAGTTGGCGCATGTGATTATGGGCTTGGAGAAGTCCCAGCATCTGCGGTCAAGCCGGAGAACTGGTGGTATGTGTCCAGTCTGAGTCCAAAAGCCTGACAACCCAAAGAGCCAGGATGTAAGCTGTAGTCTGGGAAAGGAAAGAATGATGTCTCAAACTCTCTCTCAGAGGCAGCTTGATTTCTATGTTTTATTCTATTCAAGCCCTCAACCAATTGGATGATGCCTTTCCACAGTGGAGAAGGCATTTTGCAGTCTCTTGATCCAAACACTAACCTCATCCAGAAACACCCTCACAGAGCCACTCAAAAATAATGCATAATCAGGTATCTGAGTACTTTGTGACTTATGGAAGTTGACAGATGAACTTCACCATCACAATTAGTTTGGAACAAGCTAGTGCTTAGAGTCATATTACATTCACCTCTGATGAGTTTTCCCATTTGCATCAGCCCCTTCCTGGTTGTTTCATATTCCCCTTCCTGCATTTGAGAGTACTTAGCTAATTTAAATTGATCGCAGTATGCCAAGCTTTGCTTCCTTTCTATGTGTGCCAGTCCTCAACCTTATATTGGGGTTGTCTCTGAAGTCATAAATGGGTTGTAGTTGTAATATTACAAGTGGGAAATTTCTGTCACATGAAATCTAAAACAACTTGTTAATGTTTATGGACATAAAAATCTTTGTTGTAGAAAGTCTATGGTTATTTTGGAAAATACATAAAAAATTCTAAATATTAATTCCACAGTAAGAAATAAACACTTGCTGTCACAGAGCTGAAATTCAGATGATAGCTCTGTTTGTAATCTTTATCAAAAAGAATACATATTAGTGAAACTACATTTTAACTAACATTTCAGGTTCCTGGACATAATTTTTCACGGTGAGACATTTACAATTCAATGGCTGTGCGAAATATAGTTAGATTTTACTTTAAATGACTTGAAAATGCTCTTAAGTATGGCCTGTTTCACCTAATAAGATGAGAGAGATAATGCAAAGTTGACAGCAAAGATGAAAAGGTGACAAAGATGGGGAAGAAGAGAAAGGGCAGAGGAAACTATGGCACAAACAGGTCTTTGGACAGTCTACAGACGTATTCAACCGCTGGAAGACAAATTAAAACTTAAACATGAATGCCTTCGAAACCAGCTTTACATATTGACCCAATAAATATACATTAGCTAAATTGCCTCTACTCTAGGCCCTGGACTCCATTCCCAGAACCACAGAAAGAAAAAGATAACAACAGAATACTTGTTCCTAGCTTTAATATTACTCATGATTCTCAAGAAAATTTTGTTTCACGCTGCAAATTCAGTTTCCACGTTCAGCATTGTCATTTCCCTATGTAACAATTAAAGACGTTTTAGCTTAAATTGAATCACTTCTTATACTATGTCCTTTGGGTTATGACATTAAATAGAATAAGTGCTGACTTTGATCTCACTTGAGATCTTAAAATGTTTTATAAACTAGACTAAAATGTAAGCGAGCCAGTCTAAAAAAATCGTTGCAGTACTGCAGCTGTTTAAGCAGCTGTATTTGATTTCATCCTGGCCCTTTAATTGCTATACTTAGTGGCTTAGTTACAAAGGTCAGTCACATGGCTGATTTGATGTGTTTAATCACTGCCTTAGACAGCCTCATACTGAAATGATGGCACTCATCTGTCTCATTTAATAAATTTGCCTTCAGTGCCATTACAAATGATGTATTACATTTCCCATGAGGTACCATTATTTGTGTAAAGAACTGAGACATGTTTTAAAGGATCTCCTTTATATGTAGGTCTTTGTTGGGCTTGGCGGCTGGGTAAATGTGTATATTTACACATGACACACACGGTCCCTTACATTGGTTTGACTTACATTTCTTTGGTTTTACAGTGGTTCAGAGGCAAATTCACAAGACCATTCTGTTTACTGGTTTCAAATTGCATCAGATATCTAACACTTTATTATGCTTTCATACACGTCCAGATGTGTGTGGCCATGCTGTTCATTACAACACTGTTTGTAGTGGGTTGGGGCTGCGGTGACTTTCTACACCATTACAAGTGAGGCAAAATGAAGGAGCTGCAAACCACGGGGTTCTAAACAGCAACTAGGATAGTACATTTGAGGCAACATGAATTTTGTGAATGAAGTAATGAATTTTAATAAAATAATGTAAATAAAAGGAAGGAGTCTGTGAATATACCAGCGATGACACGGATAATGTGCTATAAAGTGAGGATGATATTGGCCACAACTACTTCTGAGATCAAACGCCCAAAAGAATTTAACAAGTCAAAATAGAGAAAACCTCATGTCTGCTTGGGTGTTGAGAAATTACTTGTAAAATACAGCTTTGGATAGTCATATTAATCTTCTTAGTTCTGATAGTAAGAATTTTATAATTTAAATGATTTTGAAAAGTTACACAAGTCATGAAATTTTAAAAGGTTTAGCATAAAGCATCCAGAAAAAAATAATGTTTTTTTCAAGTTGCCACATCTTTCCTAGTTGAGTAAGATGGGATAGTTAATGGTCTCTTTTACCTGTCTTTGAAATAAGTATTCAAAATTTAAAAATAACCTCTCCCCAGTCTCATTCGGATGGCCAGGGCTTGGGAGAATAGTGTTGTAAACAGAGGCCAAGGTGTTTTCGTGTAAGTCTTCCTTATTCATTTGAAGTTTGAAGGCCTAGCTGGCCCCGTTCTAATGAGGTACAAGCCGAATAGTGGGAGCTTGGCCGAGCTAAGGCTTCATCCATCATAGATCTTCAGTCCCTTTCTACAGCAACCACACTGGGATACTAAAGGACACTCAGCTCTGGAGAAACGCTCCCCACAGTGACAACAGTACAAACGAGGGGCCCAGCTCTGTGATTAGTCCTACTTTCCTTTCACCTCCAAAGTCAAGCAGACTAGTCCTCCGAATGTTCCTTTGCCTTTGTTGAGCATCTGATGCTAAAGTACACTGAAAATAAATGAATGAAAAGTCAAATGTTTTTATCACTTGCCAACAGAAAATTAGGCAGTCCCAATGAATGTGAGTGTGCGGAGGAAGGGTCCCTCACTGGCAGATGGTCCAGAGAAGCTGGGCATCCTCTTGCAGATTGCTGAAATTGTTTGTGCTGTCATTCAGCAAACATCAGTGTATAGAAGCAGTTTTCACTGATCGCACATTTCTTGCAAAAGCAACAAGAAAACTAACTTTTAGTGAGTAGGGATCTGGGGTCTTTTTCTACCCTTTGCTGCTTCCACGCCCTCTCAAATAATAAATCTTTTAGATCTCTTTCTGCGGAACGCTTTGAGGACTAGAAATATCTCTGGTTTTACCAGAGTTTCAAACTGAAACAGAAAAACAGCTGTGTTTGGATTTAATTGTATACCCCAAGATTATGGGATACTGTAGTAAACTACATATGAGCTCATCCAGGAAGGTTTTGGAAATGCAGATCCCAGGTGCAGTTAGAAGCTAGACAATCTGTCCCCTTGTGATTCACCAGGATAGGAACAAATAGCAAGAAGGCCGTGGATCTTATATTTACCTCAGTAAGGAGTAAGCAGTCCGCAAAGGTGATGGTTACTAGTGACTAGGAACTTTAACTACAGGAAGATAGAGAAGCTCCAAGAACTTTCAGAATCCCCAAGTTTTAAAGTGCCTGTTTCCTTACTAAATTGTACTTTTATCCAAAAGTGCAATGAATGACTAAAAAGAACATTCTAGTAGCATTGTGAAGCACATCTACAAACTTTACATGGACACCTGATATGGAATGTGGTTAATGATCAGAGTGATGCCGATGGCACTGGGCATCAAGGAAAAGGGGTGGTTGTGGAGGACACCTGAGTGACTGCCCTTGAAGGAGGAGCAATTGTCTCCATTTTGGCTCAACCTGACCCTATTTCCATGTATTGATGTGTGCAGAGCTGGCTGGGACTCTTCCTTTTTTCCTTTAACTGGCTTTAAGCAATGCAAATTGATCCAGCTGAGGTGCTGATGGTAGTCTATACAGATGACAGATGTGTTTTCCCAGAAACACTCCCCCACTTTCCTTGTGTGAGCCAGGAGGAGGTGTGATGAAGAGCCAGTGTTCCACACTGTCACTGGGATGAAACCTCAAGATAGAGGCTATGATTTCCTTGGGCTTGAAAGATTACACTTCAGAGCTAAAGCACGGACCACAAACATTAGATACTGTCTCAACTGTGTTATGAAGATTACTCTTTCTGCATATCCTTTCTCTGTGTGTTGCAGAGGTGATTTCAGGCCTCCTATCTATGGCACTCACGTACTTCCCACCACTCTCACAGTTCTTCATCCTCAAGCCACTCCCTTCTTCACAAATGAGTAAAATCTGCGTTCGGTCCTGGGTCAAGGCCTTTGTTCCGGATAGCCATCATCATGGCCAGACTCAGGACCCTCTTGACCCTCCACCATTTTGGATATAGTGTTGTGTCTTTATTTACAGTATGAGTTGTACTGGAAGTGGTAGGTTGGAATTAACTCACTAGAATGCAATAACTTTTCCATGGGATTACAAATATAACCTTCCTGGGGTGTGACGAGAACTGGAAGGGCTCTCCATAGATGTTCTCTGAGTTTCTCCTGGCTGGCTACGCAGTATTGTACCCCAATTGGGAAACAGTCACTAGTGAAAAGTTAACACATCAAGATATTAGGCTTTCTTTCTTCTTCCTTCTTTCTGGAGGCAGGGGATATAGAATATGAAGGCAAAGAAGAAAGAAGATAGTTGGCAAATGATGGAAACTTCAGGTGTGTGGGCTTACACCACCACTGTGACCAGGGACAAGCTAGGAGCAAAGGAAAGTCAGCATTTCTGGGGCAACCCGCAATCAATGAGGTCAGACAGTCGGGAAGCATAGAACCAAAGCCCCATTTGCCAATGGCGCAACTTGGAGTCACGTACTGCACACTTCCCTAGAGGGTGCTGGGCTGGACTGAGCCCCTGGCACCAGTCAGCAGAAACACCCCAAGTATTATCTCACCGTGTTGGCCTCTTCCCTTTTTTTATTTTACTTTTACTCATTTTCTTACTTGTTCCTGAAATCATCTCCCAAACAAACTTTGAACAGAAGCTGAGCTAGATTCAGGTTCTGGGCAGGCTGTTTAAACTTCTGATCCTGGATTCCTTCTGAACATGTGAACCATTACAGTTTCCTTTTCCTTTTCAAAGTCTGTATGTAGAGAAAGGTGGTAGATTGTCTGCAGGAATTACCAGACTCCTTAAAGGATATTCAAAGGAGGACACAGCAGTTTATAAGATAAGCCAACACTTCTTTAAATATTTTTAAAACATTCTTTCCTTTGACAATTGTCTGAGTCTCTAAACTGCCCTGAAATTCTTCTCGCCGAGAGCTCCAAACTCTGAGGCGATCTAACCTTTCCTTCACTGGGCCACCCTGACCACCCTCCGTCTCCTTTGTAAATCTCTTCTTTCTTATTTTTCTGTTTCTTCAAGCAGCTCTCTCTCCCCTTCTCAAAAGTGAAATATCTGAACCATTCTCTGACCCTTTGAAATCCTCAGGTGTTTCTATCCACTGTCCTATATTCTTCGTGAGGGTCAGCACCAAGTGTGCAGCCCCAGGATTTCTCCTAGGAAACTAAGAAAGGAGAAAATGTCAAATGATGAAATATTGAATTCCTGAGGCCTGGAAGAGAGAAGGATCGGATGTCAAAATGTACACCTGGGTAAATTTTATTCCTCTCCAACAAAATGTAGGTAATAGTATTTAATTTGTGACATTGTTAAGATTCTTATGTGAGAATATGCATGAAAGGGACCTGGAATAATAAATAGCAGCCTATGTAAAAGGAACTCGTGCTGTGTTAGTTCACTTTTACCTCAGGAGGAACAGAGTTACCAATATGCACAAGGTTCAAAGCTTCGAGCTCCCCAGTATTGTACTAGAGCTTTTACTGCCTCTTCCCTTAGTGTTTCCAAGGCCACAGTAATTGACACTGCACTTTTCCTTGAACATGATATGAGATACCTATTTCATAATTTTTGGTTTCCCTTCTAACTAGAGGGTCTAAATTCTTTCCTCTATTATTCTGGCAAATTATGACAGATCTATGATTGAGATTTGAAAACCATTTGTTGTAGGAATTGCTCTACATTATTTTTAAAACTAACCAATACAATTTACCAAATACAAATTTAAAGGAGAGGTCAGGTACAAGAAACTATTAAAGCTTTTATTTTGTTTTATTTTAAGGAAAAAAATAAAAATAAAACTGTTTCAAAACAGGTTAGTATGGGGCTGGAGGTACAGCTCAGTGGGCTAAGTGCTTGCCGCTGAGCACTAGGGCCCTGAGTTCGATCCCCGGTCCCGGAAAAAAAAAAAAAAAAAAAAAAAAAAAAAAAAAAAAAAAAAAAAAAAAAAAAAAAAACAGGTTAGTAGGAGAGTTACAATAGTTAATATATTGTATATTGTTGTCTTCATAGTAGCTATTCAGAGTATAAGATGTAGGCATGATATATTATCCAAAGCGATATTAGCTAAACCTTTCTTTGCAAGGAACTAAGACAACTAACTGTGTAACTATTTTAACTACCTGTGTATAAATATGTTTTTTTCTCTTTCCCCTTCTTCCTTTCCCCTTCCCACCATCACAGTTTGTCTTTTCTTTTGAACAGTTGCTTCTCAATTCACAATATATATAATGCATTTTAGGTCTTATTTATTATTTAAGTGTCTCACACTAGTGAGACAGTATGATGTTTATACATATGGTTCTGATTGATTTCACTTATGGTGTGGTCTCATTTATCTATAAGTCTCCAGTTTACCGTTCTTTATGGATTAGTAGTACTCCATTGTATGAGAAACCACATCAATTTAGAGAAGAACCAATGCCGCTAACGCTGAAACTCCTTAAAGAAATTGAAAGGGAAGCAGTACTTCCAAAATCATTCCTGGAAGCAAGTATTACCCTGATTCCAAAACCAGAGAAGAACACAACCAAAAAAGAAAATTACAGGCCAATCTCCCTAACGAATATAAATGCAAAACTCTTTAATAAGATGTTGGCAAATAGAATCCAGCAAATCATCAAGGAGATTATACACCGTGGCCAAGTGGGATTCATTCCAGGGATGCAGAGATTATTTAACATATGCAAATCAATAAATGTAATACACCATATTAACAGAACCAAAGTAAAAAATCACACGATCATTTCAACAGATGCAGAAAAAGCATTTGACAAAGTCCAATACCCATTCATGAAAAAACCTTACAGAAAAATTGGAATAGATGGTCTTTATCTCAGTCTTAAAAAACCCTCATGACAAACCAACAGCTAACAGCATATTAAATTGTCAAAACCTGAAAGCTTTCACTTTAAAATCAGAAATAAGACAACAATATCCACTGTCACTACTCCTATTCAATGTAGTTCTGGAAACATTACCAGAGCAACTAGATAAGAGAGGGAAAAGGCTTTATTTTTAAAAGCTAGAAAAATTTCCTGAACTTATTGAATGATTCACTGAAATATGCATTTAGCTTCTCTTTTTATTATGCAGCAATTATAAATCTAGAGACTATTAGGTCATTCTTCCCTAGACTGGCAGTAGACTTGCACTAATTCACCCAGCTTTCCGTTATTCAGAAGCCACACGGTGAATGTGGAGCTGCTTCAAACTTCCAGGCAAGTGTAGGAGTTGTTTTCACTGCTTTCTTAATTTTTTCTTTGTCCAAATTACTGACTCATTGACCATAAAATCAGTCACAACTTATAGTACTTTTATGCAAAGAAGTGACCAAGAAGCAATCTGCCCATACATTTGATTTTTTTTATTACCTAGAAAACTAAAAAGCAAAACAACCCAACATTGTTTAGGCCCCTTGCAATACTCATGGTCAAGCATCACGGCTCAGTGGAAGAGGTGTGGTAGCTACCACTTTACAGATAAGAGAACTAGGCTCAAAGAGCTTCTAAAAGACTAAACTGGAACTTTGAAAATGCCACTGTGACTCAGGGCTCTGATTTATCTGTCCTACTTATAGGATAGGTACTAAAAATATAAGGTGCCCTCAGACTTGCTAGTTTTCAGGGTAATTTTTAAAAATATATCTAGACCTGTAAAACAGTTTATATGCCCAAATACCATATTAATTTTCAATGATGCATTGTCCTTTATATGCAGTAGGTTCCTTACACATACCCCCTGTTCTGACAAGTTGCTTTTGGTTTTATTTGTCCCAAATAACTGATAGTTATTATATCTTGTAAAAGATATCTACCTATGCTTTTTGACTGGCCTTGATTGATTCCTTTAACTATGTGTATAGTTTTAAGTGAATCATCCAGATCAACATAGGACGTTTGGTGCACAGCACTGCTGTGACTCATTCCTCCAAGTACTGACAAGTGTCCACATATTTATCATGTTGCAAAATTTATTTCATGGAATAAAGATACTGTTCATTTATTTACTCCTTTTGTGGTCTTGATGAAACTGGGTCATATCTCAGACTTTCTTTCCAGAATAAAACTTATTTTGTTTTGACTTCTAGATTACTTTTACGTTGATTTAGTCTGTTTCTTTACCTATGAAATAGGAATAGAAGTGGTACTTCTGACCTATAACTATGGCTGTTACATGTAACTGGATGGCTTTTATAAAGCATTTATCATAGCACCTGGTATATGGTTTGCACTTAACAATATTAAATTAACACAAAGATGAAAGTGACTATTTGTCCTTGAAAAAGTCAGGAAACCTTTCACATAAGTGAGGACATGTAAATTGGGTAGTGAACAATGCATGATATTTTCTAAGATGAAAGGTGAACAGACGGGCATTCTGGATGCAGAGAACCCCACGGATGAAGGAAGAACATAAAAGTCTGGCGTATTCAGAACGATTAAGTCATGTTGCCTCTAAACTGTAAAGATAGTCTGTTAACAATCCACCAACCAAAAACACGTTAGATGCAGATTCCGGCTTGCACACAGGTAACAGTAGCACTCATGTAGTGTTTGTAAGCTGGAAGCACTGTCCAATAGAACTTTGTACAAGGAAAGAAATAGTCTGGCTGTCTAAGGCAATAGCTACACGTGACATTGAACATGCAAAATATAACTAGGTTGACTGAGCAACTGAATTTTAAATTTTGTTTAATTTCAATTAGTTTAATCCAAAGGGTGTCACATTGGTAGCAGTTGGGCAGTACAAACCTAGGCCAGGGAGACACCCGTGTGAACAGTTTGATCAGTAAATTGTTGTAGTAGAAGTATATAGAGATTACTTTAAAACACAGAGATGAAAGTAACTATCTCTACTTGGGAAAAAATAGGAAAATCTCATGTAAATGATAACATTTACATTAGCTGTTGAAGGATGCATAGAAGTTTTCTAAGAGGAAAGGTGGAAACGAGGGCATTTTAGATGGAAGGCATGTAAACAGTCACGACTAGAGACCATACTCGTAAGGGAAATAAGTCAGACCTCCATGTGTAAGCAATGTATTGTCTCACTAGTGTAAGAACCTGAAAGAGTGAATAAAAATTAAGAGGTGTGATAGACACTGTGCAATGAAAGGAAACTGCTCAAAAGTAAAGAGCAAGTGGGATGAGGGAAAAGAGAAAAGGAAGGGGAAATTATATACCTATGCATATATAGGATAGCTAATATAGTTGTACTACTGGCTTCTATCACTTTAGTGAAAGGATGTTAACGATTAATTATTTGATCAGTTTTGCATGTCTCTGTTTTCATGAGAAAACATTTTGAACTTATCAATATGTAATACAACAACCACTGTTCATTTCCTACCACTTTGTCTGTAATTCGTAATTGCTTGTATCGTTCTTATGGTATTTTGTAAATGGATGTCTGTTTGTTAATATGCTTTCCTTCTTTTATTTTTAAAAATAAATTTTAAAAAATGGAAGGCATTCTATGGACAAAGATACAAAGACTAAAAAAAATCTGGCATATGTGTGACAATTGGAGTCATGTTCATGTAATTCTGACTTCCTTGGCCCATTTTGAAACAAATTGGCTGTTTTCTGCTCATTCATCGATGTAGTGGTCCTTTTATGTGTAAGTTACACACCATCTATATATTGTGCAACAAGACTAGATTAACATCCCCAGAAAATTCAAAGATTCGCCTGATCAGCAGTATTGGTTCTTTTCTCCAAATTTATTAACATAAGACTGCTCTAAAGTCTGATCTTTATGGGACCCAATGGTTTCTCCTCTTTTCATCTTAAACAGACATCCCTGATCATATAGATGGGATTCTATCCTCTCTTTACCTACTTAATTCCCTGCACGCATGTACTCTGACTTTCTCTGATGAAAGGAACATCGTCTATGCCCCCATCCAGCACTTTTATTTGCTCCACACTTCTCGCAGGATAGTACATTAAGGTTTTATTGTGACTTAGCACATCCCATCTCTGGCTGTATCACGAAATACTAGATTGTCTGGCTCATTTCTATCCTCTTCACCAAAGCCCTTGCTTCAGATTCCATACTGCCCCTTCCAGTTATGGTGCAGCCTAGAGCTTTGGGTTCGTGGTTGTAAGATAAATTCTTGTCTGTCCTTGGATATGAAGAAGGAAGCATGTGGTGGCGTGCTTCTGCTGGCAGCCGCCTTAATACAAAGGAAGGAACTTGCTGAAATAGATTTCCTAGAAATAGGATTAGAGAATGGATCAAAATGTGCAGGAAGCCTGAATATTCATACACATTTAATTTATAACTTCAGCCATTTTGAGTTGAGTTTTCTATTTTGTCAACAATGCATCCTAAAAAAATGCACCTGATTAGCTACTAATCTTCATTTCTCTCTGATCAGCATCGTGGGCTTGGTAATTCATGACTCCTGGTTTTGCCTGGAAACCTATCTTCTTTGACTGATGAAATTCTCTGGAAGAAGAATCTGCCCAAATACGATGCCAGATTTTCTTAAGGGCTATTGAGGCATTATCTTAGGTCCAATACCAGAGTTTCATATCATGCTACTCTGACATAATGGTAAATATTTATACAGTGCCTACCATGTGCTAGGTACTGTTCTGAGACTATTTAACTCATTTAATTCATATTTAATCCTTATGACTACACTTTTAGGCAAGAACTGTTGTTATGTACATTTCACATACGGGAAAACTCAGGCACAGAAAGGCCAGGAAACTTGGACAAGATCAGAGATTTAACAGTTATTAGGGGCTGGGGATATAGCTCAGTGGAATAAGCGCTTCCCTAGCAAGCGCAGGGTCCTGAGTTCGATCCCCAGTACCGCAAAAAAAAAAAAAAAAAAAAACAGTTATTATCACAGGGAAGATGACTGATTGAGTGGTAGGGCAGTGGAATGAGGGAGGAGAAAACTGATTGATCAAATAGATCATCACCTGTGTAACTGAGTAACAAAGGTGAAGGTAACATTATGTAGGACAGCATCCAGAGCTAATTCCCTTCTATGTTCTCTATAATTTTGTATTTCCTCAATCGTTTTTGTATTAACAGAAGTGAAGATAACTTTATATTATACTGCATCCAGTGCTAATTCCCTACTATGTTCTCCATAATTTGGTATTTCCTTTAATGTTTATGTGTTAACTAATGTGAAGATAACATTATGTAATACAGCATCCAGTGCTAATTCCCTAATATATTCTGTATAATTATGTATTTTCGATATTGTTTATGGCTTATTCTGGTTCATATGTCTCCATTCTTTTGTCTTTAAAATTAAAAAAAAGAAAAAAAAGATCAGAGATTTAATATATGAGATATCTGGGGGTAAAATGCTGACACCTGGTTCCAGACTCCATATTTACTAAGTATGCTAATCCAAGAGGGATTCTTATATCAAGCATATGGTGATGTATTTCATATAGACACTTTAATCATAGATTCCATAAATTTAAATCTTCCCAGTATCTCTAATGGCTTTGTGATTCCACCCAGCCACTCTATTCCACATCCTTTAGAAATAACCAGCTTCTATTTATACAGTTGCTAGCAAACAGTAGGTGTAGTGGATTGACAAATGGTAGTCAACTTGTACCATCCAGCTGAACTAAACCAGCATGGTGCTGGGTGTGAGAGGCCCACCTGAAGATTGTTGCCAGCAGCATAAGAGGCAGAACTGAGGAAGAAGTTTAGAGGCTGTTGTGAGCTGGTGGAAGCTGGTTCTCTTGGGGTATTCTTCTGGAAGACCTTATCATGCTGGCTTTCCTGATGAACTTGGCTATTCCCATCAGAGGAGGACCTCCAGACCTTGTTGTTGCTGAGGATGACTATGGTGCTTTTCGGGGAAGCTCTGGTTCTTAGTTTGAGAGTTGCTTCCTGACTCTAGTGCAGATCCCTCAGCCTGCTGGCACAGATCCTCTGTTCCGCTGGCACAGACTTTCTACCTGCCATTACTGACCTTGGGGCCTTCCCAGCGCAGATCCGCAAAACAGGCCTACACGAGACATTGTTGTGGGCTCTAGGCCTCTAGTTGGACTTGTGGGAGCCATTGTTATGGGCTCTAGTTTTCAGCTGGACTCATGCAGGACATTACTGTGGGATCCAGGTCTTCAGCTGGATTGTTTGGTCTTTAGTGTGTGGACAGATTTCCTGTACTCTCTTTGTATCTGATTCTTTGCATGACTATTATAATATTATAAAATATGTATCCTGTATTACACTGTTTCCCTTGCAAAAATCCAAACTACAACAGTAGTATGTCACTTCTGGAGAAGAATTTTACTTCATAGAAAGAAAACCAGTTCATCTGTGGCTACAACCCCTCTGGGCCTTGGCCTCAACAGTTCCAAGCTATGATAGCTCACAGATATGTGTTGTTAAGTATGACCAAACATTGGGTAGAGTATGCAGGCTGCTCATGTCTGTAGGAGTTCATTCTTGATCCTAAGAATTATCTCTGACTATGCTTCTTTGGGATATGCTTATTAGCTAATCTAGCGGTTCCATTTCTAGATATGCAATCAGCACAAATGCATGAGTATGCTCACCAAAAGACTATCACTAGGACGTTCATTGCAGAAGTATTTGTAAAAGTCAATACCTGGCAAAGGAGGGCTCTCTAACATTCAACAGAAAAACAGGTCATGTAATGCTAAATTGGTTTTACAGTTTCATGCATAAATATGGATTAGCTTACAGATGTAGCAAAGGAGGAAGACCTTTAAAATACATATTGTGTTAGTCATTTTAAATAACATAACATCTGTTGAAACCTCTCTTAGGTCAGTTCTAGACGGGAGTGCTGGGGAAGGGGAAGAAAGGACTTCTCCGATGCTAATATTGCTGTTTCTTTTTCTTAATTGGGTGCTGGTTACATGGGTGTGATTCATTTCTGAAAATTTATTGAGTTGTACATTTATTATATACACACTTTTCTGTGTGTAGTTTGTACTTCTGAGGAAATTTTTGAAAAGTACAAGTACGCACTTTGTCTTGTATTTTCTCTGTGAATAGGACAATCAATCAGTCCGTAGAGACAGAGTGGATTTGATCTTCCCCAGACAATCTCCTTTGATTTTGGGAAAAAACTGTAACTCTGTAAGCATCGACAGAGGAGCCAAACAGACCCAAGTGAATAATTTAAAAATATAATTAATTTATTTTCAGATTGCAAACTGGATTTTAAAAACAGTATTTTCAACAAGAAAAGTTGCCTATTTTGAACTTTGTATTAATTTTCTGTATGCTTAAATTTGGAATCTTTTTTTAAAAATGTGTTCCTTTGGGGAATGTGTTTATAGTCTCCAGTGGTAGTGTCTCTAGGAATATAATTCAGCACTTATGTCTATTTTGACAAAATTCTGTGTGTCTTACTACACTCACACAGGTTCAGTCCTTTTCAGATCAAGAAGAGAGACACATACTGATAAATAACTCAGGTACCCATTTGCTTGAAGTGTTCAAGGCGCCATTTTTCTTAGGTATTCAAAGTCATCTTTCATTTCCTGGGAACTTCCTTTGCATAAAATGCCATCTGGACATTTTGTGCTCTTCATTAATTTAATTTTTGCTGCACCCATGTGGTATGAATATTTATCCCCATTATACAGATAAGGAAAACTATTGAGATGCATTTATTACTCTAGAAATCTGACTCTAAACTTTTCTAGAAAATATCTCTGCTGAGAAATATAGTGCACAAGAATCTATGTCATCTCACTAATGCACCATCCCATATTCATATATAAGTAGATGTACAGCCAGTCCAGCAGGTATAGAGAAAAGAAGATGGTCTGGGAAGTTACACACAGACCTGGAGAGTTTGTCCAGCATGCCAATTCTTTCTTTTGAGGATAAGAAATAGGCAAACAATTCAGGTCATTTTGTTTTTCTTTCCCCTGAATCAGACATGATTTTGATTATCTAAATACAGGGAAATTTAGCAGTCCTTTCTTGCTTCTCAAAATGTTGATAAGAGGGAATAAACTACAGGGCCCTTTTGTCCTATGATCTTGACCTTGGGATTTCTAAAGAATGTACTAATATTTCTTTGTCACAAGCCTTGCTAGAATTAAATGCAGAAAAATCGAATTCTGTAAACAGAGTTCAGAGAAGCACACATCAGTTCCAGGAAAGGACTCACACTGGCCTGGACTCAGCATGAGTTGAACTGGCAGATTCAACATCTCCGGGAAGCCCCTGAATAGCTGAGAGCACTGACATTGCCCCAAAGTGTAGTTGCTGTTGTTTAAAAGAATTGATGTTTGGCTCTTTGGGTGATATTGTGAGAGGAAAACTGTTTATTAAAGATCAGTCTGTATATTTAAGGGAAAACTAGACACCAGAGATGATAACAACAACCAAAAAAAAAAAAAAAAAAGTAGTGACCTCAACCCCTCCTATTAAGAAAAAGAGAAGAAAAATAAAAAATTGGGGGAGGGCGTACATTTTATTCTTTGTACCTTTCCCCTTTAAAATAGAAATAAACTGAGAAGTGAAATAGTGTGACCACTTAGTTATGTACAAAATGTTGTTCTTGGATCTCTCCTTTACTCTTAGAACTGTAGCCATGAAAGATATTTCCACTCCAAAAGTCATTCTGTATTAATTCATTTATTTAACTGCTTTTGTCTAGTGGCCTTTTTTTCTTCCAATTTTCTATATTAAGTTTGAATTGAGCAATGACAAGACCTTGGTTTGAGAGGTCAGCCTTCAGAGGCTTTTAATTTCCCTCTGGATTCCACAACTAACCCCCAACTAACTCCATTAAAGAAGATGCCAAGAAGTGTTTCCAGAGAGGGGTCATGGTTTCCAAATCCTAAATCCAGGCCTTTCATTCCACCAAATGTTTTCTTGGTTTGTAAATTTGCTTCCATTTGTTATTCATGGATAATAATTAATTAAATAACTTAAATGAAAACAAATCGAAATATCTTCAGAGAGCAGCTGCTCCACAAATGCTTATCGAACAAACACAATCAATGAATGAATGAGCTTGCCTGGATAAACCTAGTTCTGTTTCTGAATCTGGCAAAAAAGAGTGGCTGACATCAAATCTTCTTTGGCTGGTCCAAGATTGTACATCACACTGGGACCTGTCGTGATCCTTCTGCGATTTCATTTCATGCCTGCACTTATGCGAGGTGACAGACTGATGGTCTATGGGCCAAAACCAGCCCAAATGTATTTTACTTGAATTACGTCTTTTAAATTATTCAAATAAAACATACAAACCAGGATACTTCGCTTAAAAGTAAAGGTTCTGTATCTTCTTGTTCTAGATTTGCATTTCTCCAGACTCATACATGTGAAGTAGAATGACCTGCTGTAGACAAAGTATGCACCCTACACCTTATGGAAATCCACATCCACACTCCAAGAAAATGCTGTCAATAATTTTATTTTCACTGTTACTTTTCACAAATATAATAAATACATATATTTTTGCAGTATAATTTGAGAAGAATGGAAAAGGACATGTATTATCTTTTAATATAAAATTAATTTTATATAATAATTTAATCTGTTTGATCCTTTGAGCATTTACAAGTCTTGCATTACTGACCTTTTTCTCCTATAATGGAGAGTGTACGATTCCTGGGGGAATTGTTATCTACAAAGTATATCTTTGTTATTATTTTTATTTTTCTAATCAGTGATTTAATCAACACCACCTCGGAGCTCATTAGAGACTGCTACTGAAGGCAGCTGCTGAGGAGAAGAACCGTGGTTCTATTCAGACAGTCAGTCAGTGCAGTCTGTGACCACCTGGAGTTAGCGCTGGCACCAAGTCAAGCTGGACTCAGGCAGGAAGCCGAGGACGTGAACAACAAGGTAAGGCAACGACCAGAACGCCCATGTCAGACACTTACTGGAACTGCCAGGTTGGAGATCAGGAAATTCAAAGAAAACATATTTGGAAATTGTATGTTGCCTAGATTCCAAGACTTCAAACACAGAAGTTTGATCTTCAAACACACAGTTTTGGTAACTACTTTTACTTTACATTAACAACAACAACAAAAGAATTTTATGGTGTTCTGATTCTCTCTTCTACTAGGTTACTTGTGATGAGCATATAAATGGTTTCTTTAGCAATTTTTCTTAAAATATATATTTCATTGAAGTGTAATATTTATGGAAGTGTCAAAATTAATGAAATTTTACAAATGAAAATACATGTAGCCAACCTTGTAATCAATACATAAAACATTATTGATAACTTTATGGGTAAGCACTTCTGCTCATATATAACATGTAGTTTACTTGGATTAGTGCAGTGTATACTGGCTTATCTTGTTTGATATTGTTTTTGTGAAAATCATCCATATTGCATGTGGTATTCTCTCAAAGATGTTGCATGAAAATTTTATAACTGTACTTATTCTACTCTTCAAGGATACTTAAGGATCTTCAGGTTGGAATTATTAGAAATAATTTTGCCAGGGCCAGATTCACAATTTTATGGTAACTATATTGTGTATATATTCACAAGTGAAACTTTTGAGTCACAAATAATGCTCATATTCAGCTTTTCTACATACAGAAGAACAGTGACTGAAAAATGCTCATAGCAATTTACATTCCCACCAAGAGTCTAGAGAAATTCTGATTGGTCCACAATATCACTAATACTAGGAGTTGTTTGTCTTTGCTATTTTAGCTGTTTATGTAATTGTGAAATGACACTTAAATTGGTTTCAACTGACATTTGAACCTGTAAAGAGAGAGAAGGAAACGAATAGCCATCAGGGGGCTAATGCCATATTAAGCCCACAGAATAAAATATATCCCTATTCTGGAAAAGTAGATGTATCTATATGAATGAATAGAGACTCAAATTACTGCAAAAAGAAAATCAAAGACCAATGAGTTGACTTATTATGGAAACCTACATATAGAGGTTTAATTTCATTTCACACTGTAATACGTATAGAAAATACAGGCAGCGAGGACTATTTGTGGCCCTAACTAATCAACCAAGGGCCTCTCTTCCTAAGGTCCCGTACCTTTCCCTCCGTACTACAGTAGAGAGATGAAAGGGCAATTGTCTTAGCGCAGCTGTAACCCGGTTGTGGCACTGCTTTAACTTAACTTATTTTTCTCCCATAACAAAAATCAAAGAAGAGAAACCCAAGGAGCATGAAGCAATACGGGTTTTATAAATGACCCAGTTCACTGCCCTATTTCTTGTGTGAGATCCCTAACGTAGAGCTTTGGTCATTCTCACCTCATGGTCAGAAGGTTCCACTTCCATTCTTTCATTTTCACCGCAGGCAGGAGAGAGAAGGTAAAGTAAAGAAGAGGGATGGTGCCTACATGAGGAGAGTAAAACTTTCGCTATCCCCAGGAGACCTTTGCTTTCATTTTATTAGCTAGCACCACGTCGCACATCCGCCCTGAACTATTTGGTTAAGAAAAGTAGATTTTGAACTGGGTACATAACTGCTTTGAACAAAATTGGGGTTTCTGTTAGTGACTATCAAAATATCCAGAACATTCCTCCATTATTCTCTAGAAACAAACTTGTATGTATTTATATTACATTTCTATACATGATTTTGTATGTAGAGAGAAAAGTACTGAAAGAAATACATAGGACTAGAATTCTTGTTAAGAATAGAGAACCTTTGTTTTTATCTTATATGTATTATAGTCATTTCAGCTTTCTTACAACAAGCATTTATTGCAATGATAATTTTACAACTATAAGGCTACCCCTAAAATAAGAGAAAACAAAAGAAGAGAAAGAGATGAAAGCTATTGGAAGTCCAAGTGTAGATACTGAGATGATACCTCTATTTTATGAAAGAATAAATCTTTCCCAATCTGGAGTCATTTATCTAGCACCACAGTTCTTCAAGGCATCAGTAAAACTTAGCAAATCTTATATCTTCAAATCCTGGTTTCCCCATGATCTCCCATGTAGTTTGAGGAAGATGGGGTCAATCAAAAATACAGGAAAAGCTCACATCAAACACCCACAATTTTTGTAGTGCTCACCAAAAAATATACTATGTATATTCCTTTGGGAAAGAAAGGACAAACCAAAAAGAACTCTGGCTCCCGGAGGTTGGGAAGAAGAGACAGACTCCTTGAGAAGGATCTGTACTTAGTAGGTCCTACTGTTATATTCTGTGATTTGAAATGAGGGTGACCTAAGAATAATGAAGAGACAAGTAAAAGTTTTAAAAAGTAATCTGCTGAATGCAGACTAGGCAATATGCCAAATATAATGTATGATTCAATTAATTATTATTATTTCAATCCTACAAAAATCAAAATTTGGAGAAAGAAATGACTTGCTGAAGTCCACACACCTAATAAGTGACAAATCTAGGATCTGAACCCAACCTTCCTGATGGGATTGCCCAAGTGCTCAGATGCTGTGTTCTGCTTCTCCTTGTTCAATGAGGCTTCTATGTAACCCACAGGTGAGCTTGCCTTTGCTGAGGTGCTCCCAAAGATTCACTCTTTTAGGCAGTCAACAAAGCTACTGGCCTTTTGTTTAGAAGATTGATACTAAACTATTTTTGTACCCTCAAAAGTCAGCAACACCCTATGGCAAAAGTATAGCCCATAGATGGATTCCTCAGATTAACACTATAGAAGGTATAGAAAGCCTGGCATAGGTGAGGAAAGCAACATGTCTAGGACCATTCTGGGGAGTCTTGAGAAGGATACAGTGGGAGAGGATCATCACAAAGCAGGAGTCGTGCTGGGAATGTGGGGGGGGGGGGCAGCTGGTAAACATAGGCTTGAAGCTGCAAAAACGGTCCTTCAGAGAGAAGAAACAGTCGGGTCCCAAAGACTAGGGCTTAATTATACAGTAAATAGATTAAGCAAGAACTTTCCCTCCCTCTCATTCTCTTTGTCTTTCTTCCTTTCTCTGTGACAAAAGAGCAACAGAGATGACCAAAGAAGAGTAAGCCAAAGAGATGCAAGGCTGCTGACAAGTGTGTCTACATTTGGTATAGAATACGGTGCCTGTTTGTATGAGAGTTTGAAGCTTGATTCTGAATATACTTGTCTGATTACATTTCTTCAGGGTCAGGGTGAGTAGGTTTGTCATTTATTCAGGGATGTCTTTCTGGGTAGATTTATCACTTATTTGTATGGCATTCCAAAAGTGTGTTCCCAAGGGATTTGCCTGGAATCGCATATAGATTTAATGCTTATGTGAACATCTCTGATTGGTAATGTGCAGCTGAAGAACTGGATTGATTAAACAGATTTCTGCTTTAGAGGAAAACAATGCTAGGATAGATTGACAATGCTCATTGTAGACATTTGTTGGGATAAGTAACTCTGATTCTGGGCCATATGATTTTATTGGTCATGTTGCTCAATTAAGAAAAGCATGGGAGATTGATGATAAGCATGAGGAAAGAAGTAGGAAATTCGCTGAGAAATATTAGAAGAGAGCTCTTAACTGGACACTGGCTGATTGGCCTAATAATGTTCTCTTGGACCAATTCATTTTATCATCTAAAGGAACTTTCTCTCAGCCCCAAATATAGATTCTTAAACTGTTCCTTTTTTTAAAAAAAATGTTAGAAATTTGCATCATTTTATTTAGTATCTAGAGAATGCTAGTAAAATATAACATGGTATCTTGAGAATTGTTGCTCATAGAGTTTTAAAAAGAAAAAAACACAAATATAAAATTTATTTCATCTTTGGCACATTGTAAATTCAAAACCATAGCCATTATCTTAGCAGAACTAGTAAGAAACCCTACAAGGCACTACTAGAATTGGTGGAGTACAGTGAGTGAAAACTTCAAAATCAAAAGGAACTGTGCTTTAAAGAAAATAATTGTAAAATAAATAATGGTATAAAACCACTAATATATTCAAATTAAGAAAATACAGTTTACTGAACACTGGGGAAAATTTTGTTCAATTGCATCTTTTGCGTTTTAATCATGCCATGAATCAAATGTATGTACAACTTCTATTTATGCTCTTTCTGTCTTGAGAAATGAAATGGACCATGAGTCAATATAATGCTTCTATATCAGAAAATACACAAAGTCAAAGTGCTTGGGAAGTATTGGCAAACCAATTTTTAAATGTGGCTATAGTACTCTATGCCCTCTTTTCATAAACCCTGTGTAACTCACAGCTGCCAGTATTACACTTGCTTTAAAAAGTCAAACACAGCAAAACCACATTTTTCCATTTTTGTGCTTTGGAATTTAATGCAACATAAATTTTTCACTTCCAAACAACTCTGGCATTTGACTATTTAAGACAATGTATAGCTTTAAAGGTAGTAGGGTTTTTTAGTAAAACCACTTTCCTGTGTTTAAAAATAATTCTATCAACTTAAAAAACAACCTTTAGGAATTCTGCGGTAAATTGTTTCAATTTCAGAGACAACAACTTTGAAGATAAATCAAATGTGATCACAGTAATATTAGTCAATCGGTAAGATAAAAGGAGGCAATCCAGTTGGTCACATAACATGCATTATTAAGACACTGATGCACTTAATACACATATTCTCTAGAAATATCCCACATAAAATTAGATATTTAATAAAAACCTGTAGAAGATTAATCTAGTTCTCATAATTAGACAAACAGAGTGAAGCAAAACAGTAATCCAGAAAAGTACTATTGCCCAAAGTTTAGAAATGTAAATAGAACAAATCCTAACTTGGTTTTATATATATATATATATATATATATATATATATAATTTATTATTATTTATTTTTCTTGTTGGCAATAACTGAAAGGTATGTAATTTGCCAATATAATGTAAGTAATCTTGAATTTATGAATTCTAAAAGTACTTTCATTTTTTTTACATAGCATTTCAGAAAATCTAATGCCTGTAATTAGGACTTACTCTATCTTCAAGCACAGTTCCCCTATTTATGAGTGCTAAATTGATTTTTAAGTGATCAAGCATTATAATTTTACTCAAATCATATGATAGACTTCACTATATTGTAAGACTAAAACCAGAAACACTATTTCCATGAGTGTAATATGTTATGCATGTCAAAAATGTCTGGAAAAGCTTCAAAATGTAAAATAAAATTCTAAAGAAGTTCAGTAGTTCGTTGGCCAATCGATATTTATTGTGGCTTGCATTCTTGCTGCCAACTAACCTTGTGGTATATATAGTGTCTCTACTTCCTCTACAGAGAGGAGCCACGGATAGTTTGTATTCCAACTATCTGTGTTTCTGTTTCTTTGACAGTACATTAAACAGGGGTAAAAGTCCTTATATTATCTAAATCACATAATCTAATAACTAGCAAGACAGACAAATACGAGTTTAGCACCAACATAAACGGAAATGACTACCAGTTCCTGCCTCCGTCACACCACTTCTGCATATAAACTCTTTATTTAAAATATCTGGAGGATTTTAAGAGAAAATGCAGATTGAATCATGGAAAGGAAGGAATTGTACAAAAAGGTAATATTTTACTGGAAATTCTGACCCTGGGACTTACTGTGTAGGTTTCTTTTCAAAGCATAAGTTCTCTGATAATAATTGAATTTAAATTATTCTCATTTTGATTGGCTGCCTGAAACTCCCACAACCAAAAATTCATCTGTTCAATGGACATTTTCTTCATTAAATATTGAGTGTCTCTGAGTGACTACTATAAAAATGTGAATTAAGCTGGTGAGTTTAACTTTCTTTTATCTGTGGTAAAAGTAATTGTCCTAAAATCATGGAAGTCCTGTTCTGGGGAAGGAAAAAGAACCAAGATTATTCTGAAGCAGAGAATCCTGGGGACAGAATAAACCTTAATGATGCACTGCAGTGAGGTGCTCAAGAAAGTGTGAGAGGGCTGGAAAGCGAAGAGAAAGAGAAAACAGAGTGTCAAGTACAAACTTTGCTTCGTCTAGATGGCAATATTTGTAGTGAGCCTTAGAGCTAAGGTATAGGGTTTTTTTCTTTCATTCACGAAGGACCTATTTCTGTCAGGATTCAATGTATAAGAAATTTCTTGGTACAGTATTCTTAACATGTTTCCGCAGGAGAGATTTTACAAACACCAAGCATCTGTTCTTAAGTTTGTGGGTTACCTAATGTACAGAATCCCTCTCAGCTAGCCAGAAGAACCATAAAAAATGTTTTGCTATATTTACCAAAGCCAATGTTTAAGCAGTTCTTCATCTAACAAAATAGGCTGGTTTGATCTTTATGAAAGGACTGAAACCATTGTTTTCTGCAGAACCTTACAATCATGAGTACTCACTCTCATTTTCTTGCAAAGTTTTTCTGAGTTTACTCATAGTAATATATGCTTTAGGGATAAAGATTATTATCTGGGTGAACTTTAGGATGATATGTTATTAAGCCTCTATGAATAAATCTTGTGTTTTCCTTTGAGAAAGATTACTTTAATATCATTTCCCTTCCAGAACAATAAAAAACTCAAAATTATGATATCAGTATGTACTATCAAAAATATTAACTGGAAAGAAAAAAACAATACAAAAAAGCTCTTCATGAATCCATTAGAAATCATGGTATCCTAAAGTCTTATAAAAGGAATATTTTTGATGATCAAGCATTTATAGAACCCTCATAAAAATGTTCCATTTAAATCTGCATTTGTTGCCTATAGTGTTCTGGGCAAACAAGGATGTGATTCGGTATCCCTACCTGAGCTCTTTCTGTAAAGTGAGGGTATAGTTTGAAGCTTTCCTTTATAATGCTTTGTACTCCCGACTACTACTGCTACGCTAGCATGCTTGAATTTCCCAGCAGGAAATTTTCTTCCCAACTATTGTGAGCACCCCTGTGTGTTTTATGCACTATCAAAGCTCACTGGGCAATGAGAAATCATGCTATTCATTGCCTCCTTCTCATAGTGTTCATTTCATAATAGGAGTATATGACATGACTCTTTTGAGCAAATTAATTAAAATTAATTAAGACCATCTACTTTTAAAATCACTGATTGTAGAAAACCTGGAGGTATTCTGTGATCATATTTCATTTTCCATTGTATATCCTCTAATGTTATTTCTTGAAACCCCTACATGGAAATAGTATATTCCCTGAAAAGTTCAGTATCAAAAGTATACTCTTGGATTGGATTTATCAGTTGTGATAGGAAGAAGGCAAACAACCCAAACAAGATACTAATGGCAAGAAAATAAATCAAAATATGTGGACACAAATTGTTACGTGCTAGTTAATGTAATAAAGAAAATTGAGGAAGAAAATGCCACTTTGAATAATAAAAAGCCAGAAAATATCATACCAGCCTATTTCTAAATAATGTTCTCACATGTCATTAGATGTTTTGTAGTGACTTTCAGTTATTTCAAAAGGTATCTCAAAAGTAGAAGGCATACATTTACATATCACACTCAGGAAACAACTTTGTGCATGGGGTATAGATTACTTACATTATGAAGAGAATACGTATAGTTTCTTTTATCAAATACCAAAGATACATATCTTCCGGCCTAAATCACATACTCAGTAATCACTCTCTGTGAACTAAGCAAAGTAAAACCCATAGCAAATAGCACATGTTGCACACACAGTTAGCTCTCTTACATTCACTTCACAAAACTCATATTCTCCAGCTTATATTCATGAAATCTTCCTGTCAGTAATAGTAGTCATGGCATTTCCTTCAACAACACAAAATGATTCTTTAAAATTTCACCATTCAGAGAAAATAATACTTGATTCTGAATAATAAATTTAATAGTAAGATGTTTGGGCCAGATTATTTATAAACATAATTTTTAAAATGTGGTCATATTTTATGTAGAACATTAATATTACTTCCTATTTAAAATGGTAACTGATTTTCCTAAAGTATAATGCTTATGAGGCAATGTCTAAAGGTTAGTAAGCTATTTTGCTGCACCCTATCGCTTCTCGGACTTTTGGCTAAGATCAAGTGTATGCTGCACCTTATGTGCTGAGCGCACAAGTACACGATGTTAAACTTCCTCCAAATAACCCTAGGATTCCAGGTGAATCCATATGCTATACTGTAATTCAAAACACATGAATTTCAAGAAAAAAACAGTGCAGCTCATATATAAATAGGTAGACAATGATTACATCTAATTGTCTAATTTAAAAGTCAGCTTATATAGTGCTGGAAAGTGCCATCAGTATGTGTTTTATTTTCAAAGGCTTAACTGTGGCATATTATGAAGAGTACTAGACCAGTATAAAGCCTCCAAATAAACAATTATTCACTGTGCTGTAATTCCTGTATATGTAAACTGTTAAAAGCCTTATGTAAACCTTTTTAGATGTGGTCTCTTATTGTTAATATACAGAACTACCTACACAGATTATTGGTGATTTAACTTTTTTGGGAAAATTTTGACACCATTCATATCAGGAATTTGTATTTAGCACAAATGTATCTTGTTCTGGCATCACAATACTATGACTGCATTTTAGTAACTAGAGAGAGTCAAATAAATTGAGCCCTTTGGTTGTGCATAACAAGCTTATATGATAAAGTACTGGCGTTTTTTCTAAAAAAAAAAAGTGCTTAATTAAACACTTGGACACTATTGCAAAACAAAATAATATCAATATTATGGACCTGTGTATGATTTTTAATCTTACTTGTCCCAAACAGGGGGATTTAAATAGAATATTCAAGTAATGTAACAGAAAATAATGCCTTCGATGTGGAATTAGAAAAAGCCTTGTTTAGGTTTCTCTTCATCCAGGTTAGCTGCAGAACAGTGCAAATCTTACAAGCCCATTAGAAATAATACAAATTTTCACTAGGCAAGATGGTAGGAATTCACCAGTGGTTGTTCCATTGCATATTGTTGTCTTCAAATTAGTTCAGATTACCAGATACAACCATGTAAAATTGGTCAACAAGAAAAAAATTAGGCATTAACTGTTCCTTTCAATAAACATCAGCAGTACAGTTATCCCAGCTGTCCCTTCTATATGTAATACAACAACCACTGTTAATTCCTGTCATTTTGTTCTGAAGCCCTGAATCATTTTTGTTTTTGCTTTGTTTTGTTTTTGTCTATGTTGTTGGTATTTTGCTATTGTTATTTTTTATTATTCTCTTTAAAATAAAAGTCTGGAGAAAGAAAAAAAGAGAAGCTTTTTAAAAATACCTTCATTGCATACAGCTACCCAACATCAGGCCAGGCTTCTTTCTATCAAGAAAAGCCTTTCCAAAGGATCCTTGACCAAGAACCTTGAGTAACTCAAACTGTGCGAGATCTGCTTTCTCATATCCCTCCTTAACGTGAAGAGTAACAGGGATTTCTTTAAAAATACCTTCATCAGCGCAGGAATCTGCTTCACCCTCGCCCATTGGTTCATCAACCGTTTTAAGAACATTTACCCGTGCGGCGCTTGGAACTCCCTGCAGCAGCAACAGCCCCCAACATCAGATTCCCCGGCCTGGGAGAGGGTGAAATAGAGCAGCGGGGCGGATGGGGCACTGCGCAGGGAGGGAGAGCGGGCGTGCTGCGCGGGGGAGGCGAGTGAAGAGTGGTCAGATTGTTCCTTCTTAATCGATAGCGTCACCCTCACTTTCACCCACACTCTTTAAAGATTTGTTTACTTTCCACTGGTGCATTTAGAAGGAGGAACTGCAAACAATAACTCAATTCAACACAATTTATTGAGTGTTTAGTTCGGCTCATGTCAACCAAATTGTTCTAGTTACACATTCTTCAGTTTACAAATGCTCTCTGATTTACACAAGGCACAAACATGGAAAAGCACGTTAAGCCTTCCTACCGCTAATATCATTCATTAAATATATCACTTTAAACTTTGAAACAAATAGCCGTACGTGTTCAGCCTTTTTCACTTGCTTAAACGCCAAGCAAAACCACCTGCTTTTAAGAGGAAGTTCTTTGATAATGAGCTGCTGGTCATGTGCTAGACAGAGCTAGATACTGAGAAAGCAACTATGAGCGAGGATCAGTCACTTCCTCTGAGGGTCTCCCATTGTATGCTGATTATTTCAGTGTTGATGATAGGTGATACCATGATTAAACAGTCCACAGGGGAACCACGTATCAAGCACTGGGAAGGGCCCACCTTTCAAAAAGATTACAAAGAACCAACACTCCTGGGTCAAAGACAATGGACCTTCATTGAAGTCAGTCAGATTCCCAGATGTAAGAATGCAAGATTAATCAAACCATTACGTTGAATAAAAAATAAAAACAAAAAATTATAAAGGACACTGTTAATCCCTGTCATTTTGTTCTGAAACCCTGTATCATTCTTATTGTTTTTGCCTGTTTTGTCTTTGTCTATGTTGTTCGCATTTTGCTATTGTTTTTTTCTAATTCTCTTTAAAATAAAATAACTAACAAAAGACAATGGACCATTGAATATGTTTGCACAAAGACCCCTGTTCCAGCACTCCCCTGACAGTGATGCAGAGGGGTTCGGGTGGATACTACTTAAGCAGTGGGTTTGTTCATAGCTAATGATCCTTCATATTGCACAGCAATTCTGTGATTTCCTGCAAAAGGACACAATCGTTTGACTTCTAAGTGGCTCAGTGTATAAACATCCTTTAAAGGCAGGAACAAAAGGAGTTAGTGCCTCACTCACAAGGCAGGGAGGAGCAAGAGAATTATCCCACCTATGAGTTCAGGAGGGCTTTCTAGAGAAGCTGTTACATTTTAAAAATAAACAGTTCATGGGGTAGAGAAGAAGGAGAAAGGCATCTTGAGGAATGGAAACTGAGTAAGCAAAATGCCTAGAGAGAGACTGAGGAGAGAGCACATGGAGAATCTGCATTTGCTAGAAAGAAAAGTGCTTCTCCAAACTTGAAAGATTTGACCAAATGTTGAACATTATTTACAGGTATTTTTGCTATAAGCAGATGCCATCGTGATGCCCGGGGGCCACATCAGGGATGCGCTGAGTGGTGGGGGATAGGTAAGGGTGCAATCTGCATCCTTTTATTTTCTGGAGCAACACAGATGAATTTCTCACCCAACCCAGCTTCTCCAACTGACCGTAGTCCACTACCTGAAGACGGTGCCCTTCCCATGGCCTCAGTCTTCATCTCCAAGCTGTTCTCCACCTATCAGGGGTTTTTAGGTCCTTTATCATCTTGATCTGTTCTTTCTGGACATAGTAAGATGTGTCATCCAAAACTGGTCACAATTTTTAGGTGATCTTGAGTCCATCTTTTACACTATTGAAGATACAAATAGCTAAATCAGGCAACTGCTTATGATTTTATTAGAATTAATATTGCCAAAGAAACTGACAGAAAAGCTATCATCCTATCAGTCCAGTTAGTATTACATATGGCTTTTAGATGGAGCAGGTCCTGTGAAGGAAAGTGCTGGCCAGTTTAGAGAATAGAATTCTTGGTAACCTAAACATTCTTTTTGAACTGGGGACAGAGGACCATCTGCTTTACCTAATAGGGTGCAGGGAGAATTGCGATTATTAAACACAAATTTCTGAGCAGTACCCCTGATAAATTAGTCCCCGTGTAGGTGGGGACTGAAAAATCTGAATTTATCTGTGGCTTCATGTGCTGTATATTTTTATGCACTTGGATATTGCAAAACTCCTTCTTAGAAGGCCCTTAATTAGAAAGAAGTCCTTTTGTCATGAAGGAATTGATAAACCTCCCCAGGGAACTCATAATTCCCAGAAATTCCCCACCAGTTCCTGCCAGTGTCCCTGCCAACACTTCCTCAGAGGAAAGGAGAATTCATTCTCCTTATCTCACCGTTGGGGTGGGGTGGCGGTGACAGAAAGTGTTTCCTCTTGCCCTGACAATGGCTCACACAAGTAACACAGAACTACGGCCTTCATTCATGCAGCCCAAATGTGGCAATCCTTGGAAGACTTGGAAGTAGGAGCAAGTTCTGTGCAAGACAGACATGGTTCATAGAGGCAGCACACACAGCTTGATAGCTACAGAAGAGCGTTCACAGTAAGGTGGGAGACACACAAAAGTGAGTGCATGAGGTAAGTGTCAGGAAGGGAATAAAAGTAGCACAGTGAGAAGAAAAATAAAAGATAAGTCGGATTTATTTTATTTCAAGAAGAAAGGTAAAGATGTCTTGGGAATCAACAATGAAAATTTACTAAATCTTCTTGAAACTGAAAGGTAAATTCTTAAGGTATGTCCTAAAACAAACATTTTACATTATAGTTGATTATATTTAATACTTTATGCCATTTAGCTTTTCCAATATTCTTCTTAGATATAAGTGTGCCACCTTAATAGATGAAGAAACAGACCTAGAGCATTTGTTTATTTGTTTCTCCCACAAACATCTGTGAAGCATCAGTCAGGCATGGTATCAAGGTCCTTTATCCAGTCAGTGGCTAAACCATGATGGCAACCCTGGCCTCTGTCTTCAGGATCCAAGCTTCCTTGGATATCTGTGGTCAGATTGCTCACAAGATGCTTTAAAAACATACAAACACAGTGTAATTTACAATATACTATGTAAACTCTATGTGAGTTATTCCCAAATAGTTCACAGTACGTTTCCAATAAACTGTATGGATTTAAAATGCCATTGTCCATAGTTTGGAAAGATTTACAAGGCTTCCCATACAAATAGGTGCTACAACTGGGCATAGTGGTGCACACCTGAAATCCCATCACTCAGGAGGCTGAAGCAGGAGGACTGCTGCAAGTTCAAGGCCAACATGGGTTACACAGCAATTTCAAGGCCAGCCTGAACTACACAACAAGATCCTTTCTCTAATATACATATTAGACTTTTAAACACTAATGGGATTTATAGTCTCGGATAGATATAGGGTACACTTGCTCCAAGTTAATACAGAAAGTTATCAAAGAACCCACTGGTAAAGACATTAAAAATAATTCTCTCAAACAATATGTTTTTACTGACAATTTACCGTGTGCAAAATTTAAATCACTGAGTGCTGATAGAATAATACCTAAGATTTTATTAAAGAATTTATAATCAAGTTAAGATAAAGCATGAAATTGTAAAATGATTAGTGATAAGACTTGAAGGCACTATGGAGTTATGTGATAGACCAAGCAACTGCCTACATCAAGGAATATAACAGCAAATGCCCAAATGAAGGGTGCTTAGATCCTCGGGGCCAAACAAATTAGAAGCAAAGTAAATTGGGCATCATGGTGATTCTAGAAGCTCTGAGAGAAAACAAGCCCTGGACCAAAACATCGTGGGTGTGTTTGTATGAGTGGACAGGACATGATTGTGTCTTTCCAGGAAGGGCAGATCAAAGGTTGTACAGTCTTCTGTATTATTTTTAAATTTCCTAACACTATAAGAGGAAACTGGCGATATTTTCCCTTACTTTTAAGTGTACAGATTTCTATTAAGTTCCCATTACTGAGAGATTTATTTTGTAATTGTCGTTTTGCTTTTCCTGAGGCTGTAAAACTTAACTTCCTAGTTAGTTAAAGGCACACTGATACATTCTTAGAGTGGTATTTCTTGTTTAAGAGTTTTAGTTTTTTTCCGGGCATATGTTTTCTTCTTCTGTTGAAAAAAGTCTGAAATAAATATGACAAAACTCCTGATATCTCTTACACTTGGATAATCAGTATATGAACATTTATTATTGTATTATTGCTTTGTATTTCTGGGTATTGTATAAATACAAACCATATATATGGTATTATACTACATTTAAGTTTTTCAAACTAGAAACAATTTTTCCCCCATTAAGGTAGTCCCAAATCCTTGGCACCTGGAACACTGCTCACAACATTCAACCTCTACCAACAGATGAGGAAGATGACATAGGACTGGAAGTTACAAACCCTTTTTAATATGAAGCAGAAGGCATTTGAACCAAGGAAAATTGTTGTGTTGGTAAAACACATCATTCTGAGAAGGAAGGGAAGAAATGGTTTCATTCACCGTTTCTAATTCTCCCTCTCCCACTCCTCTTTCTAGACTCCCAAATACTTAGGCATCAACCTTCATGGAGACTTTTATTCTGCAAGTTCAGAAAATCCTTTTGGAACTTAAGAAACTTTAGAGAACTGCCTCTGTGAGTAACTCTTGGGTCATAGCCCATAATTTCTCCTCTAAATGGGCAATGGGCCCTGGACTTCCATCAGAGTTCTTGATAGAATGATTGCATTTTTGTAAGTTTTATGTTTTAAGAGTATTGTTGTCAAGTTTTGCAAGGGAATCAATTTAATATAAGACATAAATTGATAGGATTGTCTTATACAATTTACCCAAAAGTCAAGTGTGGAAGAATGCAAGAGATCGGTCCACACACTAGAGACCCAAATAATCCAGCTGAGGGCCTGGATCCCAGGACTGTGTTTTGCTTGAGTCTGGCCAGATGCCTTGAGAGCCACAACAATGTCTCATGCAGGTCTATAGGAAGGATCTGCACCAGGAAGGTCCTAGGGTCAGTGGTGAAAGCTAGAAACTCTGCACCAGTGGGGTGAAGGGTCTATGCCAGAAGGCTGAGGGATCTGCTCTGGAACCAGGAAGTGAAGCTCAAGACAAAGAGGAAGACAAAGACGAAGAAAGGAAAGACTAGAGCTCCCACAAAGAAAAGCAGCACCTATCCCTAGACCTGAGCTTCTCTGAGAACAGGAACACCAGAGTTCCTAACAGGAAAACCAGACACAGTGCAGCTTCTGCTGGGAAACCAGCAGCATACAGTCTTCCCTGCCCATTCTCCTTTCATACCATTCCAGCAACAACCCTCAGGTGGGGCTCCCATACCCAGAACCACGCTGACTCAGTTTATCTGGGCATTTCTACTCAAGTTGACCATTAATTCATCCACCACAAAGGGCAGTGGGATGTTTTTGATATACTTTGCTCTTCTCTAATAGCTGGAGATTTACGGAAAAACTGAGAAGCTACTACAAAAAATTCCCATCTATCCAGTGCTTCATTCCCACATCCTTAACACCTTACATAGTGTGGTATACAATTAATAAAGTGAGAGAGATACATTATTATTGTTAAATGATATCCACACTTCATTCAGACTTGCCTAGTTTTCATCTACTATCTTTATTATCAATTAGAATACTATCCAGGATACTACATTGCATTTATTTGTCATATTTTTTAGGTTTCTCATGGCTCTGTCAGTTTCTCTGACTTTCGTGGTTCTTAAAGGCCTTGACAGTTTCAAGGAATACTGGGGAAGTACTTTTTAGAATATCCCTCGATTGGCATTTGTCTGATAGTTTCTCATGATTGGGCTGGGATTATGGATTTGGGTTAGACAGTCCCATAGGTAAAGTACCATTGTCACCACTCAGTGTCTAGGGTACATACTGTTAATATGCTTCATGGCTTTCATACTGACCTTCATCACCCACTTGGCTGTGATAGTGTTTGTTCAACTTCTCCACTATAAAGTTATCGTACTCATTGGAAGTCTTTAGGAGGAACCCCACATTTAAGGAACAGAGACTGCAATATTTTTATCAATTATCAGAATTTTTCTGCCCAAGAGATTTCTGTTTTTCTCTCCATTTGTTAATTAATGTAATCATTTGGGCTTGTGGATATTTATTTTCTAATTTGCATTATAATCAAATACTATGTTGTTTTGTAGCTCAAATTATGTGGCTCTTTCAGTTAATTTCTCCTAGGAATATATTGTAAGTGTGACTACCTTAATGCCATTGAAAACACTGCACATATCAATATTCAGATTACAAAAGTAATGCATGCATAGGAAAGATAGTTCAAGAATGCAAAATGTGTAAAAGTTTAATATGTTAGCATATAACCTTATAGTTTTTATATGTATATTTAGGAACAATACTCATCATTTAATCTTGCTTAAGTCTTTGGTTCTCCAAGAAATATAATTTGCAAAAGGGATTGAGGAAAGAGAGTTTGTTTCTCTGTATGTCTTAACAATTTCTTCCCAATTCAAAAGGGGGGTGGGGTGATCAATAGCTCAGTTCGCTTCATATAACATTTTATTGTGAAAAACATTTTCTCATATCCCTTGGCAATTTCAGCTGTTTTCCAACCTGAGAAAGTGTAATATTATTCCAATTCTAGTTTCCTAGACAAAAACTCATGTTTATCACATTGGAAATAGTATGCTTGACTTCCAGTTTTTGTACTGGGGGAACATCTATATGGGAATCAAATATTTAAAGTCACCTGGATTTTAAATTAATATTGTTTTTAAAGCAAAATCTTAGAAAATTTTTCCTGATTTTGCTAATCTTGTACATTTATTGTTAATATTATACAAATAAGAACTACTACCTCTGAGAAAATCTTTGGTCACTTCAATCTAAACATATTAAACTGTTTTAGTACATGAACTTATTTAAATATTTTGAAAGCCTTTATAATTATTATGCTCAGTTTTCTTGTTAAATACTTCAAAACTGTCAATCTCAATAGGTGGTCTTGATTTTTTTCACTGTAACTGAGGTATTTTAATTTGAATGTGTGGGGCTGGGGATATAGCTCAGAGGAATAAGCGCCTGCCTAGCAAGCGCAGGGTCCTGAGTTCGATCCCCAGTACCACAAAAAAAAAAAAAAATAATAATTTTTTTTTCACTGTAACTGAGGTATTTTAATTTGAATGTGTGGGGCTGGGGATATAGCTCAGAGGAATAAGCGCCTGCCTAGCAAGCGCAGGGTCCTGAGTTCGATCCCCAGTACCACAAAAAAAAAAATAATAATAATAATAA
>PVLD010001409.1:0-113857 GCA_004027595.1 Dinomys branickii | reverse complement strand
CATTCTGCTTGCCACAGAAACTCATGCCAGTTTGCCCTATAGCTTTTAACATGCCACAACTCAACAAACTGCACAAACTAATTCCTTCAACTCTCTTTCTCTGACACACACACACACACACACACACACACACACACACTTTTTTTATTGTTTTTATTTCTCTGGAGAACTCTCATGCAGATTTTGCTTGCTTATTTGTCTGGAGAAGATATGGTGCGAAAATAGCCCTGTGTGGGGCTGGGGATATAGCTCAGTGGAATAAGCGCTTGCCTAGGAAGTGCAGGGTCCTGAGTTCGATCCCCAGTACCACAAAAAAAAAAAAAAAAAAATAGCCCTGTGTGCCTTAGAAGCCTGGGTCATGAAGGGTAACAGAGTTTCTGCTCACTCCTTTTGGACTGCTCTTTGTCAAGAGCCCCAGACCTGCGTTGTGGGGGGAGCAGTCAAATGCAAGGGCTATACACTGAGGCTCCGGCTGTAGTTCAGCTGAGGTCCCAGGGGACAGGCAGATAAGTACCTATAAAAATATTAACTTACATTGGAGCCAGGGCAACAGAGGGTAGAAGGTGACAAAAATACAGAATGTGAGAATTCTTGTGATCTCCACTTTAAATGATTCCTCATCAAGATGGATGAAAAAGATGTATGTATGCATTGTATGTATGTTTATACAATGGAGTATTACTTAGCTATAAAAAATGATAAACTTGAGCGTTTTATAGGTAAATGGATGCAAATAGAGATCATACTCATAAGTAAATCAGACCCATATGTGTAAACATTGTATTGTCTCCCTAGTGTAAGAACCTGAAAGAGTAAATGAAACCCAAAATATGTACAATAGCTACTATGAAATGGAAAGAAACTGCTCAAAGGAAGGAACAACTGGGATGAGGGAGAGGAGAAAAAGAAAGGAAGAAGGAAGGGAAATATATATATATATATATATATGATAACTGTTCTGCTGAAGTCTAATGGTTTATTGAAAAGAACAATTAATGCCTAATTTTTTATTTTGACTAATTTTGCATGCTTATATCTGGTAATGTGAACAACTAATTTGAAGACAACAATATACAGTATAAGAACCATTGGTAAATTCCTCCCATCTTGTCTAGTGAAACTCTGTATCATTTCTAACTTTTTTGTTTTTATTTTTTATCCTCTTTAATGGTCTGATCAAACTTGTGTTCTTACATCTTGTCAACTGGGCAACTTTATTGGAGATAGCAGTGTGTAATATAAGAGCCACTGTTAACTCCTATCTTTTTGTTCTGAAACCCTGTGTCCTTTTTATTGATTTGGTTTGTTTTGTTTTTATCTATGTTGTTGGTATTTTGCTATTGTTCTTTTTTATTACGCTCTTTAAAATAAAAAAAAGATGGAACAAATAATTAGGCTCTGTGTGTGTGTGTGTGTGTGTCTGTGTGTGTGTGTGTGTGTCTGTGTGTGTCTGTGTAACTTTCTAGGCAATCAGGAACACTGGCATATATTCAAGGCCTGGATTTATATTCTTTGATCAGTGTTTGTGCATGGGCTTTCACAATGTCTTATCCCAAATCTGCATGGAAAAGATCTTTGATCAACACAAGAAGCAGCAGCTATTTGAAGTAGACCTGAGCTCTGCTGACATGTGTGTCTGAGAACTCTCTGCAAGGAAGGATGTGATTTCAATGATGCTGAGTACTGCTCCATGAGAAATCGTGGAAAGACTCAGAGGATTGCCTAGCAGGGATTTCTACTGAGCAGTCTCCTCCTGGGTAACAAGTAGAAACTATCCTGTAAGGAAAGCAGAAGGGGAGAGGGTTTAGCCGTTCAAATTCCGACTTCTATTCCCCAGTGGTCATACATCCACACAAGGAAAGAAGGTCCCTTCACTTTTAGATTGTGCCTTGTAGAACCTTCGGTGGACTCTTGAGATGCCAGATCTCAAGCCTTGCTGTGTGGTGCCCTTGTGGACCCGGAAGTAATAACTGGAACAATACATTTTAAATGTGCTGGTGGTCATCCAAGGTTGGAGATGCAGGAGTCAGGACAACTCAGCGGGAACTCCCGAGAGCAGAGCAAGAGGATTAGGTGGAGGTTAGGGTACGTGAGTGGCACAAGAAGGGTCCTTTGGGAAGAAAAGTGGAACTCAGGAAACCTGAAAGGGTACATGGGTCTGCGCCGCACATAGACCATTCTTCTTCATCACTGCCGTGGGTGTCACACTAATTATTTGAGTTACCAAATCCCTGCACATACTTTACATCTGAAGAAATTAAGACTGAAGTGCTATGTGAGTTGGCAAAGGATATCTGTGTGATTGGTTGTGCATGGCAAAGTGATTTACAAGATAAGGTTACAAAAGCTTGGGGATTTTGTCTTGGTGACTCTGTAACTCTGGCTTCTCTTCCTTTGGTTGCTCACTATGGGAAAAGCTGGCTGGCATGTTGCACAGACAACCAGAAAGCCTATGAGGATATTTATGCGGGAAAGACCTGCAGTTTTTGACCAGAGGAACCTACGAACTGTCATGAGGCTGAGCTTGGAGGTGGACCTCACCCGCACTTGTGCCTTCACATGAGCTTGCTTGCCTGACCTGTAGCCACACTACAACCTCATGGAATATCCAGAATCAGAACCATCTCCCTGGACCACTCCTAAGTTCCTGACTTCAACAAACTATGTGAGAGGTTTTAAATATTCATTATTTTAAATTGTTGTTTGTGTGTGGGGAACATATTGTTACACAGCAATAGACAATGAATACATTCATGCTAGGCATAGGCAGTGCCGAAACATGATTAAGACATTATTTCCTCCCGGAGTGGTGATGCAAGCCTGTAATTGTAGCACTTGGGAGGCTAAGGCAGGATGATCACTGCATGATCAAGGTCAGCCCGGGCTACATAGGGAGTTCAACACCAGTGTGAACTACACAGTGGAGTTTTGTCTTTTTAAAAAAAAGAAATTATATGATTCCCATTGTTAAGGATCTTGGACACTGAGTAGTTGTTGAATGGCTCATGGGCTGAATGTATGACTGAAATGAACACCCTCAAGCAAAGAACTTAGTTTTTGAAATATATATTACTTAGCTATCTATACTGTAGTGGGTGGATAACTGGTGGTCTCCTTATAACCCCCAGCTGAACTGAGTAAACATGGTGCTGGGTGTGGGAGGCCCACCTGGGGATTGTTGCCAGCAGTATAAAAGGCAGGACCTCCTTGGCACTGAGAATGGCTTTGGTTCACTTCAGGGGAGCTCTGGTCCTCGCTTTGAGCATTGCTTTCTGGCTCCAGAGGAGAAGATGGTGCACTGCTAGTCTCCAGGAGAAGCTTGCTGCATTGACTTCCCTGATGGGAACTTGACCATCTCAGTCATCAGAGGAGCTCATGACCTCACTGTTGCTGAGGATGGCTGTGGTACCTTTTGGGGGAGCACTGGTTCTTCTGAGCATCACTTTCTGGCTCCAGTGAAGATCCCTCAGCCTGCTAGCACAGATCCTTCATCCTGCTAGCACAGACTTCCTAGATTCTACCACTGACCTTTGGGCCTTCCCAGCACAGCTCCGTGAAACAGGCCTGCATCAGATGTTGCTGTGGGCTCTGGGCCTCCAGTTCAATTCTTGGGAAATATTGTATGCACCCTAGGTATTCAGCTGGAGTCATGTAGAACATTGTCATGTGATCCAGGCCCTCACCTGGATTCCTTGGTCTTAGTGTATGGACAGATTTCCTGCACTCTTTTGTATATTGTTCTTTGGGTGACTTATAAATAATCATATAAAGTATATGTCTTGTATTATATTGTTTCACCCTGCACAATAAGCCCGAAACCATCTTCTCCAAACACATACCATCTTCTCCAAAACTTGTATTACAGAAAGAGTCCTATAAATCTAAATTTTAAATTTGGTGAACAGTTTATAAGATGCCTAACACTCACCAGCCAATCTTTCTTTTCAGCTCCATAACGTACTCTCACAAGCCACTGTGTTAGTGCTTATTGGGAAACATTTTTAGATGTAAATATAATAGTTCCTTATTTCACTTCGTAGAAGCCTATACATTTAAGGAAAAACTTCACTTACTATTTTATGCAGTTCTGTTTCTACGTACTTGTGTTTTCCTCCCACGTTTTTGATCCCATGGAAATTTCAAGCTAAAACACACACACAAACATGCACATGCACATGCACATGCACATGTGCTTACAGAGAAGCACATTACACACTGAGTGAGCTTCCCTCTGGCCTCACTTGATGAGACTCTACAGCATTAGTGGCTTCTTTGCAGACATAAATTGCTTTAAGATGCACAAAGAAGGTGTGGAGCAGGAGTTTGAGGAATCATGAAAGGACAGAAGTGTCTTTGTAACGGCTCTCATCTCAATGGAACTGAAATCAAAACTGTAGATACTACAGGTTGTTCAAATCAATAAGATAATATAGTATATCTGCCTGGATCATTAATGTTCCTTGAAGATGGAGCTGCAATAAGGAACTTAAATACCTAAGTTTTGTTTTTATGATAAAATGCACATGCAAATAATTATGAACCTAGTGAAAGGCTAATGTGCACATCTCAAGCATAACCTACATTTGACATGACAGATCGTGTGTGTAGAGAAGCATTTCATGCCCAGGAGCGATGCTGAATGGAAAAGAGGACTTGGAATGGGGGAAAAGAGAAAGGAAGGAAGAGAAAAGGGAAAATATGTTTTCCATGCCTCACTTGTCCTTCCAAGCAGTGGCTTAGCAAAGTTCTAAGCAGTAGAACCTCCACCTACCATTTTCCTTTGCAATCCACACATCCTACCAAGGATTCAGCCGAGTTAGTGCTTCACAAAGAAAACTGATTTCCTGGTCTTACAGAAAAAGCAGCTTTGAGTGCTGGCTTCATGCAGGTCAGCAGGCACCATCTGAGTGTGAGATTCTAATGAATATTTTGTAATCTATTCTTCAGGAAAATGAAGCATCTGAAATTGCCTGTCATTGGTGACTATCAAATAGTTCCTTACTGAGTCAAATCTGCAAAGATACAAAATCAGCAAGGTTTCACTCAGCTACAGATTTGACTCATTGTGGTAAAATTGAACCTTCAGTAAGTGCCTAGGTACCTTACCTGTGCAGTAAGTGACTTTAAAATAAATCTTCTAGATATTGATGGTGTTCAGGACACATTACCCTAAAATATAGCATGTTGACCTTTGAGAAAAGAGCAGAAGTGAGAAGGTCATCCTCACATGCTCCTCTGACACAGGTCATAAAAGCTAGAACTGCCCTCCCTGCTCCCCATCAGAACATAACCACGGTGTGCATTCTTGTTTCCTCGTGCTGTCCTCTTCTCCTGCCAGCCTGTCATTAAAAGTGCATGGGTTTCCCGTCTTGGTGCCTTCATTTCTACATCACATCACATTAAACTCACATGAAATACATTTGCGCTATTTTTTGTCTCCCTATTTTATTTTCAAACCAAGGAACCTAAAGTGTCAACTAAATCCTTCCTCTACTTCTATACACATATTTATGTACTTGCATTTCACCTTAGGAGCTTAGGTATAATAATTCCACATTAATCTCATCCCTGGAGATAACCACCTTGCATTTTTATTAATATCAGTTTATAGTTATATAAAGATACAATTAGACAAGGAAAGAAGACAGTCAAATATCCTTTCCCTGACCTTCTGTACCATCCCAGACTAAATTGGACTTCCTTATACACCAGTTCATATTCCATTATAGATTAGTTAATTGTTATAGATATTTTCTGAAATGTACTTTCATCAAAAGAAAACGATGTGTAAGAGCAGTGTCTAGCCTATTCGTTGCTATATCTCTAGCATTTGGCTGAGTGTTGGTTATAGTTGAATATATATTCAATATATATTTGTTAACACAATGTAATGTAAGGGTTTGTTTGTGGTGTGTGTGTTTCTAAAGCCAGTTGGCTATTTCAATCATTTTGTGAAGTACAGTCATGGTGATTATTCCTGTTATAACCCTTTTAAAAACTTGAAACAGAGTAGGAAATTCATACACACACACACACACACACACACACACACACACACACACACACAGTTTCTGAAAAGCAGTAAGAGTCATAGCAAATGCCTGACAGCCTGAAGCTGGAGCACAGCTCATGCCAGACCTGCTGTGGCTTTCAGTGAAAACTTACTAGGCTTCCTGTGAGGACATGACTCGAACTTCCTACAAATGATGTTGTTCATTATCTTAAGATCTCTCTGGAGTATAAAAACTCAGACTGAACTGTCAGCAGAAATAATTGCAAATTTGTACAGTCATTTCTTCTCACATTCTATTTATTCATATTTAAAATAGGAGTAAAATTATCTACCTCAAAGGAGTTTTATTATCTTGACTATAATAATGCTTTTGCCTTCATATTACAGTTTTAAAAAGTATTTGAGGAGAAAAGCGGATACGAAAAACTAAATTTGATCCTTTTGTTAACATGGTAATTTTAGCACCAAGTTGGTGCAAGATGCTAGTTTATGTACATGTACAGTACATGTGATACATACAAACAAGTGTTACATATAGGCTATATATATTTTGTTGTAGTCACGGTTTACATGGGAAAAGACAATATAGGGCACATAACTTTTGTATTATTTTATAAATATTCACTCAAAGAGTCAAATGCAAAAGAGCTCAGGAAATGTGTCCACACGCTAGAGACCCGAAGAATCCAGCTGAGGGCCTGGATCCCACAGCAATGTCCTGCATGACTCCAGCTAGAGACCTAGAGTCCATGGTAATATCTCATGCAAGTCTGTATCAAGGATCTGCGCTGGGAAGGCCCAGAGGTCAGTGGTAGAAGCTAGAAAGTCTGCGCCTGTGGGGTGAAGCATCTGTGCCAGCGGGCTGAGGGATCCGCACTGGAGTCAGAAAGGGACACTCAAAGGAAGGACCAGAGAGAGCCTCCTTGAAGAGAACTACAGCCATCTTCAGCAACAGTGAGGGCCCAGACTCCTTCGATGATGAGAGCAGCTGTGTTCATATGAGGAAAGCCAATGTGCAAGCCTTTCCAGGAGAATCAACGGTACACCATCTTCCTTTCCAGTTCTCTTGTTATATTGTTGACCACAATCCTCAGGTTGGCCCTTCCACACCCAGGGCCACACTGATCCACTTTAGCTAGGTGTTTCAAGGTGACTTTTTAGTTAATCCACCGTGTATGTTTTATTGACTTAATTATATATATATATATGTGTGTGTGTGTGTGTGTGTGTGTACATATACATATATATATATATATATATATATGCAGATTGGGCTGCAAAGCGTAGCTTTGAGTGAAACACTACATCAGTTACATAAATGAAAAGCACAAGTTCAAAAAGCAGCAATAAATGTTTTTTAAGACTGCATATAAACAAAAAGGTGCCCTTGAAATACCTTTGTGCACCACATAACCTTTAGTCAAGGACAAACCACATACACAACTGAGGGCCCACAAGGTCATAACTTGCTGGCAGCATCGCCGCTGTCTTAATTTGCGCGAGTCCCCTCTAGGATGTTCGCACAACAGAACCGTCTAATGAAACATGTCTCAGGATCTATCCTTACGGCTAAGAGACAGATACTACAATGGTCACTTACTAGAAAAGGTAATGCAAGTGGAACCTGGAAATAAAATGCATTCAGGAAAATAAAATTTTTAAAAGTCCTTGCAGACCAGTGATATTCTAACATATACTGAAGAGGGAGACCTCCCCAAACTTCTCATCCTCACTTCCCACAGGAACAGAGCAGGAGTGTGGTCAACCTCCCTTCTCTAACTGCACTCTGACTGACAGGAAGGGCAGAAGGTGTGGCCGGACTAGGCGATGACCTATTAAAACTATTACCAATGCTATATATCAGTTTTCTGGATCTTTACACATATACAGTGATCCTAAGAAATATACGTCTGCATTTCATTTTCAAGTCTCTTGCTGACACAGAAGAAACCCAAGAAGACCTGAATTGTTGCTGTCAGACATGGCACTATTTCTATGTCTGTGCAGTCCTTAAAATCTGCACCTTCACAGGATTTCTTTTAATTTTAAGAAGTACACGTGTGAAAGATGTCAGATGCAAGACTACATAGAATACAATTCTGTTTATATGAAATATTCCGAATGGGTAAACATGTAGACACAGAAGGAAAGATTAGTGGTTCCAAGGGCTTAAAGGGAAGACTGTGGGCAGATTGATTAATAGACACAGTTCTTTTTTCGTGATGATAAAAATGTTTTGGAACTAGAAAGAAGTGGCAGTAGCATAGTACTGCCAAGTACTAAATGTCACTGACAAGTATACTTTAAAATGGTTAATTTTCATGGTATGTGAATTTCATCTCAGTTGAAAACAAAGGAGGGAAAAGAAAAGAAAGGGACTTTCCAAATTTCAAGTTCTTAAGAAAGTCCTTTCTCAGTGGAAGGATGAGTCAGGTGTGGTGCATATGTCAAGCTGTGGGGGCGGGGGTGGAGAGAGCCCACAGGCAGAGTACGTTCTGTGCAGAAGGACTTAGAATATAAAAGGCTTCAGCAGGACCTCCTCATTTACTAAGTCAGGATCCCACTGATTCCGTAAATGGTCTCTGCAGACCCTCCAAAGTGCAACATAGGAAAGTGTGTTATCTGTCTCCTGCTGCTAAAGTATCAACTTCAGAGTACCAGGGTCTTTGGCTATTTCCTCTGTCTCTCTCTCTCTGTCTCTGTACGTGTGTGTGTGTGTGTGTGTGTGTGTGTGTGTGTGTCTCTCTCTCTGTCCCCTTTTCTCTGTTTCTCTCTCTCTGTCTCTCTGTGTCACTGTGTCCTTTCCTCTGTCTGTCTTTCTCTTTCTGTGTGTGTCTCTCTCTGTGTGTCCCTGTGTCCTTTTGTCTCTCTCTGTCGCGCGCTCTCTCTCTCTCCCTTCCTCCCTCCCTCTCTCTTTTGCTGGAGCTGGTGAGTGAACACAGGGCCTCACACATGCTAGATAAGTGCTCTGCCACAGAGCTACACCCCCAGCCATGGATATTTTATTAACATTTTATCAAAGGGCTTAGAATAGTGTTTGACTCCAAAAATAAAAGATGTTCAATAATTATTTGTGGGAAGAATAAAAATCCAGTAGTTGAATATAAACACCTTCCTTTCTCTGTCAGTATGTAGTTTGAATATAGTCCTAGAGAAGCAAGTTTCTGTAGATGCTTCTGAAAACTTTTCTAACCATCCTGTCTGCTCCCACTTAAGACGTGGTGTGAATGCCACATCCAGTTGAATCAGCAGCATACCGATCGCAACTAAACTTCTGTACCCTGACCACAGCCAGTTGCCTGTCTCTTCTGCTGTAGTCACCCTGAACTTGGAAGTTCTCTCCTGGGCCACAACCCAACAGGGAGTAGGAGGTCTTGGTTTTTGCCAAGAGATGGCAAAACTCTTGCCAGGACTGCTCAGCAAGACTTGATGTTGTGGAATAACCTTGGTGATGAAGAACTCCAGGAGGTCAATGGAGTTTCATCGCTAAGCTTCCTGCACACCTGCTGTACCAACGCATGAAACCCATGCTCAAGCCCTTGCAAGACGGCATTGGATCCCTGGTTTTTTAAGCAAAGATGAAGCCATGGGAGTCCAGGGGAAAATTCCAGGATGATTTTGAGTCTGTCAGGTACTATTACACAAATATACTTACAAGTGGCCAACGCTACTGAGGATATCCAAGGCCATTACACGATTTGTCATCCAAAAACCATCTCCAAGCTGGGGATATAACTCAGTGGAGTAAGTGCCTGCCTGACAAGCACAAGGTCCTGAGTTCAATCCCCAGTACCGCCAAAAAACAAACAAAAACCATCTCCAAGTACTTCCTGTAACCTTAAGAGGATAAATAAAATACAAATAAAATCCCTACCCTCAGTTAATCTTTTTTTTTCTTTTGAGACACGGATTCACTGTTCAGTTCAGGCTGGCCTTGAACTCACTTTGTAGTCCAGGATGACCTCAAATCTGCCGTGATCCTCCTGCCTCAGCCTTCCGAGTGCTGGAATTACAGGTGTATACCATCACACCTAGCTCAGTTAATCTTATTTAACAGAGATTTTGTAAAACTTTTATTCAGAACAAAAAATGTTTGTCGTTATAACAGAAGCTAAGAATAATTTATTTGCCTCAGTATTTGCGTAGTAGAGTTTCTCAAATTGTGGTCTGAGGGCCTTCCACATCTTGATGACTACAGATTAATGTGTAGCAATATGCATATTCCTTGCTAGAGCATTACGCTTATTTGAGGATATCTTGTAGCTGGGCCCAGGGGTATGCATTTTAAAAATGTTTCCAGTTGATTCTTGTTCATATTAAGGCTTCAGGCCCAGGCTCATAATGCACTATAATTTATTACAGTTGCACATGTATCCTCTTCTTGTACCTCATAATGATATGAAGTGGTAAGGAGGTGTGTCTTCATTTTATAGATTAGGACACCAAAATTTAGCAATGTTAAATGTAAGCTTATATCTGTATTTCATGGAAGAGTTTCGAATTTGAACCTGAACTTGCCTGAATTTAGATACAAGCCTTCCACCTTCGCTATCCTGGACTGTCCTCTGTTGCAAAAAAAAGAAAAGAAAAAGAAAAATTGAAATGACTTGGTTGTACTGCTAGAGGGATCTTTTATATAAGCAGGGTCTAATTTGGCGCTGGAGAAACACTCCCATCTTGTGGCGATCTGCGTGCAAAGCACAGACTGTATAAACGGGGTGCTGGAGTGGGACTTCCGCCTTCAGCTGGAGGCACCAAGGGAGGCTTCTTAAAGGGGTGACCTTCAACTAAAGCTTGAGACAGGGGTGGCAGTGAAGCTTCATGGCTGAGGAGTAAAGACCGGCAGGTCAAACAAGTCCAAGCGGGGACTTTGTATAAGAGACCTTGATGAGGCCAAGTTCCCGACCCACTAATGTGTTAGACTTGCGGGGAGACCTCCAGGTGAGAGCTACAGTGTAGGCTGACTGGGGAGGCGGGATCTTGGGTCCCAGAGCCAGGAAGCAAATCTAAAGTCTGAGCAATTCAGATACTGCTCTGTGTCGTTCACAGCGAGGTCTGGATGGGTGGGAGGAGACCACAGGAAGAAACCACTTTCTGGCTGCTGTCTTCTCTGTGTCGCGCTCCTACAGCAAGGATAGCTTCTCCTGCTGTTGAGCCTTCTTTTCCATCTCTGTGTCATCATTATCATCAAGAAAGTGAAAGAAAAGCCTGAAATGTGGGGAGACAGCATTTTACCTGTGACCATTTCATTTGTCATGGCCTCTGACTGCCCCCTCCTGGCCATTTTCCTGCCTACAAGGTACAGTATTTTTTATTTCGAAAACAAGCAGCAGGAAAAACCCCTCACGCCGGTGAAGTCAAAGCCCTGTACGAGCTCTGGTGTATGTTCACACACCATTCACTCTTCGTGTGATCGCCCCAGTTAAACAAATTCATACATCAATATCAGCATCTCTTCAGTGCAGGGCCATGGAATCCTAGCGGTTACTGAAATTACCTCTGTCACCTTTAGCAAGTACCAGATCTCACGCATGCGGTCTAGGCAGAGTACTTCCTCTAGCCTCAGACCAGCACCAACCGCAGACATCATATTGTTACCCCTCTTCTAGAGGTGAGCAAACCGAGAAACAGGGAGGCCAAGTAAGTTGCTCGTGATGGCAAGATCCTAAGTCTAGAAATAGAGATACAAGTGCTCTGACCTTCAGAGCCTGCCCCATCGACCATTTCTTTATGGCTCTTTTACAGAGAGGGAGTGTGTGTGACAGAGAGAGACCTTGCAGTGTGTACCGGGGGACGAGATATCTGCACCCACACCACAAGTCAGTTAATGCAGAAGTGCCTCAGGCAGTGCTAGGGGAGGTTGTCCGGAAAGGCACATAAAACTGTGGACGCGACAAGGCTTGCAGGGCTGGGGACAGTCTCCGGGAGAACCGCTGTTCTCCGTGAGCCTTTGAGAAGAGGGCGAGGAGAGCTCGGAGTATGATAAGGAAGCCCAAGATCTGAACTAGCAGTAGAGGTATGAGAAACAGGAAGGGGCAAGCGCACTGAGAAAACAAGGAACGAGGCTGGAATGATCCAGGCTGGGGGCGAGGGAATCTCACAGGACTTGAGGGCGGTGTGGGATAACTCGATGGTAAATGCACATATTAAATTAACAGAATCCTTCCATCACATTACATTAATAATTAGTCTCATTAAAGATCACCCTAACCCTCTGTAAATTTCCTACCAAATGCCAATCCCAAATGACACACTGACTTCTGAACACAGATTTCTTCATAACTGATTCACTCAAGAAATGCAGAGTGAACGCCTGCTCTGTGCCAGTCACGATCTCTGTCTTGGGTGGCTTGAGGCCTACGGAGGCGGAGCTATCCGCGCAACTATCTACGAAACAGCACAGACGTGAGGATATCCCAGAAACACACAGCTTAGACAGCGCAGGGCAGGAATTCATAGAAGCTGCACCTAGGCTGAGACTACAGGGATCAGTTAGAAGTAGCGAGGCTAAATGGAGGGCGGGCAAGAAAGACAAGCACAAAACAGCTTTAAAGACAAAAAAAGAGGTCTGACGAGGTTGTGGCTCTGGACCGGGAGAAGAGCAAGTGCTGAGCACGGGGTAGAGACACACGGGACGCCATCTCATGAGGCCCACAGTTAACCTGGGACTCTTCTGAAGCAATGGGAAGCTACTGGGGAACGTTAAGCAGGAAAATAACCAAGTTCGTCATTTAGCAAGACCACAGTGGCTTGTGTTTGGACGGGATTGGTGGGCAAAAGTAAGACAAGAAGCTAAACCCCAGCCAGGCGTGGGGATACACATCTGCGACCTGGCATGCTGCAAGGCTGGAGCAGGACGATTGCAACTTCGAGCCTAGCCTGGCAAATAGAGCCACTTGTTGAGATCCTACCTCAAAAACTAAAACGGACTGAGGTTGTAGCTCAGTGTGAAAGCCCCAGGCTCAATCCTCAGTACCAAAGAAAAAGGAGGAGGAAGAAGGAGAGGAAGGGGAGGGGGAGTAAAAGGAGGAGGAGAAGAAGCAAAACCAGTTAAGTTTTCCTAAAACTAAGATGACCAGACAGAGTGTGCTGACAGGTAATGTACAGACCGTGAATGCTGGACTCAGGAGGTATTCAAGAAGTCAGACCAGCTGAGCGTGGTGGGGCACACCTGTAATCCCAGGTGTGTGGGGAGGCTGAGGCAGGAGGATCATTGAGAGTTCGAGACCAACTTGAGCTAAAAAGTGAGCTCAAGGCCAGCCTGAACTGCATAGTGAGACCCTGTCTCCAAAAGACAAGAAGAAAAAAAAAAAAGAAGTCAAATCAACAGGACCTGGTGACTGGTTGGATATAGAAGGTTGAGAGTCACACGTTTATCACCAAGATTTCCCCTCCCAGCAGCCTGTGAGAGCAGGAGAAGGACACACCTGAAATTTCAGCACTCAGGAAGCTGGCACAGGAGAATTCCAGGGAGTTCAAAGCCAGTATGGCCTCCATAGTGAGCTCAAGGCCAGCCTGAACTAGTTAGACCTTATCTCAAAAAAACTAAAATAATAATAACAATCTCTCCTTTCAAGCCTATTATAGAAGAAAAGGAGATAGAAACTAACTAGTACTTCATTGGTGGCCAGTGGAGAGTGTCTTTGATTGTACTCCTCCAAAAGAATAACAGGTGCCATTGACGTCCCCTGATGGCTGAGAGGTCACCTGCAAGCAAATGTGACTCCTTAGCAAGGGCCCTCAACCAGCAAGATTGGAGTTGGTGCCAAGACTCTGCCTCCTTCTGTCTCCCTGGTACAACATTCATGTTTTATGCTTGTCCCACCAGACTTTCAGAAAACATCAGCAGAACTGAGCCCACCCAAGTTTTCCACAGCAATGACCTGGAGGCCTGCTTACAGTCACTTAGTGATTACAGGGGTTACTACCAAAATGACCTACCCATATCTTGTCTCCAGAGTTCTTTTGGAGGAATGAAATCAGTGACACTCTCTGCAAATTCCAGGACCGAACCTAGACTCAAGCTGAGAATCACTTACACTTTGTAAGGATTTTTTGTCTTTATCAAGGGCCTTGAGACATAGTAAAACCAATGACAACCAATTTCCTCTTCTAGCATCATGCTAGAAATGCATATTCAACTGGTTAAGGAGTGCAGAGAATCCATGTAATGGATACTTGGGGTTTCCTTCTATAATGAGCATTATCCAGAATCCATTTTACCCTTTCATTTTCCTAATAGAATTTCACTTTGATCTGGTTTTTCTCATAACTAGTGAAACACAGAAGAAACTATGCTCCACTCCAGAGGTGGACCCTGAGCTGCCTAAGCCAGTCAGCGGCATGTGGCAGACACATGGGTAGGCAAATGACTAATGTTGGCTCAATCATACTAAAAGGCCATATGTATGATCTGCATCTGAAGGGAGATATTTTTTATGGGTTTTTTTTGCTATTGGATATGGATAAAAACATCATTTTGCTGGTTCACTGATAAAGTTGTTCTACAACCTTACAGAAAACCAGCCAGAATCTAAAGCCAATGCCTATGTTTTAGACTGAAGCACTAGAAAAGGATGTTAAGTTGCTAAGACCACTGGACTACTGAATCACCCACCCCTGACTTCTGCCCAGTGGTGTGCCAGTAACTGACTTTTAGGAGCCTGAAAGGGGAAGTAAGCTGGAACTCCTGATTTGAATTCTTTGCCAATTTCTGTAGCATAAATACTCCCGCCTTAGTAACATCAAGTGACCAGTAGCTTAACGCTGGTTTTCAAGATTACCTAAGTATTTAACAATAGGGTCTTATGAGCTGGTACAAGGAAGTTTCAGTGTTATCCGTGAGCCATACCTTCAGATTGCTTATCATGTAATGTAACACATTTTCTACTGTTTAAACCCCTTGGAGTTGGGTACAAAAAAAAAATACTAGCATCCTTTCCCAACTCACTGTTTCAGCCTCTTAACAAAAACCCTCCTCCCTTTCTTCTGTAGCTTATCACCTCAAGGGAAGCTGATGTTACCCTAGACTTCTGCGAGAATGGAGGTATGGATGAAGCCATTCTGTACAACCCATTCCTTCAACCATAGTCATTGGCACAGTGTTTGCTTAGAAATGAAACTGTTCATTAAGAATAGCTCTCAATACTCCTGGTTGGGGTACTAAAAGCAAAGTGTTATTATCTTCTGGATGTTGTGATGTACAGGCAAGATCCAGAATGATCACAGTCATTTTGCCACTGTCAGGCTGAGAAGGAGATATATAAAAAGGTATAGAAGGAGTAGATATGTAAAAAGTAGAGCCAAGAGAAACACAAGGAACCATGACGGGAGGAACTAGATTAATCTAATCAAACCCACTCTAACTCTGAGCTTTCAGCAAGATATGCCGATGGATCTATAGTCTACTCAAGCATCTGAGGTTTTCTTTTATTATTGTCCATCAATGAACACAGCCTGGTACTACAGCATATATTTCATATTTTACCCTCTAATCTTCATAAAAACTCCAATGTCTTTAAACAGTTTTCCTATTTCACACATAGAAAAATCAAGGCTCAAAAGGAGCATTTGTTTCTACCATGAAGATTAAAATAAAAATTTCATCCCAAATCTGTATAACTCTCAGTTATCTGCTATCATAAAATGCAGGTCTACACAGGAAATGCCTCTGCACCTCTCTCTTGAGTCCTGTTAAAAGACCCTATATAACCAAAAGGCAAAACTAAAACAGCTTGAGCACTAAAGTTAAAGATGTAACCCAAAACAAAACAAAATATAATAAGCAAAGCATGGCCTCTATATTAGTACAGAATTATAAATTCACTTCTTGAAGGCCATACTCCTTCAGTCTGAGCAAATACCAATAGAATGTGAACATTTTGAAATGAAAATAAAAAAGTATAGTGTTTTATCATAAATGAGATAAATCTTCCCTTGACACAGAATGAAAATCAATGTAAGATGATGACTTCAATTCAAGCTGAAGCCCTGGTGACTCAACACCGGGGAAGCAATGAGACCTGGTCTTAGGTTCAGGAGAGAGGAAAGCAAGCAAGCATGTGGCAGAAAGCAGCAAGCAAGCTCCCTTCCTAACACCCAGGGCTTGGCTGGGGGTGTAGTTCGGTTGCATAACACTTGTTTAAAGTCCTAGATTCCAGGCCCAGCACACACAGAAAAGAGCTAAAATAAATCAATACTGCCTGGTTTTCTGGCTTACTAAAACCATGACTTTAAGAACTGGGAATACCTAGCTGCAACCTTATAACCAATAGCTGAGCTAAGACACAGGATTGAATGTTACAGTCCTGATTGCAAGGACTGTGCAACTCAAGATGCCTATGAATTGTGATACAAAATGAGGACTACAGAAGATCTGGTAAAAGAACCCATATAAATACTGGCCATGAAAAATTAATGCCAAGAAACAGGAAAAATCTGTGATGAATCTACAAACCATGATCAAAAATACATGAAGAAAGACACTTGAAGAAAGCCAACTTGCAAAACTGACATTAAATCACTGCAATTAAAATAAGGTAACAAAGCAATTTTAAAGAGGACTTCAAGCTGGGCACCTTGGTACATGCCTAAGTCCCATGTATTTGGGAGAGCAAGTCAGGAATCATTAAGTTCAAAGCCAGATTGGATAACATAGTGAGAGCCTTGTCTCAGAAAATACTCTGCTGTATGGTTTTTGGTGTGTGTGTGTGTGATCATTTGTTTTTTACAGTACTGGGGAAAAATCTAAATTCCCTTTATCATATGTATTATCCAAACAGTTGTATAGAAACTGACTATTTAATATCTAGAAAATGTCTGATCATAGATTGGAGAACACCATGAGCATATCACTGAGGAAGACTATAATATTTAAGTATGCAAGGCCAGCGTGTGATCTGTGACCTCCTTCCATAAATAATCTTTTCCTGCAGCTCCTAGGTGACATCTTCTTGATGCTTCTATCCAAGATGCTGACTACAGAGGTCAGGTTTACTGAGTGAGGGTAATTTTGAACAAAAGTATCACCTCAATTCAGGCACATGGCCGCAATTCTTGCTATAGAAGTTATCTGCTTGAAACTGTGGTGTGAAAGAGGAGGAAAAGAGCCACGCTCCCAAGGACAAAGACTTCAACTTCATTCTCCTCCCAGAGGAACCCCAGGTTCTTGGCTAGAACTCGTCAAAGTGAGCACAAGATGTTCTCTAAGTCCGCTTCACCTTGCAGAGTGGGAGGGCCATTTCTGGCTAGGAAGAAGCCAGACTTGCATTTTTCCTGTCTACGTCTAGAAAACTAGATGAAGTGGCACATACTTTGATCCTTCAGAAAAGAGAAACTAATGAAGAAAACCCTGTGATCATTCAGACTTCTGCCTAAAGGCACATTTTGGATCATAACACAGCAGCGAGCCCTTGGTAAAGCACCGTGACTTTGCTCACATAAAGAGCAGAGGTTGAAGTTTAGAAGGCTGAAGGGAAAATTAGCTCCAGATCTACACAGAAGTCCTTTGAAGTCTTTGGATGAACACTGTGACCTAAAGCAATAAGAACCTAGCAAGAAACAATACAGGAGGAAGGAAGAACTACTGAACACAGTAAAGAGAACACTTCCTAGAGATAAAGGACAGGAGATGTAGTTCCAGCCAGAGTACAGACCCATGGAGGGCCAGACTTTAGTATGAGGCTAAATCAGCCATGGAGTTAAGGCTGTTCTAATAAAGCCTTTGTTCTAATCTGCCCTAACAATTGTATAGGCCAGAAGTACCTAACAGGGTAACCACTAAGTACGTGTGGCTATTGGACCTGTTGAAATGCAGATAGTCCAAGCTGATGTGTGATCATAAGTAAACATAAAGTACAGACAAGATTTCTCAGACTTAGTATAAAAAATAATGTAAACTATCTCATTAATAGATTTTATACAAATTACTGGCATGTTAATACTTTGCAAATATGGGGTTAAATATTTATTCAAACTAAATTTTTCGAAGAATGAAAGTGAAGTTAGTGTTGACAGGAAAATTTTCTCTATAATGTTAACTTTAACAGATCAGATCAGCAAGACCAACTCTGGTTATTTGGTATGATAACTAATGAGTCACAATCACGTATCCCTTGAACCTTGTTACTATTCTATTTATGACATTCAACTTTATAGTTTAAACTAATTTTAGGGTTAACATAAAATCAATGGCTACAAGACTTTTGTGTTCAAATCACATTCTTGCCAACATAAAAACACAAAGAAATAAATACTTTAAGGGCTTCAGAGAGACAGAGTGAGAGAGAATCCAGGAGACAACAAGTAGCTCAAATTTAATATTAGTTTCCTTACCAATAAATCCTACTCTCTGAAATATGTACTTTTTAAATCTACATTTCAGTGTCTCTAATGTGATACTGCCTGGTAAGCTATCATGTACTGTTTGGAAAAGTATTCTTGGCAATATCTACAGCAATAATTTATTTAACTTCTGAAAAGATCATAAAAAGTACCTTCTAAGAGATCAAGAACACTTTAAAGATTCATGACAGGTTACATTTTTCAGTAGTCAGAGAAAAGAAAACAAAACAAAAAAGCAAACCCCCATCAAAAAAGAGGTAACTCAAAGTACTCAGAACTTTAATTAGATATTTTAATCTACATTGCATATTTCCAAACAACACAAAATAACTCTCAACAAATGGCAGCTCTTTAGGGAATTCTAAATATCTGTTTTATATTATAGCTATCTTCAGTTCGTTGTACATCTATATAGGTATAAATAGTATTTATTAAAATTCACATTTAATACAAATTTTCAGAAATGTTTGAATGTAAAACACAACAAAGTATTGGTGGGCAGGAACATTGGTGTGTCTGAGCCCTAAAGAATAACAAGCGTAGTTCCCCAATCCTGACAATGATGTTAGCTTTGCCGAGTTCCAGCAACCCTTTGGAGCAAGGTGAACACATGGAGAGTTAATGAACATTCTCCAGCATAAGGGAAAAGTAAGAACCTATCACCACTGGCGGAAGACAAGGCTCACGTTATGACATAAAACTATCTCCTCTAAAAAGACTTTAGTCTGTCCAGACAGGTCCACAATTTCTAAGGGCAGTCTTGATTTGGGGAGATCACTAAGTAGTTCTTTGGCAATCTTTACAGGTTTAGGAGTATTACACTTACCAAGGTGAACATCAAGAAGAAAATGGAGAAGTAACAAGGCTCTAGTTAATACTCTGCTGCTCAAAATGCTTATGACAGCAGAGTTAGAGGTAGATCACTTTGTCAAGTAAAACAGCATACAAACAGAAATTATTCAAGCATTGGAATTTTATCTGCATTTTCCATGAAAATTCAAAACTGAAATGTTACACAGTAAAATATCCATGATTTATGTAAAGATCTTTGAGGTAGAAATTTATTATTCATTCAAATGTATATATGCAAGTTTTACCTGAGTATGCGCTCCTCTAGGTTTACAAATATGGTAAAATCTCATCATGGAGTCAGGTAGTTATAGAGGCAAAGCAGCTACTCCAGTGACTGACATTGCAACAAACGGTCGTAGATTCTACCAATTCATGGAACAGACTCACCCGGTGGGTAGGCATTTGTACCAACATACATTAATTACATTAATTTCAGTAGGGTTATAGGTTATAACATGACACTAAGCTTTCACTTTTCCTTTGCATACGCAAACGTACTGACTCTACAAATCTAATAAACAGAAAAATAAAATGCACTCTCTAAAAAGTCGAGCAATATTTACAGCCCTCTGCTACTGAAAATACTTTGCACATTAAGTTTTCCATTTACTCACTGTACATAATCCAAGCTTGAACTTTAGGCCAAGCTTTGATTTTCATTGTCACTTGTGCCGTTTGAATTTTCATGGGTGCTTCCCATGTCCTCTTTGATGATATCCTCAACTTTCTGTGCATAAGCAAAAAAATTGGCTTCTTTGAGGTTTTTAATGAAATTGTGGCATGCATTTTTCTTCCCATTAACCTGATACCAACTGCGAAGCAGTTGAACTTTCTGTTCCGCTACATCTTGGAGACTTTCATTCTTGATGTCATCTATTTTGGCTTCAGTGACACCATTCTTTCGAACAAATTTTCTAACCTCATTTATTTTCATTAGTTCAGCAATCCTAGGTATGTATTTACTGAAGTCAGCCTCTGAAAAATAGAAAATAAGTCTCTGAAAATTTATCTTTCTAAATGAAATTCCTATTACTGAAATCCATATTCATTTTTCCACTTATCATACTTAAGAATACAGGTAAGTCCTAGAGATATAAACAACTTATTGAGGAAAGCCAAAAACAAGCATGAGTTATAATTCCAGTTCCTTCTTTAGGTGCAGTCATTTTCTCTCTGACCTGCACATAATCCGTACCTTCCTATCTCAATTTTAAAAGAATTTTAAAGATCACCTCCAGTGGTTTCTTACAGAGTTAATGATCAATGACCCTCAAACCTAAATGTAAAAGCCAAGAGTTCAGGATCCTCCCATTACTGAACCACAGGTCAAAGACTGGAACCAAGCAGGAGCCTGAATGCTGTGAGAGAGTGGGGATAACCACAGGAACTCTACCCACAGCTCAGTCTGATCTCTACATCAGATTAGGCAGGAGTTCTATGATATGCCTGATGGCAAAGAAAAACTTTTTAAGCCTCAGAATATAGTAGCCCATGGTTATATAATTTAGTTTTAATTATTAGTGTTGTTATAGATTTAAATCAACCATTTCATTAACCCTTGAATGGTGTGAAGAAAGAATTATGCCGCACCCACAATACATCACCCAAATTAGTAAAATAATTTCCCTCTAAAATTGGCCTATTCCCACAAAGGAAGCTGTCTCTATGAAATAAAATGCTAAAAGCTTTACCTGAGAAACTCAGCGGCACTGTTTCTGCTTCCTAGGTGGGGGTGACACAAAGAGAGAGAGATAAAAGTGTATTTAGACTGTTACAAATGTCATCTGTTATTCTTCCTTAATGCTGAAGGAAGCACAATCAGCTGCTTGGTGTACACAAATAAGAAACTAGACTAAATGTTAAGGAGGGTTCTTTTATCATTCAAATCCTGACCCTGAAAGGCCTTATGCAATATTGGTTCATTTTTTACAAAGGCAAAAAGAACCTAAGGAATTCATGAAATGAGCTGAGATTGCTTTTCATATAGACGTATTAAACAGTAAACATAATCATTCTAAAATGTTCTTCACTGTAACTATTTGCTTTTGTGATGCCAGAGAATGGTCCAAATTGAGTTTTTGCTATCCTATTGATTTAAAGAGCTCTAATACCCGCTTGAGCCCTAGCCTCAAGCGAGATCATTGTTCAAATAACTACAAGTGGTTCTTCTTCCCAATGTATGTTTTTGCTATTTGAAACAACTTGATCACTTGTTGGGAAAAGGTATTATAAGTGACTGGCTCAACAGTTAGCTGACAAAAGTCAAGTTGTGCTTTTTTTATGATAGGTTTTAAAAGCAACCTTTTTGCCTGGGCTTGGATACTGAATCATGCTTTGATAAAGGTTGTTACTCTGTAGGGGTGACTTCAATAAGCAACATGGAGCTAGACCACTTCCTGTTTCCCAGAACATATCCACCTCCCCCTTTGTTGCTCCTTACAGTACCTGTGTAAAAGATTACCTGTAAGTCAGGTACCATATATTACTCATTTTTGATGCACACACAAGCACAGTACATGTTAGCTTAAAATAAAGTAACAAAGCTGAATTACTACTTTATTTCTTCAAAAAGGCTAATGCATACTGATACCTACAGGAGGTGAGCTCTGGTGAAAACCATGGTTCCTGCAGTACTTCCTACATATCCATAGCCCTGAAAGATCAAAGAAACATCTATCAGAATCAAATCTTTGCCTGGGAGGCATCATGTGAGAACATTCTTACATACTAAGAGAAGTATTAGCAGGAGAAACTCATTGAAATTTAAAGTGGCCAGTGGCACTGTGCTCTTCTCATTCCATTGAGTTAAATGTTAAAGAGCCAGGCCACATCTTAACTGAGTCATCCAATCATCATAACCAGATGCAGCACAAAGTTGGCTTTTTGACATATTATATAGCCACCATCACACCCACTCCAGGATGGTGGGTGACACAGCTACAGCCAGGAATGGAAGCCAATAGACCTAGAAAAGTGAAGGCAACTTACCACTGAGGGGCATTTAATGCCTAGAAATCCCAACAGATGCACTCATAGGTAAGCAAAATATACACACTCAGTGAGTACAAGTCTTAAAGTCAGTATGAGATGTGTCTTGGTTACTTTTCTCTCATTGTTGGAACAAAATACCTGATGCCCAGAATTAAGGAAGGAAAGGTTTATTTAGCTCACAGTTCATGGAGGTTTCAGTCCGTACTTGCCTGGCTCAAAGGCAGAGTGGCACATGGCAGAGGGCAACAGTTCATGGTGGCAGAAAACAGTAAAAGCAACAAGAGCAAAAGGGAGAGGCAGTAAATAAGGCCTCTTTCCTTCCCTTGTACTGTATGCAGCATGAAGCTTTGGGGAGACATCTAGACATAAACCATAACATTATGGAAGAATTTTATTCTCTAAGTACAATCATAATTTTGAAACACTAAATATGTACTTTTAGCTAAACAATCTTTAAAGTTAAGCCTTTTTCAGCTAAAATAATGCAACAGTCCCTTCTTCCAACAGAGAAGGAAAAGATTGATGCTTCTCAGTCACTGAAAGTTGGTGCAACCCTGTATATTATAGATGTTTTAAAGGGATTTTTCAGACTAACTATGAGTATAGCCACCTTTGGCTTATATACTGAATTTACTAAGTAATCCTTGCATAAAATACATTACCATAATATTTTAAATTAAGGAAGAGGAATAATTCCTTTAAGTATTTAGAATTTGGTCCAGAGAGAGGAAAAACAAAGGGCCAAATTCATGAACTGCTCTCAATAAAACTATGACAGGCAAGGCCTTTGATTTTATGTTCTTTAATGCATGGAGAAATCTTAATGAATAATAAAAGATTACTTCTCCTTTTTGGCCAGCTGAACCATTACAGAGAAGCCTTGTTCATAAGCAGAATGGAATTACTGCCCTAACCCTAAAACTTGTGCCCACAGAAATTCTTAGCAACTCTCAGTGGTGCATTAAGTGGCAGTGATCAACAGTATAATAGAGCTATCTGCTTGATAGCTTTCTTATAGGTAGGAGATGGAAAAAACTTTTTATGACCAACTACTTCTCAAGGCACTGTAATATACGGTTAGAATAAATTAAGAACTCACCCAAAAATGGCAAAATTAGTAGGGGTATGAGGATATACAACCACGACAAGTTGGAACCTGTAACTTAGCACATTAGACAGTTAAATGAAAATGGGCAATCTTCAATGTAAAACAAAATACTATACTTTCAAGAAATCAAAAACAATTGGATTTTGTTCATAGTTGACAGTGGGGATGGGAGGATGGGAACATTACTTTCTTCTCTGCATTTGGCATTGCTGGTTGGTGTGCATTTCTCAATGATTCCACGTTCACACCTGAAAAAGAAAACCAGAAAACTGACAAAGCCTGGATAGATTGAGTCATCATCTTCTATTACAATTAGAGACCATTTCACTCATCTTTGCATCCTACAAAATATATTCTCTTTAGCATGTATAGATAAGCATCTAAAGGTGGTACAAGTTAAGGAGGATTTGAATGCTGTGATGAGGTTTCTTAAACAGTGATTTAAGATATCAAAAGTTAAGAGGAAGGTGATAAAATACTGACATACAAAAGAGAATGAAAGAGATAAGCAAATGAATGTAAAAACTGGTAATAAACTGACCTCTTAAAACATTGGGGTTTAAGTGATCTTCTATAATAAAGTACTAAGAACAATTTCAGAAACTTTAAAACATTAGAATGGCCAGACAGCAGCCACTGCCCAGGTGGCTATGTGGGGAAGACAATCAGTTCACCCTACAAGTGCTATTTTGGCACTAAGTGGTGACTGGGAGACTTGAGAAGCTCATGTGGGATTTTCTTCAGACAGCCAAACACTCACAGTCAGATTCTCTGATCTCACAGTCTATTTCTGCTATTCTTAGTTACTTGATGACCTTGGGCAAAAATCCTTAACCTCCGTGGGGCTTTTATCTCATCAGTAATATTGAGAAAATAATATTATCTACTTCAAAGAGTTATGCTGGTAAGAAAACGATATCTTGTTATTATTTGACAAGTTAGCCCCTTACCACAACCCCGACCTGTTTCTCTCACCACGAGGGCATGCTCAGACATTTGGGGCTAGAAAGGAGAAGATAGGGTAGCAAGTGAAACATAAGCATCAGGTCTCTACTTTAAAAGCCTATTGGATGAATTCCCCAAAGTTTTCCAAGGTGGATCATAAGTTTCAGGAGAAGCAAGTGAATAGTAATCCTGAACATTTAATGCAAAACAACATCATACAAAGCAAAAATTACTTTTGTAGCCCCTATCACCCAATCTGATCTCTACAGAATGTGCCAGATAGAACAAAATAAATGTTATCTGAATCTTTGAATAAAGAAACTGAAGCCCAGAGAGGTTAATGGTCTGCTTAAATGAGCACAGTGAGTAAGAGAAAAGTGAGAGGCACAGTTGGGTTTTCTAGCTTTGCGTAAAAACCAAGCTCTTTAGTTTGAAAGGCAAGGACCTTGGTGATCTGGCCCTGGATCCTTCTGTCTTTTCTTTCTCTAGTTGGTACCCTGTTCTACAGAGCATCCTATTTACAAATTTGCAGCCACTGTTACCCAGCCCAAGTGTACCTGAGTGGAAACGCTATTTCTTTACTTCCTCAAGACTCAAGCTATGTGTCGAACTTCTTTTCCATGTCCTCTGGCAGGGTTGAAAGAGTGTCCTATATAACCTGTAGCACCTTGGACATAAATTTCTTCTTGTGTTTGTCACATGGTACTGACTTGTAATCATCACTGCTTTTCTGGCTCTCTTTGTCTCTAGACAGAGGCCTTCAAGATGGAAAGGATTCCTGCTCAGACTACTAGCTTAGCAAACACATCAGTGTCAAGTGCACAGGAAGAGTTCGATTATGGCTCAGTGACTAAAAAATGTTCAACAACCCAATAATATCTGAGTGAGCAAATGGTCACCTGGTTGCATGAAGAAAAATAAGACTAAAACCCCAATTTCTAACTCTTAGACTGTGTGGCTGCTCTCTAAGGAGAGGATCTTTCAAGGTGCATGGAGTGTTTCAATCAGAGAGAGACTCAAACTTACGTGATGCAGGGCTCACAGTGCTCACATACAGAAGAGCTACAATAAAAGTTTGCTTTACATCTGCACTTGGTATCCTGGGTTCGGGTACAGTTTCTTTCCACTTCTAAGCCTGGAAAATCAGTTTGCAAGCTATTAATTACAACACCTAGTTAAAAATGAGCTATGAAAATAACAGCAAGGGTCACACAGATCTGAGACCCACAGCTTTTATCCGTGGCCATCTTGCCATGATTCTGGTTACGCAAGTAGTGTTTAATCGTAAAATACACAATCCCAAGTTGAAATGGCCAACAGTCATTTAGAAGAGTTTTAAGTGGACAGACAACCCAGCAGTTAAGATAACCCCCACCACTGTTTTTAGATTACTCACCTGTTCCTCTTAGTCTAGGGCCTCACTACTCCATGTAGACCACAAACCAACAATACCAGCCTTACCCAGAGCTTGTTGTAGTATCACACGTATACCAAGTCCCACCATAAAATTAATCTGCCCAAAACCAAAACCCTCATTTAGAGACGCTGACTAAACCGCTCTGAGCTGGCCCCTAAACACTGGTCCTCTAATTGCACTGTAGGCAGTTCTGATGCTCAGTCAAAATAAAAGAAGTTCACTTCAGAGCCTGAATAAGGACAAGAAAAGCTTTATGTCCACTGATTTCTGATGACAAACAAAAGTAGGAAGACTTCTATTAAATTTTAACCTAGTCCCTCAGAATATTTTTAAATATACATGAAAACCTGAGTCCCCAAGCAGAATTATCAGGAAAAATCAGATCTCCAAAGATGGAATACCCTTATCCACATCTTGCATCTTTCTATCTGCCATCATACAAGCATTTAAAATCGAGGCAGGAGAAATAGTTCCTGCTGTGGTTTGGGTTGGAGCTGATGCCCTCTCTTCAGAGAGCTGACACTACTGGGAATCATGTGACTTCTCTGGAGAACTGCTGGTAATTAACCCCCAAAGTGATTATCAGCTCAGTATCTGGTCCTGCATTACAACTGGCTGCGTCCTGCCCCTTCCTGTATGTGCACACAGCACCGGAGTAGGTCCCAATCTCAAATGGCATTATACATGGTCCTGCATGAAGTACGACGATTGGCCTCTTTTGATTGCTTGCAAAAATACTCACCAAGGCCTGCATCACAAAATGTACATCGTCTACATTTAGGGGAATAATGCCACTTGTCTGTGTACTCTTCCCCGTCTTTGCAGGGTTCGCAGACTGGTCTACCTTCATCAGTCTTGCAGTCATCAGTTTTCTTTTCGCCTGCCAGGGAAAAAAGAGGCAAGTCCTTGAAGGCAAGGTGGCATAACAACAAGAGACATAAGCAGGGATGGTTAAAAACACTCTTAAAATTGGGAGAGGAGTGGATGGGTGTTAGGTTAATGATACATAAATACAATTGGGGACAATGTTACTGTAAAAATTGTGTCAAAAGCCAGAAAGCCTTCCTAGGAAAAAGCTAAAAGAGTGCAGGAATATGCCCAAGAAGCGGGATGATTACCGGTAGGAGGGAGTTAGGGTTACCAAATGCACCGGAAGAAATACTTGGTACCAACGGACTTCTTTAGTGAAGGGGACACTGGAAGTTGTATATCCAGAGTGGAGATGGCTGTGACCGACTACTGAGATTACACAACGAGTTCACTTTGTTTGCATTTCTGGTTTTACTTTCTAAATCCTAGCGCAAGGATAGCTGAGTATTTGGTGTTCTAACGACTTGCGTCATGTCTTTATTAGCGATAACATTTTTAACAAGGTGCTTAGCCTCTCTCAGCCTAACTTTTGTCAGGCACATAACAGAGATACCTTCCAGTCCTTCCCCTTGCATTTCTGTGGGAACTGTGCACAGCCTGCCTGGTGCGTGCCCGCAACTCTCTCTCCTGTCTCTTTTTCCATCTGGGAACAAAGTGTGTTTTGATGAGCATGTATAAACATTTATAATAAAATTGACTATCAGATGTGTTATCTTAGTCATCCAGTTTTAAACACTATTCATATTTGAGTTGTTATTTTAGAAAATCAAGCAAGTCCCTGTAGTGCTATCACTAAACATTATAGAATTTCTTCTAAAAATTCACATATTTAACAAGTGTTTATTAAATTCCTATTGTATTCTGCAGGTATATGACTTGCTTAACAACCTAATAGCATTCTTTTTGACAACATATTTACCACATGAGCAAATTATGAAATGTACATAGGTATATTTTAGCAGACAAACACAATAATCTGTCACTAGAAAAATATAAACAAACCATGGAAACCCAGAAGCAAATTCAAGCACAGGACACCAAGGCTATATAACATTGCAGCAGTATTTTAAGGAAAACAGTAAAAGAATAATTGTATTTTTTTTTTTTGGCGGTATTGGGGATTGAACTCAGGACCCTGCACTTGCTAGGCAGGCACTTATTCTACTGAGCTATATCCCCAGCCCCTATTAATTGTATTTCTTGCTAGTGGTCTTACACTGGTTTTCAAATGAAGTGACCTCTCTAATGAACAACCCTGAAGAATATGCTGCACACAACATGTACAGCATGACAGAGATACCACGAGGCACAGACTCTTTCCTTTTCTGAAGTATACAACCTAAACTTATCAAAATATGAAAAACAAGTGATATTTTCTTGAAGATGAAATTTTAAGATACATTTTTGAGTATAATAACATCTATTTACTGTAGAAAATTTGGAAAAAAGAAAAAAATGTTAAAATACATGTATATCTAGTACCTTGAGATATTTATTTACTATTATTTTCTTATAATCTTAAGCATACATACAGATGTATGTATACATGAGTATGTGTATGTGCAAATATATATACATATATAGTGTATGCAATATACAGTAGAATTCTTACTAAATATAGTGATGTGGCAAGGAGTTTTGAGTAATAAAATCTCAATTCTTATATAGAATCATTGAAAATGATACATTTATCTTAATAATCACTATATGATCATTTGCCAATCATGTAGAACCAAGTTATCAGAATTTCAGATTCTTTGTTACATATCAGTTATGATTTCCTGTTTCTCTATCTCTTTCCTTCCTTCCTTCCTTCCTTCCTTCCTTCCTTCCTTCCTTCCTTTCTTCTCTCTGACTTTCCTTTCTTTCACCCCTTCTTTTCTCCTTCCTTTTTGATTAAAAATGATTTAAATACATGTATCAGTCAGGGTTTACTAGAGAAACAGATTTAACACAAGATATACAAATATACAACAAATTATCTATTTGGCTCACAATGGTCAGCTACAGGATTAGATGAGGAAGTGTGCAGAGGGTGCCTGCACACTGGAGATTGAACAGCTCAGGCCTGGGGCCTGGAGCTCACCGCAGTGTGTGCACAAGTCCGTACCAAGGGCTGTTGAGTCTGCGACGAAATGCTGATGAGTCTATGATGAAGTCCCAGGCGGAAGCCAAAGAGTCTGCACCGGAAGCCAGGAGACGACCAAGCTGAAGGTGAAGACTGGAGTTCCTCCGAAGAACTCAAACCCAGTCCTTCTCTTCTTTTAGTCTCCCCGCTCAGGGGAGGTGGGGGGTTCTCTACACCCACACCCTCTGCATGCCTTCCTCTTGAGCAGGTTTAGAATGAATACAAATAAACACCTGGCTTCCTGCTGAGTCACACAGTTAACCTTTAAAGCTTCCCAAATTAACATAAACAACATCCCACAAGGGTAAGGGCCTATCCTGTTTACCCCAATATTTACAACCGCTGAGTTATTTAGTTAAACCTCTAGACTCCCCAAGTTGACACAATGTATCAACCATAACAATACATTAAGTCTGAAGGGCTCAAATTCTCTAAAATATTCAGCCTAGATTTCCTGGAAATAAAACTTCTCTTTTCTCATTTGTATTTTGTTGGTTTATCCAATAGTTAATTAAATACTACATATTACTATCACAACAGCAATGCATATAAACAAATTGAATTAATTTGAGTATTGGTAAGCCTAAATTTAATAAGGGAAAATAAAAATAGGAAGTATCTTTCATTGGGTGACATGCAGGACACATTAGGGAAGCAGAGAAAACCTGCTACTCCACCCAGGAAACCAGTTAGAAATCACTAACTGAGATTTATATAATTGAGGTTATAGCCAGGTGTTGTGGTGCACAACTGTGTTCACAGGACTTGGGAGGCAGAGGCAAGAGGATCACAAGATCAAGACCAGTCTGGGCTACATATTAAGTTCAAGGCCAGACTGAATTATACGGCAAGATCCTGTCTTAAAAATAAGAATAATGAGTAACGACTACATTAGAAACATATAAGAAACTCTGGTACACTGTGGTGTGGATTGATACAGACTAATTGAGCCTCTGATTTCTCCAGGATTAACTGGAACAAACCTAGACTACTCGCTATCACAATGAAACATCATGCATAAAATATTTGTTATTATTTTCTGTAGGCATTTTCCTCTAAATAAATTACTGTTTCAGTAGGTACAAATGTTTTCAAGGCGTTGAGTCACATCCAAAGTTCTTTCTTAAAAATATATAATTGTTTTCATGATTATAGTGGTATACAAGAGTTTCTTATTTCATAAGTAAATTCACCAGGGCAGAGATCACTTATTAAATGAAAATAAGACAAAGCAACTTTTTAAAAAATGAAACAAATTATGTTTTAGATTTTAAATATATGAACAAAGTCCTCAATTCATAGGGAAAGCACTATTTGGCAAGTTATTTTTTTTAAAGCCAAGAAGCCCTTCTTTATTTCTGTGTGGGAAAAGGGTTTGTGCATAAATGGGTTATAGTATAAGGAAAATTTTTCCACAGTGTTTATGAAAATCTATACAAGAGGCCAAAGAGGACTATTTGAATCTCTTTATAAACAAGACCTTTGAGTGTTAGAAGCCTAGGAGGCCAACTTGAAACTTACTAAAGTTTTGTTTGGGTCCATTAATCTATTGCATAAATATCATAGAAACCCATGTGTTATTTCCTTTATCTTCCTGTCTTCATAAATGAGCTGAGAGAGGTCTGTATCCCATGCAATAATTATGTTTCATTGGAAAAAAGTTTGCACAGCGGTATTTTTCTTAGTTTCTAATTTTCTAGTGTTTGAAGGATTTCTAATTTGAAGCTGGTTTGTGTCTCAAACTATAGATTTTTCTGTGCAAAGACAAAGAATTTTCTTCAAGATCTAATTGAAGGAAGGTGCTTAGACATACCCTGTAACGGTAGAAATCCCTTGCTTTCATAGCACTACTATTATTCTGATACATCCAAGTCGATTTTGAGATGACAAGCTTTAATACCCACAAATGACTCACTTCCTTTGCTTGTGAGAAATGGAGCTAAGTAGACAGACCTTCCCATTTCAGAGGTGTATGTCGTTCGTAAATTATGCATCTTCATAGTCACATCAAATGAGTGTGATAAAGATTGATGAAATTGGTCTTTGGAAAATAATTGCATAGTTGTTTTTTCTTCTAGTCATGCTATATACCGTAGAAGAACCCAAAGCCATAAAGACATTATATTTATTGTTGGTGTATGCTGCCCCTCATCCTAATTTCCATCTGGATGCATTGTGTAACCTACCAGGAGCACACAGCTGACAGCAGAATGGACCTCCACGATGCAAACCTGCTGAGCACTGGGTCTCTGCGTTAGTAACTTTATTCCTCAATTTGAGCCCATCAGAGTTGATATTAGTCACTTGAGCGTTAGCAGTTTGGGGTGATGGTCCAGCAATGAAGTTAAACACCTGTAAAAACAATGCATGAGGAGAATTTCTGAAACAGGAAACTTGGAAAATGGGTACCACCTGCCCAGAATAATGGTATATGCTGTACACAGGCAAAGTCGTTGCAGCAGCAGCTCCACCCTGAGCTGCTTAGTCGCCAGTAATGGAGCAGACTGTGCACAGCAGGTGCTCCAAGCCACACTGAAAATAGCCCCGTGAATGCCAGGAGCCAGGGCTGTGCTCAAAGTTGAGCTGGTTTCCGCTTGCTACCCTGTATCTGTGGGTGAAGGCCCGGACATTTTCCAAGTCTCCGTTTCTTTATACGGAAGAAATAACCTCTTCCTTGGCATTCTGTTGTGATCCTTAAATAACTTACAGCTCTCAGAACAGTATCAGTACATAATAAATAAGCTCCTGTAAGTAGTACTAATAGTAACTAATTAGAAATTTCCAATGCGAGGCAGTACTGTGGAGTAGGAAACAAGGTAAAAATAATAGTAATAATAATACTGATCATCCTGCGCTTTGAATCTCAATTCTGCTACCAACACTGTGACTTTAGGGAAGACACATAGCTACTCTGCTCCTCAATTTCTTCGTCTGCTAATTGAGAATAATGTTTTGTATAATAAAGGGCTGTTATGAGGATTAAAACATGGTAATTTCTATCAAACCTGATATTAAGCTTATAGCATGCCTCCTTTCCTCTTTGTGTATGCAGTTCGCGGGGTCAACAGTTCTTATTAAATCTTCAGAATTATCCAAGCATACAATAAATATATCACTAAATCCCATAGGATTTTCTTCACCTATGTCCAGGAAAAATGGTCTTTCCTTAATAAGAGCCAACATTTAATTAACTTTTGATTCCTTTCTTCAGCAAAACTCCAGGTGACCTTGTCTCAAATTTATCTTAGCTACCTCGAAAGTGGAGCTACTTAGGAAAATTTACAAAAAGCAAGTAAAAAGTTTGAGCACATTTGGATGTAGCCCCTGGTTAAGTACTTCTGTTGAGTTTCCTAAGTACTTATCTCTGTAAAGATAAATTAAAATAATCACTCATATATAATATGTAAATTATACCACCAATCATCACAAATTTTAAGCTATTAGCTCTGAGTTTTGTTTATTCAAGTATATAAATCATGGGCACAGAAGTCCTCACTTCCCTCTCAGCTTTCCCTCCTTATCACCAAGGCAGGTTTCCCCCTTTGGGTTCCAGGATACCGTGGAACCTCTAGGCTAGAAAGCATAAGAGATATAGTGGTCCACTTTTCCTTGAGGATGGAAATGTCTTAGGATGCATTTGTAACATGCAGAAGTACAAGGAGGAAAATAACATCAAAATATTGAGAGAATGCCTGTTTTGTCCATGGTCATTCAGTAGCCAAATGTAAAGCGAAAACTTGTCTAAATATCTTAAATCTTATTATAATTGTTTTTCCCCTACATTCAGAAATGAATGAAGTTAGCATAGAATTTAATTCACTTTCCACCTATGAAAAATTCTATGTAATGAACCACTGAACTGATAAACAGTTGAGGAAAATTACGCCTGCACATGCTGACTTCACTACCAAACAACTGAATGCCAGTTCAATCCAACGGGCATCTGAGAAAGATACAAAGATGAGAAACACTGATTATAATAGGAAATTATCATTACATTTCTAAAAGCAGAACCCCAGGCCTCATCGTCCTAGATGACCACTGTACCACTAAGCTATACCTCCAGCCCATGTTCTTGCTTTTTAAAGTATAGTCAAATCTATTGTCTTTTCTCTAAAGTACAACAAACACGTAGCTTTGAACGAAGTGTCATTATTGGCGTCAAATTCTCTTTTCATGATAACAGTTCTCACTTTTTTATCTGCAACAAAAGTTCGTGATGTCATCTTGTTAACATTCATCCCTTTTATAACAGTGAATCAATACTAGTCAACAGTAATAGAATTGGGTGCTCTAGGAAATAGTAATTTGATTGTGAATATAATGAAATGTTCATTGCTAAGATAGGATTCCTTATTCTATAAAATAACTATCTCAAAGAGCTATCTGTCAGTAAAAACTTAGTCAACTGTTTAGCATTCCAGACACTGCCATCACATGATAACCCTTAAACCCCAGCCAGGAATGCTGGTACATGCCCGTAATTCCAGCACTCTGGGAGACAAGCGCAGGAGAATTGCAAGTTGAGCCCACCCTGGGGACCTTAGCAACTTAGTAAGACACCATCGCAAAATTAAAAGAAAAAGACTTAGAGGCTGGGGATATAACTTAATGGGAAGGCTCTGGGTTCAATCCCCAGTACTGAAAGAAAAAAAAGTTAATGGCTAGGTGTGATTTGCTTTCCTTCTCTTTCATTTCTGGTTTCTCATCAGAAACAAGAAAAATTACACACATTTAAACTCAAAGGAATACAGTGTTCAACAATTGAACTCAAGTTGAAATCCAAAACACTCCAGGCTGATGCCCAGTTGTGTTTGTATGTGCGTTCCTGTGGGGAAACCTTCCTTGGTACACAAATTTCAGCCAATTATCTGGGAGACAGTATTATGAACAGGTCCAGGATTCCAGGTTCTAATGGTCAGGTACTCAGGGAAGCAGCACATTCTGTATTTATGGGCTGTTGCTACTAGGGCCATTACAAGCAGAGTGACATATCAGAGAATAAAGTAAACTAGTCACTTTGAGACTCCTGTTAAAGATCATTCCAAAAACAGTACAGCGACTGGGGGATGATCTGGATTTGAACAGGAAGTGAAATGAAAATCACCATTTTGTCTTTTCTTAGTGAAGCTCAAAACAAACAGGAAAAGGCAATGTAGGACCAAAAAAAAAAAAATGTCGAGTGGTTACAAATGTTTGCCTTCTACACGGCAAGAATGAGTGGACAGATGCCTGGCAGTCAGTGAGATTTTCAATACCGAGCATAGGTGTCGCACTGACAAGGGGATGTGGTCACAGAGAGGCATCCGGAAGCTATAAGGCAATCACAGTGAGAAGGTTGTACTTCTATCCTGTTATGCTTTGCAGCTAGACGCCCCCCTCAAAGCCTCATGCAATCATGAGGGCGGGCTTCTAGAGTCTGTGACTGATGCGTGGTCCAATGCTAGGATTACGGGTGTCAGTGGTACACCTACCCCAGGGGAGGCAGCCTGAGTCAAGTATAAGGGAGGGAAAGAGGCTGCTCTCTCTCTCTCCTTTCTCTCTGCCTTTGCTGTCTTCTGCCACCATGAATTGCTGCCCTCTGCCAAGCCTCTCTGCCTTGGAGCCAGCCAGCTATGGACTGAAACCGCCGTAGACTGTGAGCTAAATAAACCTTTTTCCTCTTTTAACTTTGGGTGCTTGGTATTTTGTGTGAGCAGTGGGAGAAAAGCAACTAGGACATATCCAAAGCCCACAAAACAGTTGCTTCAATAAGACCAAAGTATGTAATGCTCAATTACTGCAGAAAAATTATATCTTGAGGAGGGATTTTAATAGTGATCCAGACAATTCAATATTAGAAGCATAAGAGCTGAATAAATGAAAGGGGGGGAGAAGGATATTTCAATAAAAAACTCTCAGCAGGATTTTTTTTTTTGAGCCAAGATCTTGACATGTAGTTCAGTTTGGCCTTGAGCTCACTATATAGCCCAGGTTACCCTTAAACTCACTCTGACTGCCTCTGAGCGTTGGGATTACAGGGATGCACCACCATACCCAGCTGGGTGCACACTGACATTTTAACAATCTTTAATTCTGGTAATAGACTGAGTGATTGCATTTTGCTGAACTCATGTGTTTTATGGACAGTGTCCATTGTATCCTAACAAAAATCAAAAGGGGCAAATTTAACAGTAGTATTGGGTTAAGTCTAAATATCTGTATTGATTTATCATTTGTATTATTTTTTTCAAGGAGTTTAAAAATCTGGAATCTATAATAGCTGCTTACTTAGTACATGAAAAGTAGAAAAATTCTAACTATGTGACTTTAATAGCATTTAATTTTTCATATATATACCTATTTTATATATATATATATATATAGTGTGTGTGTGTGTGTGTGTGTGTGTGTGTGTGTGCGCGCACGTGTGCGCTACTGGGGATTGAACCCAGGGACTTAGCACTGAGCTATACCTCCAGCCCCTTCAAAAAAGTTGTTTGTTTTGTTTTTGTTTTTACTTTGAAACAGGCTGTCACTAAATCACTAAGTTGCCCTCAACGCCTGGTCATAGAACTTTGTTGTTTTTCTGTTGTTGTTTTATTTTCTAAGGTTTTTGGCAGTCATATAATTTTACTAAATCAAATATTGACATTAACCTTTGTTTAACTGAACAAATTTCCTCAACTTCGTGTGATCAGGACTATTTTATTTCATCCACTAACACTATGAATCACTCAGAAGAGTAGTGCTATTTGGTGGTGACAAAAATTGCTTTATTTTTGAGGAAAAGCTGTAAGACGTGAAGTTGTACCATACTAGAGGGACCAGTTCAATATAGGATTTGGAAAGCTGGGTTATACAAATCACTTCAAATGTTGCTGCAGTTTTCAGTAATTTCTATCTCTCATGAATCTGGGTTTATTTTTCTTAATGCCTTTGGAAAAGAATGCTTTATTAATCACACCCTGAATGCTCCCTAAGCCAACAAGTCCACATGCCAGTTGCTGGCCCCCCAATGAATCAGTAAGACAAACAAAAAGACCTTGTAATTTAGAATTTGTATTATTATCAAACTGTAAACAAATACATTACTTAATTGTTAATATCCTCTCACCATGTTTTGAAATTCTGTATCATTTTTATTGCTCTCTATGCTGTTCTGTTTGTGTATTTGTTTTTGTTATTTTTTTAAAAAAAGATAAAGAACAAAATTTATATGTATATATAAGAATAGCTGGAATAGTTGTATTGCTGATGTCTATGGTTTATTGAGAGGAACAGTCCATGAAAATATTTTCTTTCTTTTAACCTATTTTACATGCTTCAATTTGGTAATACAATGACTGATCTGAAAACAATATACAGTATAAGAACCATTGTTGAACTCCTACCATTTCGTATGTTGAAGCTCTGCATCATTTCCAGTGATTTTTAACTATTTTTATTTTATTTTTTTACCTGTTACTGTCTTTGATTGTTTGATCAGTCTTACATTCTTAGGTCTAATGGACTGAGCGATTTCGTTGACGATAACAGTATATAATTTAGCAACCATTGTAAATTTCTATCATTTTGTCTTCAGTTCACACACCATTTTTGTTATTTTTGTCTCTATTGTTGTTTTGATTTTGTTTTCACTGTTGTTTTTTCAGCTTTTTAATTTTTAAAATAAAATAAAATAAAACCAAAAAGAAGTCTGTTTTATACCAGTAGACAGGCTGATTTTCTTGTGTGGTTTTTAAACTGACTGAAAAAAGAAAAAATTCTAACAATGTACTGTTGTTTAGTCATAGAGGCTACCAGAAGCAGGGGGTTCATTTACATATATGACATTCATTTATATATATAACTTATATATACTTTTTTCAGAATATTAGAAATATTTTTACAGTGACTTTTATTTAAGAATTTAAGATGTTTATTTTTTGATACATAAAACAAAATCTGTACATATTTATGGGTCACCATAATGATGTTTCAGTGTATGTGTACAGTGTAACATTTAAATCAGGTTAAGCATCTGTGTTCTCAAACATTATTTCTTTATGGTGAAAACATTCAGATTTTATATTTGAATGCCAGTTTTTTAAATGTACCTTCTTATGAAAAATAATAGCTGCCCTAATATGCAAGTAAATAAAATAAAACACTTAGTTTAAAAGACTTTTTAAAATGTATGTTAAATACTCTGGTTTCTCTTTAGAGCGCATAAATCTTTCACTTTTTAAAATGCATGTTAACACTTGAAAGACAGATGTCTCAAATCGAAAGTGAACATTTTAATCCCTGACTCTGAACTTTGAATAGATTGATGAGAAGAGGTGAGTTATAAAGTTCTAGACATAAATTGAAGACAGACACAAATTGTCTTCCAGAATTCAGCTAAGAGATGACAGCAGAGAGAGGACACTTGGGAGAAAGGTGCAAATAAAGTGAAGTTTTTGAAAAGTTGCTACAGCAAAGCGTCCAGCTAATTCTTACGATCATCAATATCTGAACCGAAATTTGGTATCTCATTGTGGTTACCATTTTAGGGCAGAAAGAATGGGGAAGGTGTCCTATAGCAAGCCCCTCCTCTGAAGGAGGAAGCAGTGTTTCAAGGCGGCAGTGACTGGCCCAAGGCCCTGCAGCTAGCTCGAGAGTCGCCAGTGTTATGAGTTGCACTGTGACCTTACTCCCAAATTCACCTAGTGGTATCCTAACCCCCAGAACCTCAAAATGGAATTGCATTTGGAGACAAGGTGTTTACAGAGCTGATGAAGTTAAAAATGTCAGTAGAGTGAGCCCTAATCCAGTGTGTTTGGTGGGCTGTTAAGAGGAAGTTTGGACACACAGAGACAAAAAATAACCTAAAGACCCAGGGAGAAAAAGATCATCTATAAAACAAGGAAAGGGGCCTCAAATAGGTTCTTTCTTCGAAGAACTCAGTCTGCTGACACCTGGACCTCAGACTTCAAGCCTTGGGAACTGTTGGAAAATATGCCTCCGCCGTTTATCACCCATCCTGGTTAGGGCAACCCTCACACCCCAACCCAAAGACCAAACCACAGCCTCTTCATTCCCTTGGTTTGAAGGATGTCAGCGATACATATAAATGGGATCCTGCACAACAGAGCCCAAGGGTTTCCCATCTTAAATATTATTGAGCTAAACAAATAATGTCCTTAAAAATAAGAGTCATCAGGGCCGATGTGTGTCAGAACTACTTCTTCCCAGATGTTTTGGTCCTGCAGGATTGAAATCTCACCATCTTGTCTATGGCCATACTACCCTGAATGCATCGGATCTCATCTGAAATCTCACCATCTTCAACTGCAAAAAACAGAAATGAATCAAGAAGTGACATTCCACTGCCTCCATTTCTCACTTTTATTGATTAGACTTTTAGTTACTTACTAGTATTTGAGAAGTAAAATCCTAAAAAAGCACAGATCTGCGTTTTAGTCAGGAAGATTTTAGTGCTTCTTTTGAGTTAACAAAAGAAAGAGTAAGGCCATTTTGTACCACTAAATTATTGAAAAGCTGAAATAAAAAAATCTTCTATATGAAAGAGATAAGAGAAAATTTCATTCTTTTCTTTTTCAAAACACATAAGTAAAAATACACAAGTTAATCTTATCCCAGGTATGTACTGTTTCTTCTTTAAAGCCAGTTTGGGGAAAGTCCAAAAGACAGCTGAGGCATCATGACTGACCAAGTAATAAATAAAACAACATGAAGAAGCCTATGAAATTCCTAGTAAGTTTTGAGTCTAATGTTAAAGTTAGAAAAATCATTCTTAAAATCCTAACAGATGTTGGAATCACAATAATGCATTCAAATCCTGGTAAACACCGGAATTATGCAATGGTGAATTAAAAAAAAAAGAAAGAAATGATGAGGTTCCACTACAGACCCAAAGACTCAGTCAGGGTCTCTGAGAACAGAGCCCTCCACAACTTATTTTTAACAAACACTCCTGCTGATTTTCATGCTCACCACAGTTGGCAAACAGCTGGGCTGGACAAGTAAACTCTGAAGTTAGCAACCCCTACCTCCCATATGAGGTAACCAGAGCTGTGCACACCCAGAGCCTCTGTGCTCCACCCTTGCAAATCTGAATTTAGTTTTTTTTTATGGGAAATAATTACCCATCAAAAAATAACTGTGAAAAAAGTCATTTTTGGTGGAGGAAATGGATAATCTGAGGGTCATAGCACTAAACTAAAGCCCCAGCGCCCTTGAGTACCTGGAGAGGACTCACGGGGGGCACAAGAGCGGAGCAGGCAGGTGTAACAGACAGTGCAGAGAAGAGACCGAGCAGCCCTCTGAGCCCAGGGAGCTCAACTCTTTTAAATTTCACACATGAGATCAGGTGGCCTTTGTCATTCTGTCAGCACACTACAGACCCAATGTACTAAATCAGACCTAATCCCCACGGACATTTAAGTAAAACAGAATTGACTGGGACCAAAGACCCCATTGTGGGGATGGCTGGACACCACAGCTCAGTCTTACAGCAAGAAGTTCGGGACTCAGTTACTTACTCTGAACTCATTCCCTCTCTCTCTCTGTCTCTCTCGGCTTTGTGTGTGTGTGTGTGTGTGTGTGTGTGTGTGTGTGTGTCAGATCTCTGCCATCAGGAATTGAAAGCGCTAATGTTTTTCAGGTGTTATATTTTTATGGTCTCACATCATGTAGAGATGAGTAAATACACGACACTCTACGACTAGACCAAAGAACAGCCGTCTTTAGGGAATCTAATACCAAGTTTATTCTAATTTTGCAAGTTTATCCTAGTTCACAGTTTAACACAGCCTACAACAGTTTACACACCTATCTATTCAAAGAAAATACAGGTAGACAAGCCAAATGATCTGATCCCCTTTAAAATGGCTGAACTGGGCGGGGGGATATATCTCCATGGCACAGCGCTTCTGGAAGGTTCGCAGTTTGATTCCCAGTACCAAAAATAAATAAATAAATAAACAAAATGGTTGGATTGGAGTTACCTAATTGGTGTTTGAAGGAGTCCAATTGTGTAAAAAGCAAAAGATATTTTTTAAAGCAAAGTTTAAATGAATAGATTTATTCAGTTAAATGTTATTTTCATACACACACACACACACACACACTCATAGGCAAAAGATGACAAAACTAAGCAATTTACAGTGATTCTACATGTAATTCTTTCATAATAAGGCAAAGTTTACAACTGGCTGTGGTGACTATAATCCCAGCACTCTTAGAGAAGACTGAGTCAGGATGATCCAAGTTCAAGCCCAGCCTAGGCAATTTAGCAATTTAAGAAGATGCTGTCTCAAAATTTTAAGAGGGCTGGAGATGTAGCTCAGTGTGAAGGCCCTGAATTCAATCTCCAGAGCTGTGTGTGTGTGTGTGTGTGTGTGTGTGTGTGTGTGTGTGTGTGTAAGAAATATTTTCTTATAGTAAGAAATTATAAAATGTGCAATACATAATATTAAAAATAAAGTAATAGTTATAGCAATCTCATTACATTTAATAAATGCTCCCTCCACAGCATACCAAATAAAAGTTATAAAGTGAAAATGATATAAAAATGCAAAAATGTATACATGCAAAGTGGCAAAATGCAGAATATGAGTAGTAATGATTAAATATGCAGTTAGGCAGATATATATATATATATAATATAGAGGGAGACAAGGTTAAAAGTAAAATTCAAAAATTTCTTCTGTAATGAGTGACTTTATTTTTTTTAGTATTTACTTTTTGTTTCACTTCATCTGGTCAGTTTTTCTGTATTTACCTACTTAAAAAGAAAAAAAAATGGATTTAACTGTACGAAATTTGGATTCAAGTAGCATTCTATCCTATGGATCATGTTTAAAATCATGTTCATTTATCATTTTTTAATTGTGAGTAGTTCCTAAAGACCTATTAGTAAACATGTGCTCGGTAGGGGACTTTTGGGACTCTAGATAACTCAAGACAAAAGCCCTTAAGTTAGCAGGGGCTTTCAAGGGGGGATTTCCTTTTTCATGTTTCTGATTATCTCAGAAAATGGTGATTTTTTCCAACTGGCAATCACACTGCAGGGGCCAGCTCTGAAAGCATCCCACAGCTGTCAGAATTCCTCTGCAGCATGGACACTTTCACTCTTCAAGACACTGACTCAGAGACACTGCCCAAACCCTGGTTCTTCTTTGCCTCCATTACTCCAAACCAGTGAGCAAGGTAAAATTCTCCATCCAAATTAAACTCTAATTTGCCTCTACATGTGATAATTATACCTCAGACACAGACAATAGAGGCTTGTTCATTTTTCTAACTGTGCTAGAAACTGGGGCCCTTGATCTCCAAATATTAATTTAATTTTTGCCCACAAATTGTGCCATCTTTTAGAAATGTATGTTTCCCATCCTGGTAGTTAATATTTTTATTTACAATTTATTATTTTATTATATGTATAAAACTTTTCAAGTCCTTTGTGATACAGGTGAAGCTTATTAAAAATAAAAATAGAGGGAAATACATTGCAACTCATTTCATGTTCCCTGGACTGTTTGAATGAAAATAATTAAATTATATATTTAGCAATTATTCCGGAAACTATTTTGTGTGATTATTTGCAATTACTTGTTTCTTTCACAAATACCATCTCCTTTCCCTTAACCGTAATTTTGACACAACTGCTGTAAGAAACTTGCAAGAGGAAACCAGTTACCTAGGGTCTGGCCGTAGGCCTCAAGGAAACAACATAAAACCAATAATCCTCATACACTACTTAACAAAATAAACACAAACCAATAGAAAGTAGTACTCACAGGTATTTCTACAAACAATGTTTTGTAAATTAAAGCTGACTCTTTTCTGTCTTCTGTAGAAATCTGTGACTGTTTGGGAATTTCAAACTAATTTAAAGTAGCATGAGGAAAAAACCCTCCAGAAACTAGGGGAGAGAAAACTACCAACACAGAAGAGGCAGAGACAAGAAGCAGAGCACAGGAGAGGGTACCTACTCTGTCTGTCTAGGGACAAGAGGATTAAGAGAAGAAAAGAGGAAAAGGGAATCTGAACCAGCCCCACCTCCTAGCTGCTCATAAATACAACGTACTTCTGCATTCCATGTAACCCGTGGTCCGCCGCCACTTCATTTATTATGAAGGATGCAAGACCAAGTGGGGAGGCTGAAAACAAGTGCGTTTTCTAGAGACACACAGAAGAGCACAGCCGTGGGAAGTTTTGTCAACAACGGAAGCTTGGCATTGGGCAAGTGCTGGGTGCAAGACCCAGGTCTATGACCCTAAATTTAAGAGTCATACTCAAAGGGGAAATGAAAGATTTAGTACAAAATATAAAGAATGATTATGTAGGTGACAGAGTTACATGTGTTTTTAAAATTTCACTCATGTGCATTTATGATACTATTAAATAAGCCTTAAAATGTAATATATACAATAAATTATATTTAAATTTACATATATATTTTCCCCTTCTTTCTTTTCTCCTTTCCCTCATCCCAATTGGTCCTTCCCTTTGAGCAATTTCTTTCCCTTTCACAATGGCTACTGTACCTTTCAGATTTTATTTACTCTTTCATGTTTTACACTAGGGAGACAATACCATGTTTACACGTGGGTCTGATTTATTTCACGTATGACTATGGTCTCTAGTTGCATCCATTTACCTATAAAAGCCTTGAGTTCATCCTTTTTTATAGCTGAGAAATACTTCATTGTATAAAAAATGTACTGCTGAAGTCTATTAGTTTATTGAAAGGAACAGTTAATGTTTACACTTTTCTTACCAGTTTAGCATAATTATATCTGGTAATCTGAATAACTGATTTGAAGACAACATGTGACAACCATTGTTGAGTTCCTGCCATCTTGTTTAGTAAAGCTTTGTATTGTTTCTAATTTATTTTTATTTTTTATTCTTTTCATTGTTTCATCAATCTTGCATTCTTACATCTGGTAATCTGAGCAACTTCGATGAAGATAACAATATGTAATATCACAACCATTGTTTATTTCCTATCAACTTGTTTTGAAACTATTGTTTTTATTGTTTATGAGTTGTATCACTTTTTCAGTTATTTTGTTATTGTTTTTCTCTTTAAAATCAATTATATTTAAATTTAATATCATATATGATAATCATAAATGTATTCATACATACATGTGTGGTGTGTACATTCTTTAAAAAAGCACTTCCCTTGGTGCTTTAAGCATGCACCCTCTGGGAGAGATACAATAGTACATAAATTAAACAAGCACACCTCCAAACCTTGATGATTGTATTACATGTCCCTAATCCTGCTGTCCCAGAACCCAGTGGTATTTCAAAGTAAGGCACACTCCATTAGTGAAGTGGTTAATGTTGGGGGGGGGGATGGAGATGGAGAGAGTGAGCTTTGAGGTTGTATAAATGTTTTCTCAATTTTGAATCTTAAATTTTCACAAAAGAAATTTCTAAAAGTTTGACATTTTTTCTGAAAGAACCAGATTCAGTTTTTGTTTTCGCATCATAAAATGGTCCCCACGGCAATACAGTCTCTTCTTTCTTTCTTTTTTCTTCCTTCCTTCCTTCCTCTTTCTGTCTCTGTCTCTCTCTTTCTTTCTGAGACAGGGTCTCGCTATGTAGTTCAGGCTGGCCTTGGGCTCACTTTGTAGCCCAGGCTGGCCTCGAACTTCCAACGATCCTCCTGCCTCAGTCTCCGGAGTGCTGGGATTACAGGCGTTCGCCACCGCGCCCGGTTTCCCCTTTCTACTCTTGGTGTATTGTATCCACACAACGTCCCGGGCCTTGGAACTAGACGGGAGTCCAAGCCCAGATTAGGGTGTGGTCTCCGCGCTCTGCAGCCCACCTCTCCCGCTGTAAAGCGGAGAGGAGCAGGTCTCCCCCAGCACACAGCTGCTCTGAGAACTGGGGTCACATCTGTCAGCACTGGCCCTGCCACTCCGCTGGGGCGCAGTAGGTTCTCAGAACTCGGATGACCCTGCCGGGGCCGCCTCCCCGTGGCCTGCCCTCCCCACGCCGGCGCTGCTCAGCGCGGGGCTCCCGGAAAGCTGCGGCTGAGCGCCGGGCCGCGCGCGCTGGGTCCGCTGGGTCCGTGCGCCCCGTCGCGGCCGCGGCTTCTCCCGCCCACCCAGCATCCACAAACGACAGCAGCGACAGTGCGAACCAAGCCGAGGAGCGCGAAGAAAAGTACAGAAAAACAAAACCAAAACCCTCGGAGGCAGCGACTTCGCGTCTTAAGGAGAGGAATTCCCAGAAGCAAAGCGCAGTAGTTTCTTTTTCTGTGTTGCTATAAGAAAGTAAATAGACTTCCAGGGCTGCATTGTGCGCAGAATAACTCTAATTAAAAACAAAGCTGCCTTGGAAAGCCTCGAGTGCAACCCTGCCCGGGGCGGACGGCGTGGCAGAACGGCGGGGAACAGCCAGGGCGGCGACTCCGACGACAGGGGCTCCTCCCGCCCCGCCTCGCGGCGCCCCCCCCCGCCCCCCACACCCGCGGCGGGTCTGCGGCTGGGCCTGCCAGGACGATCCAGACGAGTCCCTCCTCTCCGGCTGGGGTGTCCCTTCCTCCCGCGCCCCAAAGCTTCCCGGGCCCCGCCCACACCCCGAGGGCCCCCGCGCCCCCCGACCCCCGCGGCACCGAGCCCCCTGCGGAGCCGCTCCGGAGCACCCACGCTGCAGAGAAAGTCCTTCGGCCCTCTGCAGCCTGTCTGCCCGGCGCCCGCCGCCCCGCCACGCGCCCATCCCGGCCCCGCCGCAGCCCCACCGCGCGTGGCCTGGGCGAGGCCGAGACGTCCCTTCCCCCTGGGCATCAGAGGGCTCACCGGGAGCAGGAGCAGCCAGGTCCTGGGCATGGCCGTGGAACAACTCGCTGAGGGCAAACAGCCTGTCCAAGTCCCAGCCGAGTGAGTCACCCACCCGGAGCAGTGGCACTCGCCGGCCACACCTCCCGCTCCCCGCCCGGGTCGCAAGCGAAGTTATTCTCAGATGCTTCCCTCTCCTCGCAGACGCGCCTTTGACACACTTGTTGCTTTGCCGAGACCAGATCGACCTCACGAAAAGCCCCCTGGGTCAGGAGGAAGCTTTGGGGGAACGCCGGGGTGGGCAGGGCTCCCTTGATTCAACAACTGGGCCAACGCAGAGGGAGGCTGGGAAGCGAAGCAGTCAGGGTTTGCTGCACAAACGGGCATTCCCCAGCCGGGCGCTTCCGCAGTTGGTGGCACGCTTGGTGCAGGTGAGTACCCGAGGGGCGGACTGCTGCTTTCCCTCCACTGCTGCTGCAATTTAACCAGGGGAGAGTGGGCAGGGCTTGCACCCAGCCTGGAACTCAGACCCAAATGTCTTGCCAGCGTGCAGAGCCTGGGCTACTTGCTGGGAACATTCAGTGGAAGACTGCACCTTCACTCAGCTCCTGGGCCTGTGGCTGTGACCAGAGGTGCTCACAGAAGCCCCTATACTGTGTATGAAGCAGCAGTGATCCCAAGAGAAAGCAGGATGTAGTGCCATTGGATTGTTTTACCACCTTTATTTTATATTTTTATTGGTATATTTTCATTAGTATGTATTCATCCTACATACCGATCACATTCATCATAGGGAATTTGTACCTGTACACATGTATCACAGGATTCTGAAGAGGGGGATCCTGTCAGGTTATGTTTCTCAAAAGGAGAACAAAGCTACTTATGATAAATCAAAAAGCCCCAGCTGTATTAAACGGTCACGATTACTTCCTTTCCCTTGTTGCTCATTATTTCCTGACCATTTTTGCTTTAGAAAAAAGAAGCCTTACAATTCTTAGTAGCCTGGGTAACGCTGCTGAAAGTCACGACTGTTTCGGAAAAAAAGTAGATGCTGTGTCTCTCTAGATAGCTTTGCATGAGTGTTTCAGAAAGTGAGTGTGTGTGATGACGTCAGCAGTAAGCCCGAGTCTGGAAGCAGTCGAGTGCACCACTGCTGGTTTCAGTGCTTCTCTGCGTCCTCCACCGAGCTCTGCACCTCCTGCTGCTTCTGCGGGGCTTCCTCTGCGGTGGATACAACTCACTAAGCAACCCCACCCCAACCCTCTCACCACCCGGCTGGCCTTGGCCGCCTCCACCCCTCAGGCACGTCTTTGTGGAAGTCTGTTCAGGCCCACGAGTCTGGGGCAGTCACGCTCCTTAATGCTCTCACTCACCCTGTGCTTTGCATCTGTCTCTGCGCTTAGCACCCAGGGCTGCAGTCCCTGATTTGCTTGTCACGGTCTTGCCTTCCAGGAGACGGTTAGTGCAGGAAAAGAGCCTGACTGTGCCCATCTTATTCACAGCGTAACGGACACACAGCAAAGAGAGTAGGAAAGAGAGGCCAGCATACGGTGCCCTCTGCTCTCGTTTTCACTTTCCTGTAAAGCTAAAAACTAGTTCAAAAGTGAAAAGTTCATTTGAATGTTGACATATCGTGACAAGAGGGAAGGGATGGAGAGGAAGGGGGAAGGGGAGACTGGAAGAAAGGCAGAAAGGACGGTTGGCAAAATCAGCATCTCTCAAGGATGAATTAGCAGCCAGCAACTTTCACAGATGATTCATCCTTATTTAATGCTAATCATCATGACCAAGTGAACAATTATTAACTTCACAAATAAAGAATTTTAGCCAAAAAAGCAGGTTAAGCAACAGTGACAAAATTAGCTGGTTAGTAAATAGTGGTGCCTGGAACTGAACTATTCTTGTCCTCTAAGCTTTGCTTCCCTCACTTCCCAACCCTTCCACCCACACCTGCTTACCCAGCAAGTTCAAAGAAATACGCAGAAAAGCTTTGTGTGGATAAATGTGCTTCATGATCAGTTGGTTTTAAAAACTTCTGGGTTAATTTAACTTAAACAAATGTCTTAATCCACGATTCTCAGAGCTTGCATTTGTACGTAGGAGCTGGGAGATTTGCCAGGGCCAGAAGCAAAGTCCATTCACGCTGAGAGGAAGCCACAAGGAAAGGTGGGGCCTTGTGATGTCACCTGAGTCCTGGGTGGCTGTTACACTGAAACTGAAACCTGGAATACCCAGCTGGCTGAATTCTCAGTTTTGGATTAATCCAAATTCTTGCAATTGGAAGGATCTCGACTGGTACATCACCAGAACTTATGATCAGAGATAGAAAAATGCTTTGATACCAAAATTAATTGCTACAAATTAGCTAGTTTAGTTTTAAGCTCAAATGAGGACAATTTCCTATACAGTCTTAGCTTGACATCTAGGGACCTTAGTCCCACCAAACTTTTTCTGTCACTAGAGGGCATCAGAGCCCATCAATGAAGAAATTGAATTTCTTATCAATTAATAGCAAGATATTTAGGTTATTGGAAAAGGAAGAGAGAGGAGGAAGATATTTGATTTAATAAATAATCTGTGATCATGAGCATGTGGACATTTTCATCTCCCAGAAAACATGTGACTTATGTTTAAGGGTTAAAGAAATGTGTGCAAAGCACTTAGCATTCTCAGTAAATACCACTTCCTATTTTCACATGGCTCTTCCTAATTAGGCACCTTCATAGTGTTATAGGCAGCTGAGTTAGATAGAAATATTATAGGCAGTCAGACAGGGCCGGGCCCTCGAAGGAGCCAACAGACCTGGAGGAGCCAGCAGACCTGTGGGCCAGACCTCAAGACAAAGGGTGCTATACAAATGCTCCCACTCACTTCCCTAGGTGTAAATGTCAGGGATTGATATTCTAAAAAGGTAACAACCACCTTCTAAAAAGCCAAGAAGAGTCACTAGCCCGACCCCCACAAGAAAAGCCCCTGACCGGTATCCATGCCCGCTTGCTATGTGACTCACTTCCCCATTTGATCCCAGTCCACTCAGTCTTAATTATACCTGTAATCTTACTGGCTGACCATAGTTTTGTCCATCTCCCCTACCTTGGACCTGCCTCGCCTCATGGCTTTTCTCTACAGAAGTCCCTGGAAAAGACAGTCGGGGGGAAGCCACTCGGGCCCCCCTTCTGTCCCTCTCTTGGACAGCTTTCTTTCTCTCAATAAATATATTCTGCTCTTAACCTCCATTGTTCCTAAAATTCATCCTTCGGTTTTAGAGAACACGAAGTGGTCTCAGATACCATTCAGGTTGGGAGATTTATTTTCCTGTATCAATAGGACAAGTTGCTCATTTGGGGTCACAGTTCATATAGAAAGAAAGACAGGTAAGTGGCTCACAACCTTTTCCCAGAGCTGCCTTCCCTATGAGGGCGTTCCGGTGCCTTAGGGGCAGCACCGCCCCCGAAGAAATTGCCTTGGAACCTGCCTGGCCCTGGCTGAAAGGAGTGGCCACAGCCACTATGGGAACAAGCTATGGGATCTTCCAATTTTTGCCACCAGGAAAATTGGTGGTACACTGCCCTGAAAAAAACGGTTTATAAATTAGGATGCAGGCCTGATTTAGGTCAGCAGTGGGTCCAGTCACAGAAAAAACAGGCTCTGGTTTCATAAGCCAAGGGAGCACACCTCTTGCCATTTCTCCATGTAGGGGTACCCTGGAAACATGGATATTCCATGACTGCATACATGACAAGCATGCCTGCCCTCCGGGTTCAGAAGAGACAGGGACCAGTTTTCAAGAAGCGCTGATCTGGGGCAGATAAGGTTTAGTCCAGAGTAGGTTTGACTGAAGATAATGCTTCATAAACCTCAGACATCCTTTTGCTTTTCTGTAGTCCACTTGAATACATTAAATATATGTCTAAGTAACATGCATTTTAAAATCAACTTTATCAATCATTTTATTTTTAAAATAAAACATTACATTACAGCCATACATGGAGAATCAACATTCCTTGCCCCCAAATAGACAGTATCTATACTTAAGACAAATGCACAACTACTGAAATAAAATATTTGCCTGCGTACCACTAAAAATTTTTGCCCAAGCCACCACCAGGGCCTTATAGTTCTGGAAAGGTTGGTAGTGCCTTCTCTCTGCTTGGGTCTTTCTGGTGTCCCCAAAGGACTGCCCACAAAAATGACTAGTAAACGTGGCCTCAGGCCCTCCTCAAGAGGTTGGAGGAAGCTGGTATAATAAAGCAAAGTAAGAAATCAGAGCGGTAAAGGGTGAAGGGACTTTGCTCCAAAACCCTGTGTAGTTCCAGGAAACTGGGATGGGGGCATCTCTGTCAGAGCAGCCTCTTCCATTAGAAGAGCCTGAGGGACAGCGTGAGGGACATGATCAAGTGGGCAAGGGGGGGGAGGACCACAGTGAGTACTGCAGAGTCAGAGATCATAGAAGGGGCAGTTAGAGCACTTGGGTGAAAGGGAGATGTCCATGGCTTTCTGTGGAAAGCACCTTCAGCCCCATCAAGCAGAGAGTGACATTGCTGTCCAATAACTGGGGGAGGGGAGTAAGGGAAGGGAGAGCTGTGATTTGGATAGGTTGTCTGCACACCTGGTGTGCGAGGCACTTTCCTCTCCCCGAGAAAGCCCCACAGTCACAGCTTGGCTTGAGAGAGATCAACCCCAGGGACTCTTAGTTCACTTGTCTCACTATACAGAACTATATATTATTTAAGCTGTCTGGGTATCGGTTTTCTCACCTGGTAAAATAGGCCTCTGCAACAGTGATTTGCATAGGAATTCATCTTGATTTTTGTTTTTTTGGAGACAGGGCCTTGCTAAGTAGTTCAGGCTGGCCTTCAACTCACTGTGTAGCCCAGGCTGGTCTCAAACTCCTGCCTTAGCCCCCAGAGTGCTGGGATTACAGACATGCACCACCCCACCCTGCTCACATTTTGTAATTTTACATTATTGTTGCATCTACAAATGGTCCTCTCAAGACCATACGGATCACCAGTACCTTTCTAGGTGGCAGTTTAAATAGGCCTGTCTGTAGTTACCCACATCAGTGCCCTGGGGCCTACCTACACCTGTACTGCTCTCCTCCTCACCAGCTCAGGGAGCACAGGCTTTCACAGAAGACCATCACGTTGGGTTCTCCGTAAAGAAAGTTGTATTTTTTAAGCTTTCAGGAAAAAAATTGTCTTTGTAATGTTTTATGTTGCCATTATAGAATATCACAGACTCAATAATTTAAAAAGAAAAGAAATTTCTTTCTTGGAGTTCAGAAAGCTGGGAAGTCCAAAATCCCAAATCCTCATTATTCTTGCTGGATCATAAGAAGGCAGAGGGCATCCACAGCGAGGCAGCAGGAGCACACACACTCAGGTCTCTTCTTATAAACCCCAGATGCCATCTTTCCAGCACTAGTACCTACAGCTTCCCAAGACATTCATTCTACTAAAACACCTTCCAGTGGTTAGAAATTCTCCCTTACCTAATGCTACAGCTTTCCGTAGTTGGACAAGTACCTTCTCATCACACACTCTGCACAGAATGCTACTTACAAACAGAACTAGAATTGTGGGGTGGCAGCAACTCTTCCTAATCAAAGCAGGAAGAGGCATTTTACCCCCAAAACCTCCCTACAGCTCCTACACAAACTTGCATCTGGAGAGTTTTTCACCCCAGAAGTAAGAATAACTAGGCAGCCTGACACCCTGATCACAGGAAACTGAGAAAAAATTTTGGATTTTTATAGCAGGCTCCACACTAAGAAAAGACACTTAGGAAGACACTTATCAACCTAGAAAGACATCCAAAGGGTTTATTAGAACATATTTTTTGATTTCTTCAAAGTTAGTGTTATTTAGTCCTTGAAAATATGTTGAAAGGGATAGTTTGAAGACTTCAGTATTATAGATCTCACCTATAACAGGCAGTGCATACACCAGCATGGACATTTGTGACTGCTGCTTTGGTGCTGTTGACTTCCTGTTTGACAGATGAGAAACTAGTAAGGACTTGCCCAAGGTCACACAGTGATTAGATGAACTTCAGAGGTGAACTCCTGAAGTCCAGCTGAACCCACTTCCCCTTTAAAAATTCTGTATCAGTGGCCTTATGATCAAGATGTGTCCTTCTGGGAAGTACAAAGCCCTGTTCTTGTTTTGTTAAACACATGGTTTCCTGTTGACTAACAGCATATTTTTTATCATTTTATGCTCTTAAGTTACTGGTTTTATTAAGGCCATAATATAATGAGCTAGAGGAACTCTTTCTTGCACTGAGTCATTCTGCTGGGGAAGAAACTTTGCTGCTCATCGCCCCTTGTGAGGACCACGGTTTACATGTGGCCATGCAAAGTGGGTGGAATTAAGGACAGTGCTGGGGAGGCAGCTCAATGGTGCAAGCACTTGCCTGGCAAGCGCAAGGTCCTCAGCTCAATTCCTGGTACAAAAAACACAACACAACACAACAAAACAAGTGAAAATAAAAACAGTATAATGAAGGTGGCCTGGCAATAGCTCCACATGCTAACTTGGTGACTCAAGAGTCAAGATGGATATAAATCACCTAGTAGTAGAATTAAAATTCAGATTCTGCTAGGTTCAGTGGGACATTCCTGTAATCCCAGTGTTCAGTCTGGAAGACTGAGGCAAGAGAGTCAGAAGTTCAAACCCAGCCTGGGCAATTTAGCAACTCAACAAGGCCCTGCCTCAAAATAAAAACCAAAAGTTGCATGTGGTAGAGGTGGGGGGGTGGTGCTGGAAATGTAGTTCAGTGCAAAGGTCTGGTTCAAGTCCTGGTACTAGAAGGTAAATCAGATTCTAATTGAGTCAGTGTGAGAAGGGGAGTGGGAGTCTGTGCCTCCCTGAAGCACCCGTGATACTGAGGCACTGCTAGCAGGACAGAAAGGGTGACAAGAATGTAGCCAGCTCAAGGAAGCTACCCGTCAATCCATCCAGTTGTTTGATTTCATACAGATAAAAACAAACCAACTTTACCCCCACATATAGCATCATTTTGTCCGTTTTATTATTATTTGAGCATCTCTTTATTGATATTAGATGAAAGATGTAGGAAAGTCAACAAACCTAATAATTTCACAACAAACATTTATCCAGTTTCTATTTCATTTAGCATTATGCCTACTAAAGCCAAATGTTCACTTAGCAAGAATAAGTTTGCCTGGACTACATAAATAAATTTTCCCCATCAAGGGAAAAAAAACTTCGTTCATTTTCAAACATAATGAAGTGTTATTCCTGTGAACAGAAAGAAAACTGGCTAGAAGCCTGCAGTTTCCCTCAGCCAATCAGAATAACGTGACCATAAATGTCAATGAATTCCCCCCTCAGTGAATCTCTGCCTTTTAAAATTTTTATTGTGGGGACAGTTTTGTGCCACATACTCTGCCTTTTATGTCTTACTTTTTCTTCTTCTCAAAAAAATGTAAGTTCACTGGGATCAGGCATCTAACAATTCATTGCCTCTTATGCTAAACACTCTATTAGTGTGATTGCATTTAGTGCTCATAAAATCCCTGTGAGAAAGGTTTCATATGATGCCCGCTATGTTGGTGAAATAACCAAGGTCCCAAGTGGTTAAAGATCTTTCATCCAGCAAGTTGTAGAGCTGGAATTTGAAGAGCCAGGCAGTTGCCTCCTGCATTCAACGATGTTCTAATGCACATTAGTTAACTGAGAATTTGTAGTGTGTGAAACTCCTTTACATATATTATCTCATTTAATTCTCATACCCCCATCTATAAGGAAAGAATAACTCTTCTGATTCTTTTTTTTTTTTTTGCGGTACTGGGGATTGAACTCAGGACCTTGTGCTTGCTAGGCAGGCACTTATTCCACTGAGCTGTATCCCCAGCCCAACTCTTCTGATTCATAGAAAGAGGTAGCTTGATCAAGTTCAATGTTGCAAGGCACCAAGATTTGTCTTCATAAAGCTGGTGTGCTTTGCACAATAGCATGGTATTTCCTGGCTTCTTTTGTGAATGAAATAGTTTGCCACATGCTGCTTTTGCAGGAAAACCATCTGAAATTTTTGTATACACCGAAGACCAGTACAAAACACACAGTGTCTTGAATGGATACATTTTTTTTTCTTAAAGGATCTACAATACCTTGCCTAGCCTTTTATTCACATTTTCCTGCATCCAATTTCCCCCACCTCCCCCAGAGTCCTCTCTTCCTAGGACTCATGTCCCAACCCACATCGAACTCTTTGTGGTGTTATTAAGGATGCGTGCACTGCGCTGAACTGGAGCGCCCCTCCCCTCACTCTTCCTCATGCTCTCGGATCATGCCCTTCCATCTGGCCTTCTTTGTCTTGTTGACAAGTCTAGTTCTCACTCAAAATGGACTTTGCAATCTGCCTTCCATGTTGTGAACAGTGCTAAAGACCATAAACCACAGTGACAAAGGGCAAAGCAATGGCCGGTTCCTCACAAGCAGCCCTTCCGGCCCAGTAATTGTCATATGGCAATTATCTACCAAGGGTTTAGCAGCCCCAGGAAAATGCCTTCTGCACACATGGTTTCACTTAATCCTCACATTCTTTTAATATCTAATATTATCATCACTTAGCAGATAAAGAACCTTAGATTTTGTGAGTTTTTCACATGACTTGGAAATGCTCAGCTAGGGCTGGAACACAGGTCTGGAGACTCCTTCACACTGAGAGCACTGACCTTACTCCCTCTGGGAAGGCCCTCCTGCCCTTTGCTTATGCTGATTTCCTTGAAGTTTGCCTCTTGATGCCCTGTCCTTGCCCTGCCATCCAGCTTCCCCCTGAAAGGACCCTTCTCCCCACTTTGACAATTCAAATCCCACTTTGCATAGCTGGCAAAACAAAGGCTTATAGCCTTCCCTGGCTCACTTCATCCCCTATCTGCTGTCCAAACTTAACAGTTTCCTCAACAACTTTGAGGAACCAGTGAGACTGGTTTCTGATTTGGAGTCTGTGAAGAGTCTGTGTCCCTTTTTAAAAGTGTACCTCAGGTAAGTCCAGGTTCACTTCAAATTATAATGCTCCATTCTGGTTTATCAGTGGCTTTAACTGCTCAGCTCTCTGTAGGATACAACACATTTCTCATCAAAAGGCAAATTGCTGAGATTTGTTTTCCCCTTCTTTGAGGGGAAGCTTTGAACCTAGGTCTGAGTCCCAAAGACTTCCAATTGCACAGCTATTTATAAGCACCTACATGTGCTGGGCTGTGCGAGGGCCTGGGGGTCAGGAGTGGGAAGGACTGGAGTGGTGCCACCTTCTGGACTTCACATGTTCATAAGGTGAGGACTTCAAGTACCCACGGTCAGCCCTGACCTCCTTCTGCCACTAGCAACCCCTCCCTTTGGAGCAGCAGATGCCACTCATTCTCGTCCTTCCCTGCTTCTGCTTCCCTGTGTTGGCTGGTGGCGCTCAAAGTCCTGCTGCTTCTGAAGACATTCTCTGCTCTCCCTGGTTCCCCTCACTCTTCAGAGAGGCCCTGAAGGGCCAAGGGCCGCCTTTGCCCAAGTGATTTGCAAAGCTGTATCTCATGCTCTGACTTCTTAGTTTCACATTTCAGGTACATTTTATTTATTCCTGTTCACTTTTTACTTGTGGCCTCAAGCTCTTACTATGTCTAAACCTGAGCTCCATTTTTATCCAGATGGGAGGAATGAGAAATTAGAAAAACGAGCAAAACAAAACGAAGTAAAATTTTAAGAGGAAGAAGTCCACTTTAGCCTTTGGTACTATCTGATCATCTTTTGAATCCTCAGACTTGCCAGTGAGCTTTCCCTCTTTTGCATCCATCAGTCTTTACGATTAGCGTGGAAGCCCCTTGAAAGCCACCACTGTGTCTTCTGCTCCCGCACACTCCCAGGGCCCAACCCCAGGTTTGCCGGGCACTTTACCCATGTGGCAGCAGGTGTGTAAAGTGGACCCAGACCTTGAAGTGACCTTTGCTGTAGCTCTGTAGAGCCCCCTGGCATTAGATTTTGGAGCCAGGACCAACTAGATAACGAGCAAATTTTATGCTCAAGCACTTTTTACCTTTTCTGGTTGAATTGGGTTGGAATTCTATCTTGGTTTACACAGAAATACTAAAACGTCACACCTTGGCTATCCTTACCCCATCTCTCAGGACTTAGAGATTTATTAAGAACAGCATCAGTGCCATCATCAACAATTAGAGATAGAGAGAGAGAGAGAAAGAGAGAGCAGGAGGGGAGGGAGACAGAGACAGAGACACAGAAGCCTCAGTGTACGGGACTCCGAGTCTCTCCCCTTTACTTCATAGGGCTTTACCACCGACACCTACGAGTCTAACATTGCTCCATGAGGAATCATCCTGACTTTAAGGACTCCCGACGGTACTTGGCAGACCCTCACCCCTCCTGAATGCTGGCATCTTCTGCTTGCGAGTCTCTCTCTTTGAAGTCAGCAGGCATCTGGTCTGTGATCCATCACAAGCTTCACTTTCTGAGAGCCAGAACTGGGAAGTACCCCGCAGGGGGCCCGCAAACTCCTGACCGTTTCCCCCTCCTGTCTCACAGTTCTCTTTGCTCCCTTGCCCTTCACCCCCACGTTCACAGACATCCGTGTAATCTCTTAGAGCCAGATAAGTTATCCATCATTTGCCTTGTGCCTTCTCCCCCCAAAACACACACTACTTTTCAGTATTTCTGGAAGTGGACAGTGTTTCTAAATATAAAGGAAGATGACATTGATTGTTTTTCTTCATCAATGACCCATTTTTATTCACCTCTTCTCCTTTGTCTGCTTTTGGTCACCCTTCTTCCTGCAGTAAACAGAGGTGACAGAAGGACAGCTTGCCTGTATGTCTGTAGATCAGAACAGAGAAACTATTGTGTGTGCACAGCAGTGCAGGGAGATTACCAAGTGCCAGCAGCCCCTTAGGACAAACCTTCTATCCGATGGGGCCCCATTTCCCCATACTTCCCTTGTATTAAGGACCATTTTAAAATTTTTATCTTATGGAAGATGGTAGGATTCTGGATGTACATAGAGGCATGGCCAGGTTAAGACTGATTTTGCATTTTAAATAAAACAGAAAAGAACTTTCTAGAATACTCTGAAAACCATATACAGAGCCCCCTTTTTCCTTATTCACTGCTATGTTTAAACACTTCCCAGAGCTGCTTCTTCCCAAATAGAAAGCAACGACTGACTGGAACACTTTCATAATTGTCAGTCCTGGTGCAGGAATGAAGGCCAAGATCAATTCACTCCTGTGCTTCAATTCCAAAATTATGTACGGAATTTTTGGCATTGTGTTATCTTTGGAGTAACAAGAGAAAACTAATTTTTAGGAACAGAGCTGAGCATATGAGTCCTGGCCCTCAAAACAGATTCAGTCTAAGGGTCTCCTTTGGGCTCTGAAATCAAGCCTGGCTGGGGATATAGCTCAGTGGTGCAAGCCCCTGCCTGAAATCAAGTCTGACTGTGACCATATTAGCTTGGAAGCTGTGGATCGGTTACAGATGCTTCTCAATATACCATAGGTTTACATCCTGGTAAGTTGGAGATGCCCAGTTGAAATGCACTGAATATATCTAATCTATCAAACATTGCCGTTCAGCCTCGCCTACTATGGGCACGTTCGGTGTACTTACATTAGCCTGCGATTGGGCAGAATCATCTAATACAATGCCCATTTCATAGGTATTAAGAATATCATGTAACTTGTTGAATACAGCACTAAAAGTGTAAAGTAGAATGATTATGTGGTACACTTTCACATAATCGAATTGCGAACATTTTATATGAAGCCATCATGAGTTAAAAACTATGGGCAACTTTGTTTTTCTGAGTTTTTAGTTTCCTGATCTAGAAAATAAATGATAACAGAATAAACTTTACATCTTTTAACCATGATATAAGGGTTAAATGAAGCAATTCACAAAGATACTTAACAGTGCCAGACACACAGTAAGTCCTTAATGAGTTCGTAGTTCATATTAATGACACGGAAGAGCTACAGTTCTAAGTCAGTGAAAAGGAGAAAGGATGTGTCTAGCTTCTAGTATCAGGCAGTACCTTTTGGAGATGCTGCTACTAACTGTGAGCAACTTAGCATGAGTTACTAGAAGAGGGGTCTTAGTTTAATAAATTCCCTCTTGGGGTGGTCCCAAATGGATTGACTTCCTTGGTTCCTTGGCAGAAAGATGAGCTGGAGCTCTGGTGCAGAAGGAATGAGCCTGCATGAACTAGACTCAGCTCTCAGTTGAGCCTGTGTGTAACATACGGGGTGAGGGAAGGGGAAGCCAGCCGAGACCACCAGGCTTGTGTAAAGGCCGCATGGTGTGAATTTATTGTGCCTGAGTGCAGGGAGGCAGAGAGTGATAAGGCTGTCTACAGGGAGCGTGGAGAAGTGTGTCCCTTTTATATGGATGGGAAAAAGGCAGGTGACATTAGGTGGGAAGATTTTAATAAACATCTGTGATCAAAGTTCTCTGGCAGTCTTGCACCTCAGGGTGCAGAGTCCTTGAAGGGTCTGGTATAAGTTTTCAGGTGTCCTGCGACCTGCAAAATTCCTTGTCCTGTCTTTTCTCTTTTATAACGTTCTGTGTCTGCTAATGACAGGGAGGTAAGTTCCCTGCTGAGAGTAGCACTTATGCTGGCCAGCAGATTTGGGACTGGGAGAGTCAGGTCCATCTGGAGCCTTTCATGCAGGACATTTCTTTTTTTCTTTTATGATGAGTTCTGATCAAACAATTTATCCTCTCTCTACCACCTTTCTCCCTCCCTCTTCCCCCTCCTCTCCTTCATCTTCCTCTTCCTCCTTCTTTCTTTCTTTCTTTTCTTTGTTTCTATTATTTTGTGGTGCTGGGGATCGATCCAGGGCTTCATGTGTGCTAGGCACACACTCTACCACTGAGTTATACCTCCACCCACTTCTCTCTCTCTGTCACTCCTTTCTCACAAGGCAGAGTATGTGTGATAGAAGTTTACACAGATTTGCAGGTCCCAACAAATGTGATAAAAATAATATCCTTATGCATTATGTGCTGAAGTTCTAACCCAGGGCCTCACGCACACTAGTAATAATTATAATGTATTATTCTATGCATTATCTATCTATCTATATTATTATTATTATTATGTATTAAGGGTAACAGTGTGTGGCAGAGTCCTCACTGTGAACTACATAGAGGCTGGGCCCTTTGGCCCTGGCCTGAAGTCTGAGGAGGAGCTCAGAGTTTGGTCGTGATTTGTGAATCAAACAAAGAGGAGGCAGGTGAGGCCTAAGTCACACGTACTGATTCCTGATTAAACTCATTACTTACAGTTTTATAGTACCATGATGTGGTGCCACAGTATTAGTATGGCACACTAGTACTGCACCAAACAGGCTTCAAGTTCAACGGGAGAAGACCCATGCAAACGTGAGCCCTGCACCCCTCGGCTGTGAGATGCAAAGGCAAACCCAGGCTCTGCCTACCCTGGCAGGATAGTGCCCAATTGTCATCTTCCTCTTATTCCAGGATGTTTATTGACAGCCCATTATGTGCCAGACACTATTGTGTGCATTGGCCTCATGGAATTTGCAGTCAGGGAAGTGCTGTCAGCATCGGCCAAGAACGCAGAGATGTGTTTCTGACAGCTCCCTTCCCCCTCTCCCCAGGCCCTACCTAGACTGTGCTCTCTCTCCTTGCACCTGAGATTCTTGACCGGTCAGAACACTGGGCAAGCAGGAATGATGGGAAATTTTGGTTTTGTTTAATCTGCAGCAACTAAAACACAAACACTTTCATCACTTTCAGTTTTCTAAAAATCAAGAGCTCTACTGTCTTCTGCATGAGGTTAACACCTTCTTGAAGAGCAGAGATCCCCTCCTGACTCTGGTCTATCATAAATTAAGCAATCTTTATAAATGTTAAAGTACCCAAATATTCAAAGATTTAGCAAATGTAGAGGCAGTCCACTATCATCGTTTCCTCCTGTTTGAGAGTTGTGCTTTTTTAAAATCAATAACTGAACACACTGGCTTACTTTCACTTTAGATGGTAATTTAATGTGGTATCAGTACAACCTGTGGTGATAATGAAATGCTGGGAGCCTGAATGACATACTAGAAATACTACTAAACAATCTGCATAGTTACCTCACCTAACTCTCAAAATGACTACATTATCTCCCCCGACTTTGTAAAGTGAATAGCTCGGTCACAAAGCCAGAAAGTGGTTGGTCTGGGAATTGAGCCCAGCTCAGCTAACTCTAGACAGGAAGCTCAAGGCCATTGGTACTTTTTTCTTTAGTTTGTCCCAGAAGTCTGCCCCCTCTCTTTTCCTGACAATCACAGAACATTACTAATTTACAAGAGAGACCACATTCCACATACATTTTGACCCCATTGCATTACATTACTCAGGTTCCAGAGAATGGTTCTAATGACAGGGTAGAGTTTTTTTCACCCAGCATTAACAAAACTGTGCTGAGACCATTGGTTAGGTGGATTTCACAAAACATTTTTGTTACCAAATAACCATTAACCAATCTATCTGGCTACATAGAGGAATTTATCCTAAAAGTCTCATACTGTACCAACTGAATCAGCAGGGAACTCCAAAAGCCTATTTTCTAAAACATTAGCAGCACCAGGATGGGCATGTGGCTTAGTGGTAGAGGATTTGCCTGGTGTACATGAGACCCTGGGTTTATCCTCAATACCAAAAATAAATAAGTACCAACCAATATTTAGTAAATTATATGCTATGGCAATTGCTTTATCCAACGTTTTAAACTAATCTTTAGACTCAACCTCACTTTTGACATATAAAACATCTGATTTAAGCATTTGACTCTCTGGAAAAATATCAAGAAAGTTTTTCTATTTGACGTTTGTTTCCTAAATTGAGGTTCTGAGAGGGTTCTGTGCCCTGGAACCTTATCAACAAGAGCCATGCCTTCTTCACCATCAGAGCCCAAGTGTCAGGACACACCACCACACATCCACAACAAATTGATGAGCTGTAATCAGGATGAAGCAATATTTTTTTAATTTGAAAGGGGAAGAAAGAAATGATTTGCTCATTATGAACTCCGTGGTTGGTTTTCGTAATTTTCTCCCTAGCAATTTACGGACTCGCCTACTCACTTTCCCACCTACACCTTTCCACCTTTGCAGCTCTTAAAGCTGTTCAGATACTGATAGTGACCTAGAGATCCCTGAGGGTGGGAATCTACTGGGCCTGGGGCAGGCATCGCAGGGTCAGTGTTTATGGGCTCCATCTCCAGAGAATTACCCCAAGAAACAAATTTCAGGCTCTGTAGGCCCCACTGAGAGGGAGAACCTAGACAAAAAGGAAACCAAAAAATGAAACTTAGAAGTGAAAAATATTTTTGGAAAGATGAAGGGCTTATAAGGTTAGATTTAAAAAATAAGACTATTTATGGTTTCAATCTTGATTTTATTCTGCAAAGGTTCATCAACTTGCCCACACATGTGAGCACACAAATGTTTATATCTGAATCTAAAACATCTAGAATGCTACAAAATTTTCTTTAGGATGCTCAGTTAAATAGATATTGGGATAATAGATGATGATCTAATGATAAATGGAATGCTCAGATGCAAAACTAGAAATAATGCAGAAACTATCAAAGCAAGGCTTTACCATTTATGAGGCTTAGTAATGTACATTATAGCGCAGTGATAGCATAAATGGACTTATAGGCCGTGAAGTAGTATAATATTAACTGTTAGTGCATTGTGAATATCTAAAGATGCATATTATAACCCCTAGGGCAACTCCTTAAAAATAACATAAAAAGATAGAGCTAATAAGTTAATAAATAAAAGAAAATTTAGAAAATACTCAAGTAATACAAAAGAAGTCAGTAGCGTAAAAAGATAACACTAACAACAACAAAGAAAAAAAAAAGACAACAAATAGAAATAGATCAGAAAAGGGTAGATCTAAATCTAACTATATATCCTGGGCAACCAGGACAAGTCAGGTGGAATCACAATCCCCGACCTGAAATTATACTACAAAGCTACTGTAATAAAATCAACCTGGTACTGGCTCAAAAACAGACCTAAGGCTCAATGGAACAAACTGGAAGACACAGACACAACTACAAACACACTCAGCCACCTAATATTTGAAAAAGGGGCCAAACAAGCTCACTGGAAGAAAGATAGCCTCTTTAATAAATGGTGCTGGAGAAATTGGCTTGCCTCTTGCTGAAGACTGAAAATAGACTCAAGTCTATCACCATACACCAAACTCAAGTCAAAATGGATCACAAATCTCAATATTAAAACAGAAACACTAAACCTATTGGAAGAGAAGGTAGGTAAAAAATCTTGAAGACATAGGAGTAGGCAGAGAGTTCATGAACAAAAATCAAACTACAAGGGAAACACTTCAAAGAATCAACAACTTGGACCTCATCTTACTGAAAAGTTTTTGCATATCTAAAGAAATCACCAGTAGAGTAAAAAGAAAACCCACAAATTGGGAAAAAATCCTAACTGGCTGTCCCTTGGACAAAGGTCTTCTATCTAGAACATACAAAGAATTAAAAGACATGAACCTGTACAAATTCAAAGACCGAATCCAGAAATGGGCATCTGAGATGAATACACACTTCTCAGATAAAGAAATACAAAAGGCAAAAAAAATATGAGAAAAAGTTCTACATCTTTAGTCATTTGAGAAATGCAAATAAAAACAACATTGAGATTTCATCTCACCCCAGTAAGATTGGCCAGCATTAAGAAATCATTCAATAACAAATGCTGGCAAGGCTGTGGAGAAATAGGAACTCTGCGGCACTGCTGGTGGGAATGTAGACTGGTGAAACCACTGTGGAGATTGGTTTGGAGATTCCTCAGCGAACTTGGTCTCGAGGTCCCATTCAACCAAGCTATTCCCCTTCTGGGTATTTTCCCAGAAGATCCGAAAACATCATATCACCATGATATATGTGCACCTATGTTTATAGCAGCACAATTTGTAATAGCTAAATTGTGGAAGGAACCCAAACGTCCATCCACAGAGGACTGGATAAAAAAACTGGCATTTTTACAGAATGGGAAATTATTCAGCTATAAAAAGACAAACTTGAGGCTTTTATAAGCAAATGGTCATGGTTAGAGACCATACTCGTAAGTGAAATAAATCAGATGTGCATGTGCAAACAGCGTATTGTATCATTAGTGTAAGAACCTGAAGGTGGGAATATAAATTAGGAGGTATGAAAGGAAACTGCGCAAAAGAGCAATCAGGATGAAAAGAAGGAGAAAAGGAAAAAAGGGATAAATGTGTATGTATGTATGTATGTATAAGCAGGATGGCTAACATGGTTGCACTATTGTCTCATGTCGCTTTAATGTAAGGCACAATCAATGATTAGCTGTTTATCAATCTTGCATGTCTATTTGCCTTATCCTGAACATACACTTCGAAGTTATCAATGTGTAATACAACAACCATTGTCAATCCCCTGCCACCTTATCTGTAATTCAGTTTTTGTACTGTTCTTGTGCTACTTTGTGTATGCTTGCTAATGTTTTCATTCTTTTACTTTTATTTATTTATTTATTTATTTATTTTTTGCGGTACTGGGGATCGAACTCAGGACCCTGCGCTTGCTAGGCAAGCGCTTATTCCACTGAGCTATATCCCCAGCCCCATTCTTTTACTTTTAAAATAAAAAAAATCACTTTAGGACTGACATTGATCTGTAAGGTAAATTTACCTTTACAAAAGACATACTGGGAGAAATACACTTTTGATTATTCTAAGAAAATCAATTGAAAAATCAATTTGACAAAAAATGATTTTCATAAATCAAGTTATAAATTCCTTCTAAATATCACTACTGTAAGAATTGTATAACTAGTGTAAGAACCTGAAATTAGGAATATAAATTAAGAGATATGAAAGGAAACTGCTCAAAAGTAAAGAGCAAATGGGATGAGGAGAAGGAGAAAAGGAAGAAAGGGACAAATGTGTATGTATGTATGTATATGCAGGATGGCTAACGTGGTTCCACTATTAACTTATGTCACTTTAGGGTAAGGAACAGTTAATGATTGGTTGTTTGATCAAGATTGTATGCCTATATGCGTTTTCCTGAGCATATACTTTGAAGTTATCAATATGTAATACAACAACCATTGTTAATTTCCTGTCACCTTATCTGTAATTCAGTTTTGATTGTACTATTCTTGTGCTACTTTGTGTCTGTTTGTTAATGTTCTCCTTCTTTTACTTTTAAAATTAAAAAAAAAATAAATAAATCTAACCATATCAAATATTCCATTAAATGTTAACTAAAAATAAAAGAAGGTCAATTTCTTTCCTAAGCCTACTGTTCCTGGAACTCCTTCTATGATGTGAATCACTGTTACAAATAATAGTAGCTATCTTTTTATTTTCTTCTTGCCTGAAAACCAGGAAATAGCTAAATTTAAACTTTGGTGCTCTTCAGTGAAAGCAGTTGAAGACTATGTTTCACTTAATTTAAAATGGCTAATGAATCAGTAATCTCACTGGGTAGCAGCCTCCTACTTCCGATTTGAATCAACTGCTGCAAAAAGTAAAACTTCGTGTGTCAGCTCGCTATCACAGGTCAGTCCTCTGAACACCAGTTCTTGACTGCTTTCTAGAGAGAAACTATGGAAACGAGGCCAAAAGAGGGACATTGCACACACTGCTGAAAGGGCTACGTCCTTTGACTCCAATGTGTGTTATAGATATACTTTTGCAAATGCCCTGTTAGTTTATTCTCTTTTTTTTTTTTTTTTTTTTTTTTTTTTACGGTACTGGGGAACGAACTCAGGACCCTGTGTTTGCTAGGCAGGCGCTTATTCCACTGAGCTATATCCCCAGCCCTAACCCTGTTGGTTTAAATCTTCATATGTGGTTCACATTGTTACTTGTGCTTTGTAGCAGACCTGTTTTTGCTTTTTAAATCAAACTCACATCATGTAGAAAGAAACGAATCAATCAAATGATAAGATTTAGACTTAAACTTTGAACAGATGGTGTTTGAGAAAATATGTCTGCCACCCATTCTGAGTTTATTTTATAAACCTCAGCACTCTGATCCTAACTGGAATTCAAACGGGCCATGTTGACAAAGATTGCTGTGGTGTCAGATGGCTCCTTCCCATCGACAGTTTGACATAGCGTCTTGCATGGCATTTGTTCATTTTGTATTTAGCTGTACTTATTTCAAGTTAACTTTTTGAGGGTGGAAAACAAATATATTATCTGTTATTCCCCAGGTTTGGAGGTGAGATGCCCATGTAAGTAGTTAAACTTTGAGTTTCAGGAACAATAGGGCTTAGGAAAATATCCACCTTCTCTAAGTTAGAGAAAATAAAAACTAGAAAAACTCTTTCCTGCCTAAAACCATAATGGGTTCAACGGCACTTAAAAATTCGACTCTATTATTCAGGAAGCTATTTCTTCTGTGTACCTTTGTACATCAAGGGAAAAGACGAGGTTGAGCGTCAAAACATGAACTCAAATGTATCTTTTGTGGTCAGAGTTTGGATGTGTAAATGTCAAAGAAGGATTTCTAGAGCTATGCAGACTGTCCCAATGCAACATAGTAAAACCTCATCTCAAAAGAAAGAAGAAGAAATAAAAAGACTTAGCTGAGAAAGTTATATGGTTTAAAACAGTCATCTTTCCTTAAAAAATTAATCATCACAGAGATTTGAAAATTTCGAGTAGGTGTTCACCAGCCAAAAATAATCGTGATGTTATGAACATAAAACTGCTCTTAAAAATAAAGTATATTTTTAAAAATGATCTTGACATATGGAGCCTTAAACTGTGAAAATCTCCTTTCCACAATGCAGACTACACCACGCTTTTTCTTAGAACTGCTGGCTCTTTCAGACAGAGATGTCAAAGGCAAAGCAGCTGCCTGCCCTTATCTGCATGGGTTGAGGCCCAGCTGAGGCTCCAAGACATCACAGTAAGTGAAAATACTTGTTTCTTCCAAAGAAATTTTTGTGCAATATTGACACAAAATTTTTAAAATTTGCAATACTGACTGAGGATTGAAACTTGGGCCTTCACACTGAGCTATCTCCCCAATCCCTTTATTATTTCTTATTTTTGAGGCAGAGTTTCACTGAAGTGCTCAATTGTCCAGAACAGGTTCCAATTTGCAACCCTCCTGCCTCAGCGTCCCAGAGTGTTGGAAGTACAGATATACTCCACTATGTCCAGCTACTAAACACTTCTGAAAAATAAGAGCAGTAACAAGGTGAACAGAAATTTTAAAATAATCTGTTGATTTAGGGAAAGAACAATGATTCCAATTTACCTCACCTTCACAATTTAGGATTATATTTTGTGGTTCAACAAATCAAGATTCTCTTTCTTTCTTTCTTTCTTTCTTTCTGTATTGGGAATCAAACTCAGGACTGTGCACTTGCCAGGCAGGCACTGTGCCACTGAGCTGCATCCCTGGCCCAAGATTCTGTTTTTTAAAAATGCCTGTCCTAATTACTATTCATTATAGGAGAAAAAAATGTCAACGTTCTAATGCAACGCAGATAATGGCTTTCCAAATCCTTAACAGCTCATGTTTTCTGAATGCTTCTCTTTCTTCAGAAAGATCCTCCACTCTGACACATTCTCCATCTCTGTGTAGTCTTATGGGAAAAAACCCCAAATAATGCAATGTGTTACCCAAAATATTAAACCCACACACAGTTTGGGCAGATGGAAACTTTTCTAATTTTGGGAAACCCTTCTACATCTACTTTGCCAGAAGGCTTTAAAAGGGGTGAATGAGGTAGAAAGAACCTGTAGGATCTCTTCATCATGTACACATTCTGTGACGAGAAAAGAAGACAGAAATGCCTAAATCAACAGCTGCCTAGAACATTTTTAGCAGAGCCTCATTCCAGGGCAGCCAGTGAGAACGAAGCAGGAAAAGCCTGTGATTCAGAAGCTGCCTTCCCTTATAAAGTCAAGGCTCTGCAGAGTGGTATTTTGACTACTTTGGGAGGAGGGGTTGCTTCATCCAGTTCTCAGAGGAAGCCAAATTTTCTGTTCCTCTCTACCGAAAAAGTACTCCACCAATAAGCATGTGTGCCAACTGCAGACCACGCCTGCGTTCTTTCAGATCAGTGGAGTACCCATGCTACTGTGGTACTAACGTTCACAGTTGGGTTTTGGACAAAGTTCTTGTTGTCATGGATTCAGGAAAATAAATTTTCAGTTGTTCCATTGTGGGTTTTAAACCCAACATGGCTGAAAACTGTACACATAGATTAGTTGAGGTCCTCTCCCCCCAGAAATGAGCATTTTTATATACTCTTGCAGCAAAAATGAGAATATCCATTGAATGCATAGGTAGGACCACTCAAAAGTATAAATACTCTAGTTAGTCAAATACTCTGGGTAAAGGAGGGTAGCTATGTCTAAAATCAGTTTTCTATGCCTGAAGTGCAAGTTAAACATATAAAATACAAGTTAAATACTGACCTCTAAACACAAAAACTACTGAATTAAATGGTTTACCTCTGAAGAAATGTTAAGACCATGTCACACCTGAAAGCCACACAAATCCCAATTATTATCTGTTACAGCAAAAGCACAGTTTTAATCTAGACACTATGGGAAAACTATAATTGATGATCACACTGACAAACCCCCGAGATATTATTCACATAAAAATTCAAACTTGCATTTATTCTAAGCAGTATCCCCGGGTAGGCGGGCGAGGGAGCCTGTCCGGCATCTTCCTGTTTTGCACTGAACGAGAGGTGAAGCAGCCTCAATGCACGTGAGCCATCATTGCTTCTGGACATGCCGAAGCGAGTCACAAAGATTCAGTCTGTCTTCCTTTTTGGATTTTGCAAGACACGCCTACAGTAAGAAAATCACAAAACGAAATGTTGCACTTTATACGGTGTGTTCATCTATCTTTGAGAGCTTCAAAAGAGTTCTTGTGCCTATTTGTGAGTATTTGAAACTTAACAGATTGTGTTGCTGTTAGCAGTTTGGATGTCAACAATGTGGACTGACACAAAATGTGTGTAAGGGGACAAAGCCAAGGAACAAAATATTGAGTCACCAGAATCCAGCGTTACACTGTACTCTGATCAGTCTTGCCACAGATAAGAAAACCAAGGAGGTGAAACACTGAACAATTTGTTCAGGGACTCAAAATCAGTTGTTTTAAAATAAAAATTGGTGTTTGAATCCAGCCTAATCTGAAGTCCATACTCTTATCCCTGCTTTATAATGCCTTTCATGATAGATAGTAGGAATCTTGTTCTGTTCCAACTATCTCAAATTCCATTCAGGTTTTAAAGCAACGGGAGCTCTGTAGTATGAAATTACCCTATAGGGTCTCAAATTGGTAGGAAAAGGAAATGAATGCCTCAGATTCCAAGTAGCAGCTCTTAAAATTCCTCAAGTATCCAAAGATATCTCACAAGGCCCTTCCTGTTCACTTTCTTTGCTAAGGAATAAAGTATGTCTGATGCTAAAATGAGTGTTGTGTAAGCACTACTGGATAAAGCCCTCCCTCTCCATGCTAGACCACTTACTTTTATGGGATTGCCTAACACAAACCCTGGGATCATCTAATGGGATCTTAAGTGCCCAGTGCTTCCCACATTTCTCTGAATAAGAGGCATCAAAGTACCATGTAACACCTGCTAAGAGCCAAGTTTAGGTGACAACCAAATGCATACCCAATTGACTAGTACTTTAAGAGTTTTAAAAACTTGATACTTGAACAAGACTAAGGATGTAGTTCAGAGGCAGAGCGCTTACCTAGCATGTGCAAAGCCCTGGGTTCAATACTCAGCACCTCAAGAGCAAAAGAAACAAAAAATAATTTAACAGGTTACATTTTTGATCTACTCAAGACCACTGCAATGTTCTGGAGAGCAGGTATCATTGTGATTTTGCAGACAATGAAAGTGCAGGTGATTTGCCCAACTCACACACACAGCTGGTGATAAGGTTCTAGACTGAGTCCTGAAGCAGAATTTTAGTCACTGTGTCTGAGTCACGGTTTCCATTTCTGAAACTATCCACCTCACTGACCTGTTTCCTAATAGATCCGCAGATGCGCAAGAGAGTTTATACTTTCTCTTTAGAGTTTCAAACTCAATATTTTAATCACAGAGTGTCAGAGGGAGGCAGGACATTAAATATTTAGGCTAGAGGCCTGAAGACTTGGTGAACTATTTTTTTTTTGTTTCATTTTTTATTTTATTTTATTTATTTATTTTTTTTTTTAGTGAACTATTAAAAGCCACACAGACCGTGAGTAGCAAAACACAAGAGTACATGGGTCAGTCCTACCCAGCCGTGTCCTACCTACTGTCCTACCCTTCCCTGTCTGCAGTGTGCCATCTGCTCTGCTCTTTAAGAGCGTGTGTTGGCATCCTGTAATGCAATGGCAGGGTGGCAGACAATTACAATAACAATGAGGAAGAGCCACTGTCTGCACTTCAGAGGGCTCCATATCCCGTTCTCAGGTCTTCTGTCCCAGGGCTTCTGGGAAGCCCTGGATTAAGGCAGGTCAGCATGCTTCATCATCAAGCCTGGCTCAGATGAACATCGGGCACGTGCATCTTAACAAACTGCCAAGAGATTGCAGTAATGATAGTTCAGCAAGCTTAGGCCGCGCTTTAACAAACTCTGCTTGAGCTCACCATTTTCAGAGAAGAGAGAGGGAAAAATACTGACTACCTATATTTAAAGAACAATTCGCTTTTCGTAAGACTGTCCCAAAGACCTGCCATAATAACTGAATAACAGCAAATCAACCCGAGGGAGGAGTGGATCATAAAACTGACTCTTCCAATGAGTTTGTGCTTCCTTTGGGGAGGGGCCCTCCGTTCAGCAAACCCCTGGGGAAACCTGTGCCTTGCAGAAATGCTGAGGGAGCCTCCAGACCACCCTTCAGTGTGCGGCTAATGACTTGACCTCCCCGACTTTTGTTGGTGGTGTGTACTGATGCACCTGATCTGCTTGACCTTCTGAAGCAAGGACACTAGGCAGACACGCTCCGCATAAGGAAAATAAGGCAGAGTGTCATGTTGCAATAATTCTGAAATGCGCTGCAGAAAGCAGAGATCCAGAGAACTTTCCTTATCTTATGCATTTTATCTGTTCTTTTCTTAAAATAAATTAGGAAAACTTTCTGAAAATAACATTGTCTGGATGGTTATTGCAGCTCTTGTAAGGTTTGGGGGAAACAGGAAGTTGCTTAAGTGCATTCCTCAATCCCCACCCTGTGTGCACTGGCAGAGCGCCCCACGCAAGGAATCATCCCACTGGCTGGCCCAAGGGTTACAACTTGAGGGCAAGTGTAGGTGGGTATGAGAAAGCACAGTGCCTACTAAAGGTAACTCTGCTGAGGGAGTCACCGAACGATAAGAGCATGCTCAACCTGGGAAGCTTTAAGGAAGATCGCTGTAAGAGAATGTCAAGCAGACTTGACGGCAGCAGGAGCATGGTGAGCAGAATAATAAGAAAAGCATCCCAGGCCCTGAAAATAAAGTGCCTGAGGCTTAGAGGCTGAACAACAGAAAACGTGTGCTGTGGGAAAGGGAAAACCTGGAGCTCTAAAACTGTGAAACTTACAGTGAACACTGCAAAGAGACAGCAAATGAGAGGGTAGGAGGATCAGTCCTTTGAATGATCATGCCCTCTTGATAGTTTAATTGCTGTAGCTGCACAGAGGGAAAGAGACCAGGTGGTACAAAATCTGTAATACTAGAGCCCAAAGGTAGCAGAATACACCACCCTAAAAGATGCTATTTTGACATAAAGATTATTTTGAGACAAAAGCGACTGAGAAGCAGATACAGAAAAATCTGTCTTCTCCCTACTTACTTCAAAGCAGAACATAAATTTATAAAGCTGTGCCTCCCCCTTTGTGTACCAGACAAGACGAAGGTTGATCACTAGAAATGACCTTTGGACCTTGCCCTGAGACTGGCACAGAAGAATCTACAAAACAAACTTTTCTACAAAACAAACTTTACTACAAAACAAATTTTACTCCTAGACATTCTCTATCATTCATTTCCCATATATTTTGACTTTTCATAATTTGCTGCCCTTGGGGCCTCAATATCCTTTTCCTTTGTGTTGCCACTTCTCCAAAACATTGTTATTTATGTTAAACATGCTATAGAAGCCAGAGTTCTATGCCCCCCTCTTTTGAATTGTTCGTTCCCAGGGTACCTCCCTTGTACACATGAGATACATATGTTAATAAATTCTCATGTTTTTCCCCTGTTCATCTGTCTTTTGTTGGAGGAGTCCTAGGTAAGAACTTGGTAGGTACTGGGCAAGTTATTGTTTCCTGTTGTACAATGTAAAAATACGTGGACATATAGTTTACACTTAGACAGGGTCTGTTAGGACAGACAAACATCAGAAATTGATGTAAAGGAAGAGAGAGCCTCTTAGTCTATGCCAGCGGATAAGTAGAGACAAACTATAGCATTGTATTAAAGTATGGTCATGAATAAAAGAGAGAACTTTTAAGAAAACCCACAAGAACATATAGCTAAACATGTATTATATATTTTGTTTCTCTATGAATCACACACAATTTTCAATCTGATTATTCTAGAGCCTGCCTCCTTTTGAACAAAAAGAAGTAATATCCAAGTTTACCCCAACCTCCTTTTCTAGCCATCAGTAAGAATGACATTTTGCTGCACAAAAACAAAACAGAACAACAATAAAAACAAATTTGTTCCCAAAGAACGAGACTTGCCAGTACTACAATGATCCAAAACATCTTGCTTTTGTTTTAGCCCACAGTTCCAGAGGATATGAACGATTCATTTTTAAACGCACTTTAAATTTCCAGAGTGCTTTCTAGGAGAAAGGTAAAGATTACTTGACTATATAATATCAGGAGAGAATTTAAAAGTTCTCATTAGATTTAAATCACAACCCTCCTGATAAGCCAAACTTTCTATTTAATCCATTACTTCAAGAAGATGAAAAACTATTTCATCTATTTATTACTTGTGGAAGAAGTACTATCCTTGGGAACATACCAGGTATTGAACAAATGTAGGATCTGTTCCCCTGTGAATCTTTGGAAACGGACTACCTAGGATATTACCAAGTGTTTGCTCTAAATCCTATGTTCCTCAAAACTTCCCAGAGATTTGACGTCCTAGAAATTTTCCCAGATTTCCCTGTAAAATTTGGTCTATAGCAGAGTAATTGCCAAGTGTTTGAATGGTCTTTTTGTCTTCTTAGTTTTGACACTGGAGCATTTGCAACATTCTTATGTTCACACACTCTGGATACACAGTGATGCCTCAGTTCTTCCATGATTCTGGTCTCAATTTTGGATGTGAACTGCATCAAATTCAATGATTAGGTTCAGTACTGACCTTATGGGGAAATTTGATTCAGTTCTAGTCCAGTTCGGTTTACAGCCAGGATCCTGGAGAGAACTGAGTTCATGCACTGAGGTAACACTATCTGTAGTGTAGCCATCAAAGGCAATGATTTGAGAGCTTCTGTTACAACTTCCTTCCTAAGTGAAAGTCACAGAACCACATCTAAGTAGCTGACAGTAACCAGGTAGGAGGATGCATATCTATGATACCTTCATCTGACACTGCCCCATTTCTCTTTTTTACATTAACCTTTGAAAGCATTTCATACTTCTGACCCCCAGTTAATCCTCTATTGAATGCAGAAGGATGGAGTGTCAGGGAATACGCTAATTATAGTTGGACTGGCTGTCATTGCTTGGAGATCAGAGCTTACAGACTGTAAACCCACAGAAAGGAATCCCCTAGCCAGCCACTATTTTAAAAAATATATTAAAAATTGCTATCATTTTAAAGCAAGGAGATATTGTGTAAAATATCTTTTAAAAAGTAGAAACTCTAGTAACCCCAACCATCCCAGCAGTGGTAGACAGGAACTTAGAGGTGACTGTTGCCCGTTCTTCAGAAGTCGCATTGATCTTTCAATCATTCCTGCCCTAGTAGGCAGTTGAATGTGTAAACTTTGTCATAGATTTTAGAACACGGATGACTGACACATGGCAAAAGTGTCATATCTAGGTTGTACACACCTAAAGAAATTAAATAGAAAGGCAATCAATACAATGGTAATAATCCTGTTGTTCATATTTTTGGAGCTCCATTAACAAATCTTAGTTTCAGAATGTGTAATTTTCTTTAAGTAGTAATGCCTAGTACTGTCTTGCTGAGATTTAGCAGACATTGAGGACAAAGACAGGGGGAAATTTACATATAAAGTGAGAATTAGAAGAAAACTTAGAAGCAAATTAACCTCAAATCTGGATTGCAGGGTAAGCAACTGAGACCCAGAGATTTAAAATCTTGTCCAAGGTGGCAATAGCTTATTGGTGGTAACATCAGACTGTGGACCTCCACACCAATGACCTTTCTCTTACTCTGTGCTTCTTTCCTCTGATATGTGTAACTGGCCAGGCTGAGAAAAATGTCACACATGTAGAGCTGCATCTTGCGTATTCACCACAACTGGTATCGGTGAAGGAACAGAGAACAGTAACATCTAGACTCAGTGTGGTGTCACATTACTGTATCAAAAGTTGGAGAGGGGCTGGGGATATAGCTCAGTGGAATAAGCACTTGCCTAGCAAGCGCAGGGTCCTGAGTTCGATCCCCAGTACCGCAAAAAACAAAAACAAAACAAAACAAAAAAAAACAAAAGTTGGAGAGGCAGAGTTAAATGGCACTGAAACGGCTCCTCCAATTCCCCACACTACACAGAAATCCTCCCTACAGGAGCCCTGAAACCATCTTGCAACCAATAAACTAACGCAATGGACAGGGCCCTCACTACCTCACCTGACAATCTGTCCTCCATGCTATTTGTTGGAGGCTTTAGCCTATTGTTCTAGATGAAGATGAGTCCACAGATGTCAACTGTACCTTCCCACGGAATGTAAAAGAGGCTTGCACTTCTTCACACCACAGTGCATTACGGCAGGCCTCACGCTGGCTCACGGGCCTCACTTCCTCTTTATGTATTTTTTAAAATGTGAAACACTTCCTGAATTTGCATGTCATCATTGCCTGAGGATTACGCTTATCTTCTCTGCACCATTTCCCTTTGGTACAACGTGCTGCCAAAGCAAGAACCTGACTAAACATTCTGAGTTGCTCGGAGCGCTCCTGTGTGTGGCCGAGCTCCTAGGCCTCTCACAGTCCCTACCACTCGTCACTGGTTATGGCCTTGATTAATAAAACTCAGCACTGTACTGATTCCGTGCTGAGAAATGAATAACTTTGAATTCAGCTTTGCCAAGGCCAAGCAGTGATCCAGAGAACAGGCTTCCTGTGTCTCATAAGCAGCAACAATAGAGTATTTTCCTCTTGGGTAGAAAGCTTTGTTGTTAGTTCAAAGTATCAAGTAGTGACAAAGGGGTTTCTGAATTACTTTTTATACCGCATACTCTCAGCAGATTATTGTCCAAAACCCTTGCTGATTTCCTTTTCAGTTCGTTTCTTCCCTGTTTCTGAAGTTAGGGACTTTACTAGGCGTGATGCCTTCGTCCATCTTTCCCAGCAGGAGCAGTTTCCTTTTTCCTGTTTTATATGCAGTACATATGTTAGGTATCTTTGGAAATATCCTGTTCCTCAAAGTATATATTTGGCTTTCTCCTTTACATTAATGTTAGGTCCAAAGCTACACAGAACTAAATCTTAAAGTAATCTAAGTAATGGTAAGTTTATTTAAACACTGTCAGCCTCTAGAGCCTAATTGAAAAATGATCCATTATTAATAGAGTTGACAGCAAAATGATGAGTGCCTGCTATGTACCAATTGCTCAGTAAATATTTGTCACTATTACTAATTCTGGTATTGTAGCTCTGAAGTTCCACATACTACTGGCAGGCCTTGGTGGTCCTCTGCACACAGCCATGTGTGTTCTAGAATTCTTCCCCGCACAACACGCCCATCCCTCTAGCTGATATAGCCCATGATTTCTCTCTTTGGCTTTTTCTCCAGTGTCTGAGACTTAGTCCAAAGCACTATCTGCTTCTTGCTACGGTTTTCCTTTTCTCCTCCACCGTGCTGTGGTCCAACTCGCAAACACTCCGTGGTGGTAATATCAACAATTCTATATTTATTCTTTGTTTTGTATCCAAAGGATCTGTGATTTGGTTTCTAGACTAAATAATTGACTCTCAGCTAGTTTCCACAGGAGCTCAGTGAACCCAAGCATTCTCCATCTCATCTGCACTCAGAATTGTGTCAAGCTGAAAGGAGCCCCAGGACACCATGTGGCTTCGTCTCCTTCAGCAGTTCGTTTCGTGTATCAGTTAGCATGCAGGGTCAGCATGACTGGCTTTGGGATCCAGCAGCAGCTGAGTAGAGCAGACTTCTGGGTGTCTCAGGGTGGACCACAGAGGCACGGCCTTGGGATCAGTGACTCGTCCTGTGCTCCTTTGCCCTGTTGCCCTGCTGTGTTTCCTGGGCACCATGAGCTAAGGTCTTCCTCACCTTCCCACCATGACGTCTGTGCCTTGGGGCCAACCAGCTATGATGGACCGACTCCCTCAAAACTATGAGCCACAGATTTCTCCTCCTTTAATTTCTGAGTGTCAGGCATTGTGCCTTAGCGCTGAAGAAGCTGAGTAACACAATGAATGATTCTCCAATTTTGCTATGAATAAGAATCACTGAGGATCTTATGAAAAGTAAATCTCATTCTAGATATGCTGGATAGTTTAAGTAGGTACTCTGCCCTCAAGGAGGTGAGGTGTCCATCCCAGTCATTTAAGCACGGTTGTGCATAATAACTTCCACCCAAAGAGTTCAGCATGGCAGCGACTGAGGGAAGAGGAACTTTGAGGAGTCTGGCAAACATCAGACAGGTGAGTAAGATCAGCTCCATCTTGATAAACTGAACCCTTGATCAACATGATGAGGGGGGGCCATATTTTACCTCTAGGCTCTTCCCTGCAAAGCAGCCTCACTCTAGTGGTTGAGAAAGCACCAGACAAACCTAAATCGAGGGACATTTTACAAATGCCTGACCAGTGCTCCTCAAAATGGTCAAGGTCATTGAAAGTTAGAGACGTCTAAGAAACTTGCAGTCATGAAGAACCTAAGGAAACAAGAGTGAGCACAATGTGGTATACTAAATGGGTCTTACAACAACAAGAGAAGAACAGCAGGTAAGAACTAATGAAATGTGAATAAATTATGGGCTTTAGTTAGTAATTGTGTATCAATATTGGGCTGTTAGTTGTGACAAATGTACAACCCTGATGTACATCATATTAATAATGTGGAAAAGTAGAGGCAGGGCATATGGGAACCTGCCTTTCTGTCTTCTCCACTGCTCTGTAAATTAAAATCTATTCTGAAATAAAAGAATTATTTTTAGAAAGTGATTCCAGAATGGACATGGTGGTGAATGCTGGTAATCCCAGTACTCAGGAGGCTAAGGCAGGAGGATCACTCCTCCCAGTTCAAGGCCAGCCTGGGCAACACAGTGAGACCCTGCCTCAAAAAGATGAAAAAAAAAAAAAGTGATTCCAAGGAGTGTGGTTTAGGAGTGGTGTCAGGAAGATTTGCACATCAGCAGCACACCCTCCTCCTGGTTCTGCTGTAGACAGTTGATAGGCCTTGCTTGGCAGAACCCTGTCCTACTGTGAGGGGGTCTCACCCTGGGCTACACAGCAGGCAGCTGTGGCCTGCACCACTTACTCTTTTAATTCGTCTGGGAGTGTAGCCTGGGCACTGGGATGACTAATAGCTCTTTTGGTGATTTCAGTGGTAGCCAAGTTTAAAGCTTATGGCTTTTCTTGTGCCTTCTAATATGGCAATCATGCATAATGCACAGCTATTCAAATTGAAACTTATTGAAGACCAAATAAAATTAAAAATTCAGTGCCTGCATACATTTCGCTAGTCCATAGTCACATGTGGCTTGTGCCTGATGCACTGGACATACTGGGACTGAGCGTTCCCATTGCTGCCAGTGAGCACCCCTTCTTCACTCAGCTCTGGACTGAGCCCCAAAGATTAAAATTGCCTGAGCTCTCAAGGGATTTTCAGTAAATCATTACTAAATAATGTCACCAAGATAGTGGGTGAAGTTTGTAGAACAACGCTTATGGAGACAGTTTTTGAATGTGTGCTTATAGTTGGAATTTATTTTATAGTTTCCTGAATCACAACCAAGTCACCAGAGGCTGCTGTTTTCCTAATTGCTCCATAGCTCCAGGGATACACAGCTGTCAGCCCCTGGAGGAATTGAGCCACTTGAGTGGCTGTTTCTCTGCAGACCCATATACTCAGCCAGGGCTGCTTTCTATCACGGAAGAGACTTGGACTGGATATGCGAGTGTAAATCTCTAACTTAGACAATGAAACCATTAATCACTTGCTCGGAAATTTATTTTCAGTTACAAGTCCTCCCTGGTTAGTGTCGTGGTTTTCTATTTTTTTAAAATAAAACTTGTAAGAAAAACTGAACCACGAGTTCCCTTTATATCCTCATAGTCTGAGTATTTTAATGGCTATGGATGTACATTACTATCATAAAAGAGATGATCTATACATTAGTAGCTTATCAAAATCTTCTCTTTTAGTATTTTAAACTGTCATTTCAGAGATTTACACAGGTGCTGCCTGAGACAGAAGTAGAAAGGACCCTACCTTTACTCAGCCACGAACACATGATCTCTGTGAAGAAAACTACTGTATTAACCCCAAATACCCAACTTTACGTTGTACTGTGCATTCTTTGCATTTGAACATCAGATGGTCATTTTCTGAAATTGGACACAGTTAACAAAATCCTGAGTGTCTTAGTTACTTTTTTCTCATTGCTGAAACAAAATACCCAACATTCAAAATGTAGGAAGGAAAGATTTATTTAGCATACAGTTTTTGGAGGTTTCAGTCCATACTTGGCTGGTTCTGAGGCAGAGTGGCACATGGCAGAGGGCAACAGCTCATGGCAACAGTACACAACAAAGCAACAAGTGCAAGAAGAGAGGGATGGCAGCCAGCAGCCTCTTTCTCTCCATTACATATACAAACTCTCCGCCCTAGGGCAGGTATAGCTTTCACACCCATAATCCCAGCATTGGACCATGGATCAGTCATAAACTCTAAAAGCCACCAAATAACTGCATGAGGATTTGGGGGGACATGTGGACACAAACCATAACACTGAGCAATACAGAAAAATTATGTCATGTTGGTCTTAAGCTGTTTAAATTTGCTTAATGACTAATAGTGCAATTCCTCAAAGATAAGTATGCATTTACATAAGTAGATGCCACAGATAAAACAGATAAGACATCATAACACAAGTGAGCAGCTGATCCCAGCTAAAAAGAAAAAATAAAGCCATTTATTTGAGGATTTTTTCTAACAAGTCAGCAGTTCAGAAATACTCATGGTATCCATCAAAAATATTTCTATCATGAATTGACTCCAAGTGTTGGCACAGAGGAGGGCAGCAGAGAGATCTAAAGCCATAGAAGCTATTCACTGGCCCTTGAGAATGAGCCTGATGTCACTGAGAAATGGCAGAATCACATGATCTCTCCTTGTCAAATGGATTTGTGGGCAGAGGAGAACAAGGAGGCCTTCCAGTACATTTTCTTTTCACTCAAACTATTTCTACAATAAAATGCTGAGTAATCTCTTGGGCCAAAGGATGGCCCTCACTCATACTGCTACATTGCTAGGTGACAAAGGAATAGACCTATCTAATGTACCAGTGGATTAAAGCAGTTACAGTGATGCTGGTTTCCAAGTTTCTCTTTGTGAAACATGTGCTGGTCAGCCTTGTCTCTATACTTCAAGTCCTAGACTTGATTTATAATTACAGTGTAACTATCATAAAACCATCACTCCCTCTGTATATTTATGGGCAACTAAAGGAACATTTTTCTTCATCGTAAGCTACCTTTGTAGCAAAGTGTGTAAGAGTCCTGGAGGTCAGAGGTGCCCCTTCCTGCTCTCAGTTCCTCAGAAAATGGCCTGGAAGGCCAGCCGGACAGCAGGCTGGCATCTTCTGAGGGAGGTGCCATGCTGCATGTGCCCCAGGACACTAGCCTAGCATCTTTGGCATCTCTGCAGTTGTTCTGAAGGCTGGGGGTGTTTATCTCCCACAAGCAGCTGAGCTGCCTCCGGTTTCATGAGCAGAGCAGTGGAATGCAGTGGATGAGACCCAGGCCTTCGGCCACCCAGATTAGAGAGTTTTGTGCTGAGGTCCCTATATGGTTGTGTTAGACTGAACGCTGGGCTCCGGCCTGTCTTTGCTCCTTGTTTGGGAAGTAAGTGGGAGGGGAGCAGGCCAAGGGGCTATATAACCCTGCTCTGTTCTGCCTCCCTGGACACCACCCACCCGGCGTGGAGAAGCCCAGCCAAGCACCATCAGGGTAAGTGGCCCCAGCACAGGGCTGTAACTTAGAGATTCTGGCAGCTCTTTTATTACCTGGTATAATGAGACACTTGCAGGGATGGGGATGGGCCCCTGCACGCTGGTATTTCTGAATGAAGCTCATATCACTAAAATGATTGTAGCTCTTTACTCTCATGATCTAATACTAAATCAAGGATAATAAACTGTCTGATGTGGTGGTGGAGGTGGAGAGGAAGATGAAGTGAAATTTTATTCGTGCGTGTGACCTGTAAAGTCTGTTTCTACTAAATCAACAGCCCAGATTTTGCAGCACAGAATAGGAAGGAAGTCTGGCTTTTTATAGTAAGTTGTGCATTTATCTATATTTAGGCAAAACTTTTGGATTTGTTTGTGGTTCAGATTTGGTGGGTGGATTTTTTTTTACTGGACTCTTGGTGCAGCTGATGTGCTTGCAAGTGGCATTTAAAAAGTGAGGGCCGTTGTCTCCTCTTTGGTTTTGGCTGGATGTGTGTACTGCTTCTGGGTTTCCCTGGCTCTCGCAGCAGAGTCATTTGTTGGAAATGAGGATCTCTCCGGTGTAGCTGCGGGCGTACTTACTAGCATCTGCCTATGAGCCGTGTGCGTGGAAACACAGCAGGCAGCCAAGCAGTAGAGCGTGCATCTGGCAGCCCTGGAGCTCTGCGTGTCTGTCGGCAGAGGGGAGGTCTGGCTTGGGCTTATCTCAGGCTCAATTCCTCTCTGCCTTGTGAGGTGAAAGTGGCCCTAGAGCCAGCCCTGCCACCCCACTCTGATCTTTGCTGTAAATCAGGGCTTAGCAGGTTCAGCCAGGACTGAAGTTTTCAAACTAAGATTTTCCTTCCGTTTTGTGATTCATGACTAAATATGGTTTGCGATTCAAAACCAACAAGCTGGGAACTGCAATGCTCTTGCCCTCTCCCCTCCCACTGACTACTCATTTTTGGCACCAGATACGCTCTGCTGGGATGCAGCAAACCCCCTGACCCGGGTGCAGTTCCAAAAGCAGACACTGGAGCAAGCGTATTTTACCTAATTAGGAAATGCTTTGCTCCAACTCAAACTGCCCATCAGGTTAGATAAGGGTTGACCCCACTGGGTCTGCACTCTCTCTGGGGACACAGGAACTTCTCTAAGGGCAATGCTGCTTTTAGAGAACGTAACATTTTTCCTGGATCTCTTTTGCCAAATATAAATCTATTTACTGAATTTTAAGATGTTTTTTCCTGCACTCTTGCTCATGCTGTGGGGCAGCCTACTTTTTCAGAATATGTTTGTCCCAAATCATCCCTGCTCAACAGAAAAGAATTTCAGGATATTCCTCCTCATTTTCAGAAAGTATCCTAAATGCCAGTATTTTATCTTACTTCAGTCCTTTCTTTTTGTTTGGAGAGCAGGCTTAGTCCATCCACAAGCTGCCTGCTGGTCCTTTGGCGTGACTGCCTCTGACAAAAACACGGAATATCTTCTAACGCTTTTTGTTTTCTGGGAAGGAGGAAAAATATAATTTAGTCATCTACAAAGGACAGAGTCAGAAAGGAATGGACAAGAGATTGACAAGTCCCACTTTCCATTTGCAAGCAATTTGAGTCCGAGGGCTACCTGGAAGGAAAGTTGAAATTAGAAGCAAAATGTCTTGCTAGGGATAGTAATTAGATAATATACTAATAATGATACAGTGAAACCAATGTACTGAGGACTTGCAGTGTACCTGCCACTAAGAATTATTTTTTGAAATCTAGTCTCAAATAAGAACTTTATGAGGTATGTATGGATATCATTGCTGTTTCTTAAAGAAACTGTAATTTACAGATGTTAAATAACTCGAAAGTGGCGGAGCCTGGACACAAATCCAAGCCACGTGCCGTGAATGTCCCAGCTCGTAGTCACCCTGCTCTGCAATCCCTGTTGCCTGGACTTCTCTGTTCTGTCAGTTGGGGATAGTGTCATGTGCCCTGACCTTAAAACGCATCATCTCAATTGAGATTTTCATTCTTTTTAAAGGGTTCTAATACATGAAGTTCTGCTCTGGCAGCTCTGGGCATGTGGGATGAAGCAGTCTTGGTTCTGTGGGGATGGTCTGGTAGAACTCCAACTGTAAGAGCTGATTTCCTTTTTCCACTTCTCAGAATTTTTAAAGAATTGCCTTTGTACCTACATTGCAATGTTTAAAGAGTTCACCAGTGTAAAAGAAGAATTGAAGCTTATTTACTCAAAGGTAGAATACTTGACTAGTGTGAGTGAGATCCTGGGTGCAATCTCCAGCACTGCAAAAATAAAAATAAATATAAATGATATGATGCCTATATCTTGTACTCTGATTAACTAATAGGAAGACGACAGTATGCAATGTACCAACTATTGTAACTGTCCTACTAACATGTTTTTTTTTTTTTTTTTTTTTGCGGTACTGGGGATCGAACTCAGGACCCTGCGCTTGCTAGGCAAGCGCTTATTCCACTGAGCTATATCCCCAGCCCCCCCTACTAACATGTTTTGAGGCTCAGTTTCATTGTTTATCTTTTTTCTCTTTAAAATTTATATATATAAATGAATAAATAAATAAAGACTTGCTCAACCGGAAATCCTGAGATCTCAGTGCCAGACGGTGAATTCTGAGCATTCTTCTCTTTACACAATATTTCTAATCCTTTTTGGAAAAATGGAAGGAAATCTGTATTGGGAGCTAAGGGGCAATCAAGGGGAAGCTGATCTCTGCTTAGAGTTCTGCCTCAAAACCCTGTGTGCCCTTAAAATTGACCTAGGGTTTCTCACTTGTAACAGTGACAGGATTGGTGACAATGCCTCCTAGCAGACCTTTGATTTTCCACATTTGTAAGCTGATGATTCTCTTCCAGCCTTTAAAATTTTGTTAAAGAATCAGGCTTACAGAGAGTTTTTAGAAAATACTCTTTTAAAATGAAATGAAGGGCTGGGAATATAGCTCAGTGGAATAAGTGTCTGCCTGGCAAGTGCAACGTCCTGAGCTCAATCCCTGGTACCACTAAAATGAAATGAATACATGCTCAATTCAGAAAATATGACAGAATTCAGGGAAGATAATCAAAAGCCTCGATACCATTGCTTCAAAATAACCTCAGTTAATATCGGTAAATATGAGTAATCTTTTTACATAAAGATATGTTTCAATGAGATCATACAAAGTTACCTTCAAACCTACCATTCTTGTATAAGGGCATCCTGTTAGCTTATATTTTTACTCATTCTTCTTAAAGGTGGCAAATACGCTGTGTGATGTGTAGTTCAACGGATTTACTCTGGCTTTTAACAGTGACTTTTATGAATGAAGAATAATCACTAGCTCTAATATTTCAAGAACTTTAGAAAGTTTTTATTCATTTCCATGCTTCTCTGAGAGTGAAAGTTCTCAGGATCCAAAAAAGACCTTTCTTAAACACTTGCATTAAATACTTAAATGCTTTAATGTTTCAAAATTTTCAAATGCTGCTTATCCCTCAAATCTACCTATTTTTTGTGGTACCGGGGATCAAACTCAGGACCTTGTGCTTGCCAGGTAGGTACCGAAATCTACCTTTTTGAAAAAAATTTTTAAAGTTATATCTAGAAGAAAGTGAATTATGTTGATATAGGCAGAAAATTCTAGATCCTTCTTTAATTTACAATGAGGAACTTGTTTCTGTGACGATCAACCGCGTAGCCTGGAATTCCCTTCTGGGCTTTTACTGTTCATGCATTCACCCATTCGGCCCTTCATCAAAGGGCTGAGGAGCAGACAGGATGGGCAGGGATCATGCTGCATGCCACTGGCACACACATGCTAATCAGAGTGCAGCTTATGGGAAGCTTACCAGCCTAAGGAAAATGCTTCCAGGTAAAGGCTGTGTTAGAACAGGGATAGGGGAAAGCCTCCTGCTAGGAGAACAGACAGGGGTCATAAGCCCAGTCTGGAGATGGGAGAAAGCAGTGCTGGGCAACCGCTCCCTTACAGCTCCGCGTTCTCCACAGAACCCTGTGAAGCAGCTCCAGCTATGTGTGAAGAAGAGGACAGCACTGCCCTGGTGTGCGACAATGGTTCCGGGCTCTGCAAGGCCGGCTTTGCGGGGGACGATGCTCCCAGGGCTGTGTTCCCGTCCATCGTGGGGCGTCCCAGACATCAGGTGAGCACCCTTCCGATTAGAGCAGTGAGAGGTCGAGGACATCAGGGATTCTCCACACCTACCTGCATCCATACATTTTTGTTGCTCTCTACCAGGAAGTTATGTTATATAGCCTTGTTAAAAATACATTCATGAAGTGCTGGGGGTATAATACAATGGAAATACTTGCTTAGCATGTGCAAAGCTCTAGGTCCTATCTCTAGTCCTAAAAATATTTAAATATATTACATACACATTATATAATCACACACATATAATATACACATTATACATACATGTACATATATAATATACACATTATATATACACGTCATATGTAATAAACACACATTACATACACGTATGTATATACACACACACATATATGGTCACTGTGATGATCTATGTCAAGGGATAAATGCCAGTACCAAGCACAGATTAGTTGGCACTTGTCTAGTGGATGTAAAGTCTGCCTGTTTTTCATGTATCTTTTTAATCCAAATACTTTTACTGTCATCATAATCATCATCAGAAATAGTTTTAAACTCTCCTGAAATATATCACAGCTACTCTTTGGAAAGAAACTACAATAAAAGCCCGGATTATTCAAGTTCAGGGAGTCTGCTAATAGATGCAGGCAACATTGATCCCAAGTGTAATTTTATGTGATGGTAGCTGCCAACGAAGCACATCTGGACGGCCACACGCCGTTTTGCATTTTCAGGATGAAGCAAGCACTAGTGGCGATCACACAGCAAAGCTCTGCTTTCACCTCCCCTGGGCCCATCTGACTGATGTTTATAGCTCTCAGCATGTATTCACAAAAAAAATCAGAGAGGGCCTTTTGAGAAATGAAGTCTGTCTTTTTTGTTAATCTGTGTATGGGAGAGATTTTGCATAAGCCAAATAATTTATGGATCTATCATACTGGTATCTGTTTTATAATTCTGAAACGGTCTCTCCAGTTCAAGTTAAAACCTAGTAATGTGAATTTTTTGGATTTTACCTGAAGGGTTAAACAGTGTAGGTAACTAGGTAAATATTTAATAGTTGATTGATATGGATTTATTCTTAGAAATCAAGTGGTTATTTATAGATGTGGTGCTTTTGTTTATAATAATTAGAAAACAATATTTGTATATTTTGGAGTAGAAGACATCTTTAAAAGTACAGTTTATGGTCAAGCATGGTGATGCATGCCTGTAATCCCAGTACTTGGGAGGCTGAGGCAGGAGGATCACTGTGAGTTCAAGGCCAGCCTGAGCTATAGTGAGTTCAGGACCAGCCTCAGTCACAATGAAATACCCTATCTCAAGCCCATCCCCCAAAAGAAGCACAGTTTACAAGATTTATGAGAACAATGCGTCAATGAACTAATATCTAATATTTCATATTCTTTTAATAAATAAGTACTTAGTGTCAGACGTGAGCCAGGCATTTCCTAGTGGCAGATAACAAAGACAAGATCTTGGCCCTAAAAGGGAACATAGGAGATATCAGCAATACAACATGAAGTTACCTCTTCCACAGCATCCTCTGTTATGTGGAGGCTGAATCAGACCTGTTTCCAACCAACTAAGAGATATTGTCTAAGATCCTAGTTACAATAAAGCTCACATTTGTGATAGTACCAAAAGAGGAAGTTTCTGTCTCATGATTCAATTCGCTATGGTTTGCTAGCAATCACTTCGCAAAGTTTAGAAGAAACTGATTCGTCCCGTGTTAACTCTTTCAGGGAGTGATGGTGGGTATGGGACAGAAAGACAGCTACGTGGGTGACGAAGCACAGAGCAAGAGGGGGATCCTGACCCTGAAGTACCCCATAGAGCACGGCATCATCACGAACTGGGACGACATGGAGAAGGTGCGTGACGTTTGCTCCGGGGGCTCTCAGGAGGTGTACAGCCTGTAGCCCCTGAGGCAAAACACCCCGCCCAGGGGCACCCTTGTTGCTAATGCTTATTCTGCATTATTACCCCCAAGTAACTCTCAAATATTTCTTTTTTTAAAAAAAACCCCTCACCTTCCAGCATTAATAAACGAATTAGAGGTGGAGAGTCCTACATGTTAGAGGAGCAGCCCCTTACTAGTGGGAGGAATTAGTGGTCTGATGCTCAGGGATTCCTGGGATGGCGTTTCGTCCTCTGCCCGGACAGCGTTTCGTCCTCTGCCCGGACAGCGACCTCCCTTCCTCACCGCCAGGGGGCGCAGGGCCAGGGATTCAGTGCAGTGAGGCTACAGGGGCATTGGGGTGCTGTGAAGAGGCTTCCCCAGCTCCTTTTGAAAGGTTTATAGACAGCACTCTGAGAATTTCAAACAAGTTTTTTTCAGTTTTCACTGTTGAGAAGGGGAAGGTAATGTGGATTTGGTACATTGCCAAATGCCCCTTGACATACAGAAGCATAATCGCAACCGAAAAAAATTTTAAAATAAATATTTAAAAAGCTATCTTTCTGTGTTTCCATAAGGCCTTACCTCCCCGGCCTTTATACGGGGGCCAAGGCAGAGAAGAGTTAAATCCTAGAGTTCTGATATTTGTCATTATGCATTTCAGAAACCAGTGATTAGAGAAAAACCAGAAGGAAGGATGAAAAAGCACAGGAGTTTTGAAACTTAATTTCATTGTTGTTTATCTTTTTTCTCTTTGAAGTTAAAAAAAAAGAAGCAGAAAAAGCAACATGAAATTTTTAAAGTGCAACAAAATGTACTAGAACCACATTTGGTCTTTTATTTATCAACCCACCACACACACATTGTTACTTTTTTAAAAACGTGCTATGGCCAGCCATGGCGGTGCACACCTACAATCCCAGGACTCAGGAGGCTGAGGCAGGAAGGTAGTAGTAAGTTCAAGACCAGTCTGAACTACTTGTCTCAAAAACAAAGTGAAAGCAAAACAAAACACAAACCAAACATATAATATCGCCCGTTTATTGGAAGCAATTTTACGAGCTTTCTTTCTTCACAGAACTGCCCACCATCAGATGCAGTCAGGCTGAGATTCTAGATTTGGTGAGGCTGAGATTTGCACTGGGAAGATATTTATAGCAACGAGAAAAATGTTGTTTTGAAGTTTCTCAGTGGAGCAGGCGGCCTTTCAGAGTGGAGCGAGATCATAGAAATAATACCCTAACAGCGTAATCTCCGAGAGAGATTATAGAAATGAAAAGAACGATCGGTACTAACTTTCAAACCCAAAGCACTTCCTAGTGCGCGGGAAGAGAGGGCTGGGGCACAGGGAGGAGCGCAGGAAGGGAGACTGGTGTTTCTTAAGTGCCGTTTCAGGGCAGCAGCCGTAGATACAGCACTGGCTCGGTTTCTTGAGCGTTCCACTGCTTTCTTTTAATTTTAAACTTTTAAAAAGTAGGTTTCTCTGATGAGACATCGAGTTGGTAGAATGAAGGCGGTGGAGATGTCTGCTGTTCCTCGGGGCGCCCCGGAGTCATGCGTGAGGCTGGGCGGCTCCGGGCACCACTGCTGGCCTCGGGCCCCTGCTTCACTCCTCCATCCCAGGAGCAGGATCTCCAGGTCTCTCCTTCCTAGGCACACACAAATGCAAAGCCAAGGACGCTGGAACGAGATAGAGCCTTTGGATCCCGTTTCTGTTCCTTTGGACACCAGCACTTCTTACTAGCTTTGTTTAAATTCTGGGTAGGTGTAATGTTCCTGGTGCTGGCAGTGACGTTTTATGATTTTAAAATTTAGTTAGCCCCTTTTGCGCTGTTCTGAAGGCCTCTTTTGTCATCCAAAGATTAAAGAAGGTCCTCGATCATAAGCAAATGTACTTTTACCCGAAGTACACTCACACAAACATACCTACAAAACTGCAGGAGATTTTTGTGGAAACACTTGGAAGCCAAAGGCTGTCTCTGAGTGGAAAGTCCAGATGGTGCCAACAGAGGGCGCTTCTCTCAGCCCAGAACAGTAAGACGCAGCTAGACAGGAGCAAGAGCCAGGGACTTGCTGTATTCCCCACACACCGCAGAAGGGCAGTTTCTCTGGAAGCCCTGAAAGGGGCCGTGAGGCTGTCAGCTCAGCCTCGTGTGTTCTTTCATGCACACATGTACCGGTCTCTTTATTTATTAAACTCAGTGATTTCCCCATGAATTATTACCTCACGTGGAAGCAGAGGCTAAAGAAAACATAACTGAATGGCAGTAACATTTCTTCTGGACCAGACACTGTGCTGATAAGTAATTCTAGGGTCCTTATTCAATCCACACGGAGACCTGAGAAGTACACATGAGCTGTTTTCATCTCCATGGTACACATGCTGATAGCTCAGAGGGGTTACAAACTTGCTGAGTTCACGTAACAAGGAAGTGACCAAACTGAAGGTTGAATCCCGGCTTGATAGTGGAGACCGTGGCTGTGACCGCCGCGTCGTCCTGCCTCACAGGCCCGGCTTTGCCTTTTTGCTCTGTCAGGCCTGAGCTCTCAATCCTTGCGGAAGGGACTCGCACTCTTTGCGCTTCAGTCTGCATCCACACAAATGGGCGCTAAATGAAGGCTGATAAAAGGGTATTTGCCCCTGGTTTCACTGAGCTCATTCTGATCCCTTTGCAGGGTCTGCAGCAGCCCAAAGTATTGTATCATTATGTTTCTCCTCTCCCCCCACCCCCCAGATCTGGCACCATTCCTTCTACAACGAGCTCCGAGTGGCCCCAGAGGAGCACCCGACCCTGCTCACGGAAGCACCCCTGAACCCCAAGGCCAACCGGGAGAAAATGACCCAGGTAAGCCCTCATCCTGGCCTCCAGCTCTTTGGGGCTTAGAGAGGCTGGCTTGAGTAGAGCTAAGCCCCAGTCAGCGAACGTGCTGACAAATCCAGAGACCCAGGAATTCCGAAGGACAGGGACAGACGCCTCTAAAAACAATAGGAAGGTTAAAAGATTTAATTGAGAAGGAAATATGTTTAGGCTAAACACTTCTAAGGGGTCATTTTAAAATGCCGTATGCTATACGGTAGAAGACTGGTTCTAGAGTAACACATCTAGGTTTGAAAGCTGCTTACCAGCCTAGTAAGGGGCCCGCTTAATGTCTCAAAGCCTTGGTACGTTTGACTGTAAGTTGGGAATGATAGTACCATTATTTTTCAAAGATTGTGTAACCACTAATGATGCAAAATGATCAGTGTGGATCTTAGTATCTGATTTCTTGAACATACAAAAAATAACATTTTTATTGTCATTATTTTTACCTGCTTGAAGCTCAAGACCTTACAACAGGAAACCATCCAGTCCACCAGCCACAAAAATTTCTAGTATAGATGAGTTATGGAATCATAACATCTGATGTCAGTTCTACACTAGCCATGGTGAAGCCCTGGGCTGAGATTTTTGCATGCAGTCTCTTTAAATCCTCACAGCGGAAAAACAGGAAGTGTTATTATCCTGATTGTTTACATGAAGAAATGATAGCTTAGATATGTTAAGTGATATTTTCTCCCAAGGTCGCATAGCCAAAAGTGACAGATCCCAGAGTTGACCCCTGATCTTTTGGCTCTGGGAAGTCATATATGTAAATTCTGCAGGGCCTTTTCCTTGGCAGGACTTTTGGTGCTCGCAGCAACACGGGGGCTCCTCTCTGCAGGAGAACCTGGGGGACGGGGGGAGAACGCTCCTCCTGGCGAGAGGGGTTTCTCCCACCAGTTATTCCTAGGAGCAGTGTGAAGGCAGAGAAGTGGTTGAGAATCTTGGCTCGAGAGCGAATGTCAGACGGGGAAGGTTTACAGAGAGAGGATTGAAGGTCTGCAGACAGCTTTGAATGCACAGCCTGAAGGGGCTCTGGGTGTACTCTTGTCCCTGAACTACAGGAGCTGGGAGGTTGGAATTCAGAGGTCTTCTATTACCAGAATTCCATTTCTGTCCATCAGTAGTCGGGATCTTCCCGTTGCAGCCAGAGTAGCTTGATTCCAGACCTAGCACTGACCCAAAGATTGTACAGATGAGTAGAAGAGATTAAATGGCATCTCCAGCAGACCACAGTGCTGGGGCCAGTCCCAGCCAGCTGGGGCATCAGGGTTAAAGGGTCCCTGTCTTTATGCCAGCAGAAGCAAAACTAGAATGTTGTCTTTTGTTTTGGCTTTGTCTGCTCTGGACAAGCCTGAGAGTTCCTCTACTCCAAATCCTTCCTCTGTTTACAGTTGAGAGACTTGGAATGGTGCCCACATCACTCATGTATTAGCTTGAAGAATCTTCATAGGTCACACCAAAGTCAGGAGCAGGAGCAAAGCAAAAAACTAGACTCCTCCTTCCCCTGGCTAAATCTTGTGTGGATACGGCTCCCTCTGCTCCCGCCCTGTCAGGTCACCGATGTGATGGTCTTCCATTCCCACTTCCAGTTTTCCTACTTGAGTGACCAGGGCTGCCTTGGCCTCCCTCACCTTGGTCTCCTCTGCTTAGAGCCAGGCTGGCCTGTTTGTACCGTAAGTGAGGTGTGTTCTCTTCATCCTCCATGACACTGGCGGCATCACTGATGTGGCTCTTCGGATTGCTTTGCAGATTATGTTTGAGACCTTCAATGTCCCTGCCATGTACGTAGCCATCCAGGCTGTGCTGTCTCTCTACGCCTCTGGACGCACGACTGGTGAGTGGCTAGAGGGCAAAGGAGGCTTGGTCAAGGAATACACCAGGAGTAGGATTTGATGGCGATAAACATGTGGGTTGCAACAAGGCACACGAGCCCTAAATGGTCTTCTCACTTTGTCTGGACAGGGCTCGGCCCTCATATCACTAGTAGGACTTTCCTATCTTATGGTTTCCCTCTTCTTTTTTATCTTCCCTAAGCCCCCTTTCAGCCTCCCACTGCTCTTAAACACTCTATTCCAGAAAGTTTAGACATTCCCCCTCTACCAAAGTTTCCTCCTACCACACTAGCCAATGACCACACACTGTCTGCCGTGTTAACCTTTATCATGCCCAACTGTCCCTCAGGCATTGTGCTGGACTCTGGCGATGGTGTCACCCATAATGTGCCCATCTATGAGGGCTACGCCCTGCCCCATGCCATCATGCGTCTGGACCTGGCTGGCCGAGATCTCACCGACTACCTCATGAAGATCCTGACCGAGCGAGGGTATTCCTTCGTGACCACTGGTGAGGCCTGTGGAGATAAAGAGGGTGCAGGACAGTGTGCTGCCCACACTGACTACAGGGCCGCTGGGTCTCTGAGAAGATGATACGTGCAGACAAGGCCTAATAAGGCAAGGCCTGACTCTATACATGGAGCAAACAACCACTTTCATGATCTGGTGCAAGCCTGTAATCCTAGCATTCTGGGAAGCTGGGGCAGGAGAATCACAAGTTCAAGTCCAACCTGGACAAATTAAGGCAACTTAGTGACTTAGACAGATCATGTTTTCAAAAAATGCGGGGAGCACCTGAGGCTGTAGGTTAATGTGAAGGTACTGGCACTTCCTAATACCAAAAATGAACAGTTAAGTGATATTATTTCTTTGAGGAATACTGTGATGAACTAGTCGGATGCATTACCTGAACAGTGTTTCCTAATCCCCTCCACTACCAAGTAGAAACGAGCACACAGAGGCTGAAGATTGAACCGTGTGGAGATTGGAAATCTTTGGAGCCCTCTAAATAGGATTTAAGTTCCATCTTTGAGTATCTGTGTGACATTGGACAAGTTAACCTATCTTTTTATCTGAAAATAGAGGTTAATCATAGATTCCATCTCCCATAATCATTATGAGTATGAGACAAGAGAATGCACAAACTAAATATCTAATAATTGTTAGCTATTAATACAGACACAGCAGGCAACGCTGTCTTTAATCAAAGCTGGTGCCACTCACTCTCTGTCCACCAGAGGGCACTATCAGGCATTGCTAGGAACATTAGGGCTTCCTCAGTGCCTGTGGCTCCTGCAGGCTGCACCACTTTGGTATTGTCTAGATGCTTTTGGATTCTGGACTTGCCTGAGGCTCATTCTAAGCTCCCAGGGACAGTGTTAAAGTTCCTTTTGTGGCATGGAATGGAACTAATTCCATTCCTGCTCCTCACCTCATCCGACCCAAAATGCCTCCAGAAGTTTCCAAGGGCTTGGGTGTAACCAGCTGCTTGAAACTTCAGATTCAGGAGTCTAGAGGGCACCTTCCAGTCCACTATTTCCACATTCCCTTCTGCGTGCATTTCTGCAGCCCTCCGGACTGAGGCTGGTCCTGAGCCGGTGCCAACTTCTCCCCAGAAAGGGATAACTGTGCCAAGGGTTTGGGCTGCATCTACCCAGGCCAGGGGGCAAGGACCTCTGGGGCTTTTTGAAAACTATGAGTCCCTGATTCAGCATAAGACTTAAGGGGTGGCCGCTCTTCAGCGTGTGAGTGTCTCATGTCTCTGTCTGCTTGACAGCCGAGCGAGAGATCGTGCGGGACATCAAGGAGAAGCTGTGCTATGTAGCTCTCGACTTTGAAAATGAGATGGCCACTGCTGCATCCTCCTCCTCCCTGGAGAAGAGCTACGAGCTGCCTGATGGGCAGGTGATCACCATTGGCAACGAGCGCTTCCGCTGCCCGGAGACCCTCTTCCAGCCCTCCTTCATTGGTAGGCCACAGCACACCTTCCCTGTGAAGGGCGGGGCCCCCCAGCTCCCCATGTGCAGTCTGCCCTGATACAAGGGGAGACGTGGCAGGAGCTCCAAGACCAAAAGCACTTCTAACCCCGGGAAAGGGCGAAGGTGTTCCATTTTCATGATGAGAAGGCTGCAGAGGCCAGGAAAGCAGTTTTCCCCCTCAGAAAACTCTATGTTGTAGTCATACCGGAGAACTTCGAGCTCACGGTGACAAAGCTAAGGATGATGCGTGAGACACGCACTGACGCGGCGTGGAGTGCTGAGATTTGGGATGGTGCGAGAACGGAAAAACGAGGCGCACCAAGAGAGGGGCTGTCCCCGGTGGTGCTGACATGGCAGACAGAGTTGCTCAGCGGTTTACAGGAGCAGGCTCTGGGAGGGATGAGCCTGTGTTTGGCACTTTGTTCTTCCATGACTTTAGGTCCCTTACTGCTGCTCATGTAGAGATGAGGCCTGTAATGGTGCCTGCATAGCTGAATTGCCCAAGATATACTTAGCGCCCTTGGCCTGGAGAAATGAGCGTTCGATAAGTGGGTATTGCTGGGAATTCATCAGCACTGCAGAAGATGAAGGGCCACCTAGAGGATTTTTTTCCAAAAGATCCATATTAGAAATTAACAAAAAGTACTAATGAAAAATAAAATGATCAAGATGTTTTAGAAAATGAACCTTTGTTCAAATAGATGAAGCGCTTTTCTGACGACTCAGCACTATGCAGCTTTTGGGCGGGAAGTGCCTGAGGGGGGGGGGGCGGAGCAGCAGCCCCAGAGAAATGAGAGCATTCTGAGCAATGGCTGTGGCCTCAGCTCAGTTGGGGCTTGCACAGGAAACCTGAAGATTTTGCCCCTCTTTGAGCCACCGTAGCAGAGTCTATTACCCGCAGCACTAGCGTGCTGTGGCTCAGCGCTCACGCTGGCCCAGTCTACTCTCCCCTGTCGAACCCGGGTCTCACCTGCCTCTCAAGGCCCGCGCCTGTGTCTCTCCTCCAGGGATGGAATCTGCTGGCATCCACGAAACCACCTACAACAGCATCATGAAGTGTGACATCGACATCAGGAAGGACCTCTATGCTAACAACGTCCTCTCGGGGGGCACCACCATGTACCCGGGCATCGCCGACCGCATGCAGAAGGAGATCACGGCGCTGGCCCCCAGCACCATGAAGATCAAGGTACCGCTGCTCAGAGACAGAGCCCCGGCCACACTGCCCCTGGGGTCAGCCCTGCCCTTAGGTGTGAAGGACATTCTGAGGCCTTATCTTGGTCACATGCATTGACGGATTCCAGGGTGAGCCAGTTAGAAAAAAAATCCACAAAATCTCATACTTCGTATAACTCAACCCTATTCATAAGACAAACCGCAGTATTTTATACAAAGTTTGATCTCTTCTTACAACTCTTGCCTCTGGGTTGCCCTCAGAGCTGGAGTTAAGGGCAACACTGCCTCCCTTGGCCCACTTAACGTTAGAACACACATTTATAGCAGGTCTCATGTGCAGAATATTTTTTGAAAATACAGATGAGCCAGACAATCCTGAAGCAGTTTCAACCCTGTAGATTTGGCGGCTTGGGTTTTTTCCCCGTTAAATGTGGCCACCCCTTGGGACCAGGAAGCAGAACTCTCTCTTCATCCTTCTGTCTGGCAGCAGGGAACGCTGAGATACCTGGCATTCCTTCCGCGGAAGGCAGCATCTTTGTGATGAGTGAGTTCTCAAAGACCCTGATCACGTTCTCAAATCAGAAGGCACCAGGACCCTCTGGCCCATGTCACAGGAAGCAGGGGAAGGAGCAAATCTAGTGCAGTTGAGGCAGGAGAGGCAAACAGACAAGTTCTCTGTTCTCTGCCCTCCCTTTTCTTTTATACAAAGAATGTGCAGGTCACAGGAGGGACTGAGCGATGCTATTCCTCGCTGTATTGCAACACACACATGCTCTTTCCACCATGTGCCCTGGGAAGTGCTGCCCTAACAGACTTCAGGACAAGAGAGAGACTGTTTTGTTTCTTGGTACCAGGAATTGAACTCAGGACCTTGTGTTTGGCAGGCAGGCACTGTGCCACTGAGCTATATCCCTGGCCCGAGACTGTTTTCAGAAGGGCTTGGGTTTCTAGGATGCTGTCTGACCTACTCACACCCCCTGGCACGTTGGAGGGAGGGGTGAAGCCAGACACAGGGTCCACGTACAGCCATCTTGACTGAGGACACGGGGCAGAGGGGCTGCCGCTAAAGTGGGCAAGTGCTGGTTCTCCACATTTGACTCCTGAACGTAAATGAATGCAGAACTTTGGGCCCCAGGATGGTAAGAAAGGTTAGAGGACTATTAAAAGCCTGATTACTGTAAGATGACACATAAGGGGAAAATGAAACTGAGAGGGGGCTATGGGAAATTCCTGTCCCATCTGCAGCTTTCCTGGAAATTTAAAATTACCTGCCTTCCCTGAAACACTTATTTCTAGAACAGAACAAATACAAACAAAACACCTTGCAGAGTCCAGGCTAGAATATCGGGCCTGAAACACAAACACTTGTGACCAGTGACTTACACTTTTCTCAGCTTCTGTCTCCTCCCATGTAACATGAGAGCAATTTTCTGCTCACTCTTCAAGGGGGTCATGAGAATTAAGTGAGGTAATACATGAAGGATGCTTAGCAGCGTGCCTGGCACTTATTACGAGGTCAGCAAATGCTAACGACTTGTATTTAAAAAGCAACGCTTGACCAGACCTTGAGGGTAAACAGAACACTTTCAGAAACAGCCCCTCTGTCAGTCAGATGTCCGTGTCTACCAAAGGATCCAAGTCTGGTGTGGAATTTGGAATTTCTCGCCTGTAGCTACAGTTCGAGTTTGGCAGGTGGACCAGGCTTCGGGCCAGAGGCACGGGTCTCTGAGCCTAAGACATTTACTTAAGAAGCACACGTGTGCCCTTGCACACCGGTCCTGCATACTGGGTGAGACCAAGCCTATTGGGGATCCTCCCACGGGGCCGCCCCTCCCAAGAGGGGCCCAGAATCCCTCAGTGGCAGACTGCGCAGGATCTGAGTGGAGTTTCAAAGTGGTAGCCCACTGTAATCAGGTAGAAGGACACCGGTATACTAAGTTCTGGCACCATTATGATTTCTTCAAAGATGTCAGTGCGTGTTTCTAGAGGAAGCGTGCGTCATGCTAAGCTCTGGGGAGGCCTTGCCAAGTCTCCTTGTGCGGAGGCCGCTATAGGATTGGGGCGCACTTTATTCAGTGATGCGGCGGGGGGCTTATGGCTGGGCCGGAACAGATCACGTGAAAGGACAGCCAAGTCCGCCGAGCATAGGCCGTGGTAGAGCACCCAGCACTGCTCCACAACACTAATGCCCTTTCCTTCTCCTCCCACCTCCAGATCATCGCCCCTCCAGAGCGCAAGTACTCTGTCTGGATTGGCGGCTCCATCCTGGCCTCTCTGTCCACCTTCCAGCAGATGTGGATCAGCAAACAGGAGTACGATGAGGCCGGCCCCTCCATTGTCCACCGCAAATGCTTCTAAGAGACCCCCTTGCTGTGTGTGTCTCAAGCACACAACTGTGAATGTTTTGTGGAATAACGCCTTCAGTTTCTTTCCAAATCATTCCTAACCTAAGCTGATTCGTTACTTTTTTAAAAAAAATAATAAATCTGAAATATTCTACCCCTAATTCCTAGCATTGGCCTCTGATCAACACCCTGCTGATCTCTTACACTAGGTTGACCCTGCCCGTGCCAGGTTGGCTCCCACTAGTGGGCAGCGAGGACACAACACAAGCAGGGTGTGTGTGTATGTTACCAGGCAAGGCATGACGTCACCGTAATGTGGCAAGCGCCACTTAAATGTGGCAAATAGGAAGAATTTGGCAATCCACAGGGATTTAAAAATATAGATGGGACTGGAGGTGTAGTTCAGAGGTAGAGCACTTGCTCAGCATGTGGAGGTCCTGGGTTAGATCCCAAGCACTGAAAAAGAAGGAAGGAAAGGAGGAGACAGGGAAGGAAGGAAAGAGAAAAATTTAGTTTCATTGGAAAAAGCTGAGAAAAATCTACACTGACTGCCACTTACTGAGTGATATTTTTATTTCACATACTCCTAATCCCAGTACTGGTAGCATGATTGGTGAAAACAGAAGTAAGACTTTTATACATATATAAAGTTTTATAAACAATTATGTATTTATTAAAATCATACCTTTCATATTAAACACATATATGCATGCGCCTTTAATATATTTACTATATATTAAAAGTATGTATTTAAAGAAGCTATCACTTTTAAGTTTATTGATTGTTTTAACCATAGATTTTCTTTTTTAATACTGAGAAGCACTGCTTCAGAATCTCACTGCCTGCATGGAGGACAGGTTTCCTTTCGGATAAACGCCTGTCTCAAAAAAGGATCCTGTGAGCACATTCACACCACAGGCATGGAAAAAACAGTGCCAGTATAAAAGCCTCTTGGGCAGATCAGCTCCTTCTTGTTCTCCAGGACTGCGTCAGGAAAGGGTTACTGTCAGCCCGTTTTGTAGATAAACAGACCGAGCTTGTGCCAGGAATGTGACAATATAGGACAGCTACCAACTTCAACTGTTCTTTCATCCACCTGACCAGGCAGGTACAAAGAAGTTAAAAAAATTCTCTCCCTGCCCTTACGGGCCTTAGCAAGGCATGACGGGCCTTATGGGCCTTAGCCTCCGGGCGGGCGCTTTTCCAACCCAGCAGTTCAGCTTCCTCAGCAGTTCCCGGTCTTTTACCAATAGCCAAAGGAGTCAGGAGGGAGTGGGGAGCGGTCTGTTCCTGGTGCTCCCTCACTGCAGAGACCCTGGGGTCCAGGATTTACTCTTGGTCCAGAGCACCCAAGATCCAGAACATGCGGAACAGCCTGTCTTCTGCCCATTAGAATGAATACTAGAATCTCTAGTCTTCTCAGCTAGTTAGGGTGACTTCTGCACCCAGGAAGCGCTGTTATGTACTGGGTGTCTGCCATCATCATGCCCTTTGCAGCAGCATCTCCTACCCTACACAGCCCCACGGATGCAGTGCTGTAACTGTTTTGTTACAAAAGAGGGACTTAGGTTTTGAGTGTTTAGAAATCATGGAAATGTGCAGATTCTTGGTCACACCCAGTGCCTGCTGAACTAGAACTTACGGAGATGAAGCCAGGAACTGAATTTTAATCAGAATTTCTTGTGGATTCTTATGCATACCCAATTTTGAGAATCGTCCCAACATGGTCAAAGGAAATTTTCCAGCGGCAAATTCATGCCTAGAGAGAAAGGCATTCAGTACCTTCTAGATTTAAACCTAAGGATTCATATACAGCTTCTTGTGACCACACAATAATTTATACATGTTTTTACCATTTAAGTCACCAGCCACTGCACTCCTTGCTACAGGGATTACCTGACATAGAGCAGGTTTGCTGTGCTGTGAACGCCATAGTTATCACCGGACTGTGCACATTCTCTGCTAAAGAAGTGAGTGCTTGGAATAATCTCTCATAGCACCGGAAACACTCATGCCTGGGCACAAACGTCAGGAAAACCAGTCATCCCCTGAATGAGCACTGCTGAAATGTGTGTTCCTTGTGAGCCCACTTCCTGCAGAGCCTCCGCATCTGGCCTTCAGCCACAGAAGGCGAATTCCTCCCCTGTTCTCATGACACCGGGGACTTGAGGGACTGGGCTTCCCGAAGGTGTCAGGGTGCCCTTAACGAGCTTCTCGGCGGACACCAGAAGAAACACAAGCAACAACGCATAGGGTGGGTTTCCTTCTTAACCCACAGCCCCCCCCCCCCCCCCCCCCCCCCCCCCCCCCCCCCCCCCCCCCCCCCCCCCCCCCCCCCCCCCCCGTACCAGCAAAAAGGCCCTATGAGGGCGGACGCTCCTTTCTCCTGGGATCACGGTTTCCCGACAGTCTTCTGCAGCTCCTGAGAAGGCCCTGAGTTTCTAATCAGCATTTCCTTCACCTCCTGCAGCCTTTGCCGGGAGCAGATGCACGGGGAGAAGCGTGTCTTTAAAAATAATAATTTTTCTGTTGTCCATGTGACATTTTTACTGCTGGGAGAATCTATTTAGTAGAACATCCAGAGCAGAATAGGCTGGAGGAGAATTTGCTTGTTTTTCCTTCTTTATAGTTAATGTTTATCGGTCCATTTGTGACACACAGAGCGACCACGTTCAGAGTCGGGAATTTGTGCCTGGGCCTGGTGCTCCCTCGCGCTTCCCTCCCATTCTCCTGTCTCCCCTCGGCCCCTCCCCTCCCCACTTACAGGACATCCCTTCTTCCCATTCTTTCCTTTCATCCACCTTCCTGTTCTTCCCTTCCTCCACCCCATGCTTTGTTCCCTTCCCATTTGAACATTTTCTTCCTAATTCTCGATATCTAGCATTCATTTTGCTCCTTATCTACCCTTTAGGTTTCTCATGAGAAAAAAATGCAATATTTGAACATGTGTGTCCAATTTATTTCACTAAAAAGTCTCATGGGGTATCCACTTAGCTAAAAATGGCTCCAGCTTATCATTCTTCACGGCAGAGTAGTACTCCATCATAAATAAAAACCAGTTGCAAGCAACTTAGATACTTTGGAGTGCAAGTTGATATTTTTGATTCATTTTCCTTTCCTGAGCATTTCACCCTGCAGTTAGATGAAAATTTCCCCTCATATCTGGGAAGTGAAGACTCAAATGTTACCACCTCTCATCCTAGCTTATTGGTGGTAGCTACAGCTACCCCAGAATCCTCCACTTGTAGCTACTGCATGCCCCTGAGGGCTGCAGGGGCTATGCAGCTGTGACTGCCAGCTGGGCTTGTGACATGTGCTGTCTTCAAGGAAATAATAACCCAACCTGCTCCTACATAACTGTAGTTGGTGACAGATTTTTCAGAGGTCTAAATGTCATGACTCTTTAGAGTTGTTAGCCTTGTTTAAAAAATATGGGCTGTTGCAGACATATCATATTAAAAGATGTTTTCTTTTCATATTTTTCTATTTCTTTCCCTCTGCATTTAGTTTTGATCTTTCTTCTTTTTTATTGACTCAATTATTCCTTTCTCCTCCTTAACTCTTGTTGCATTTCTCTAAGAAATGGCCTCAAGTCATAACCTTGGGTTTCATTTACAAAATGACATCACTTGGGAGAACTTTAACAGGTTCATTTTACCCTTCAAATTTACAGCTAACCCTTGTTCTTGGGAAAAAAGGTTGTGGCCTCAGAGGACTCTCCAGTTATTTTTCCACCCTAGGAAGCATAAACTGTTGGGTTTGATGGAGAGCAATAAGAGTGCTTTAAAGTGCTGTTATCTGTGGTTCTTTTCACTTGTTCTGTTGTGAAGCCCACTTCTAAGATTGCTCATCCTTCACAAAGTCACATTCTCTTCCCGAACCTGGTGCTCACGGGCTTGGTACAGGCCTAGGATCGGAGACTCACCCGTAGCAGTATAAGTCAGGGACGCTCATTTCAGAAGCCACAAGCATCATCATTTCCATTTTATTAATACAACTTGAAAGAATTGAGATAATTGTTTATTACCATGTCAAAAGCACAAGATGCTACTTTATATCTACAATGATGTCTAAAATAAAAAAATACAAACAAGAAACAAGTGCAGGCAAAGATGTGGGGAATTTGGGACACTTGCACACTACTAGGAGGAATATAAAATGATTCTGCTGCTGTGGAAAACAGGCTGGAGGCCCCTTAAGTTAAACGTACATGCTTATTATTCCACACACCAGTGCCTGAGAAAGGAGGATGCAAATTAGACCCCAGAGCCTTAGCCACATAGCAAGACTCTGTGTCAAAAGAAAAGAAATAAAATAAGTAAGAATTGAGAATATAGTTCAGGTTGAAAAAAAAAAAGTTAAGCCACATGACCTTACAATTCCAGGCTTAGGTATCATATACCCAAAGAACTGCAAACAGCTGCTCAAACAAGGACATGTACATGAATGTCCCCTACCAGCCAAAACTGCAAAAAAAGGTAGAGATAACACAAAGGCCTGCCAATCGGTGAGGGGATAAATACAATGCAGAGCGTGCACCCCTTGGAATGCCAGCTCTGGAAAGGAATATATCAGTGCTCCGCGCTGCTGCCGGGTGGGGGAAACTGCTGCCGGGAAGTTGGGGTCTAACCCCGAGTCAGACTGAATGAACTAGGAATTCCTTTTGAAAGTTACCTCTTTAATGAGAAATTTCTTAGATCGATTTGAAGACATTCTAGTAGCAGATCAGAAATAATACAGTGACAGCTACTTACATACTCATCTGCATAGTACTTTCAACTTCACAATTACTACGAGTTCTAAGGGGATGTACAGTAGAAGCTCCATAGGGGACTGTAAGCAGATTTTTTTAAAAAGTAGCTTTTCAGCACTTGTCTTACCGTGGTCTGTACATTGGTGTCCTCCCCTCTCCCAAATCATATGTCAATTCCTAACCCCTGATACATATACTTTTAGAGTGAGTGAGGCCTTGAGGAGGTGATTATGTCATAAGGGGAGAGGCCTTGCCATGGGGTTAAGAACCTCTGTTTGCACAGAGATGTAAGAGGTGATCACTCTCTCTCCCACAGGAGGACAGAGTAAGAAGGCAGTCTGTGAACTACGAAGAGGGTCCTCACCCAGAACCCGACCGTGCTGGCCCTGCGCTCCTGCATGTCCAGCCACCAGAACTGTTGGCTAGCAAAGTTTTATTGTTCCAGCCACTCCGATTATGGTATTGCGCTACAAGGGTCTGAAGTAAGATGCGCCTTTGACAACTTATTAAAATGTCTTTTTGGACATGGATGAGGTGACTAAGAGCCATTAACTAATGTTTTTTGCCCAGATCCCTGCAAAGAAATAAATGCTTCAGTGAAATTTCAAGACACTAGAAAAGTTAACATTTTCTTAAAGAAATAGAGAACAGTGCTTTACGCAGTGGGCGTCTTCACAATAAATAACGAGCCTCACTTTACTGTGATGCTGCCTCTGCTAGGGACTAAGAGCTACAAGTTGACCTTTATTCCTTACTCACTGCAAAAACATGCGTTTTTCAAGCATCCCCCATGCAAAAGACTTTCTCTCGCCAGAATAGTTTGTGGGACAGGCTGCAAGAGAAACTCTGCTTTCCACATCTGGGTCCACTTTGCTGGTTTTGCAAGAGACATTTCAACTGAAGCCACGCTGTGGTAATAACCGTGTTCCTCGCACCATTATTGTGGGCGCAGCGCGGAACGAAGTGGAGAAAAGATGAACTAATTCTAGGATGCGGTCTCCAATTAAAGGACTATTTTCCAAAAGCAAAACCATAAAAAAGAAACGAGGAACAATTTCAGTAGCTGAAAATAATCCACAATTGGCAGGGAGAAGAAAATGATCCCTGCCCCACATAAGAACAAGGAAAGCCATTTCCCATTATTTTGAGAGGAGAGAAAAACACATGCTCTCAGTGACTATTTATTAAGTACTGCATTTATTTGCTAGGGCTGCCAAAACAAAACACCATGGACCGCTTGGCTCAAACAAGAGCAATACATTTCCTCATAGTTCTAGAAGCCAGATGTCTAAACCTGACTCGAGCAGGGCTGCTTTCTTCTGAGGCCTCTCTCTTTAGCTTGTAGATGGCCACTTTATTCCCATGTCTTCACCTGCACTGCCTCTGTGTGAGTGGGCTCTAATCTCTTCTCACAAAGAAACCAACCATCCTGACTTAGGGTCCCTCCAGGGGCCTCACTTTAATGTGGCGCCACCTACAGATATGGTCACGCTCTAAGGCAGGATGGGTTAAAGACCTCAACGTGACATTCTAGGTGACAGGCTCTGTGTACAATAGACAACACAGGAATCCAGAGAAATTCAAGCTAAATTGGTTCAAAAACACAAATCGGAAAATTTGTGGCAAATTGTGGTAAATCTGCGTTTTTGCTTTAGGAGGTAAGAAGGTGGCACCTGGGGCCCTGGAACAGATTTCCATTCAAAAGAGGAGCAGGCACTGCTGCTGGAAAGGGGCGCTTTTAAAGGAAGTTCAAAGAATGCAGGTGGCCAGTGACCAACCACATGGACACATATGGCTCCACCTTCTTCCTGGCCAATGTCAATGGCATTTCCATGTTTCTCTGGGATCTTCTTTCAGACACAGAGCTTTGGAGACTCATTCTGCCAGAAAAGTTCAGGTCACTGGTTTGCAGCCCCCAGGAATCCAGCTCCGTGGCCACTTCCTCTGGGTGGTCTGGTTAATTGGGTTTGTACTCGGTGAGAAGAAAGTCACAGCCCCTTTCCGAAGAGCTCTGCAAGCTTCACCTCCCTCCTAAAGCTGTGGTTCTTCTTGTAAGGAAATGTAAGTGTCAAGAATGCCTCCGTTGGCTAAAGGATACAATATACCTTTTTAATAAAAAACGGGTTTTCTAATTTTTTTATTTAAAGGAGCCAAATAGGCTTTGTGTATTCACAAGTTTTCTCACTATTCTCTTCAGGAATCTAAGAAGCTAAATGTTCTTGGCTTTCAACTGAGTCCTTTCTATCTCTAGCCATCACTCAATGCCCATAGTTTCTCATCAGACATCATTTTATATCTTCCTGTCTATTACTATACCACTGAATTCTTTTTTTTTTTCCTTCTCTTTTGGAGTCAGGGTCTCACCATACAGTTCAGGCCAGCCTTGAACTCACTTTGTAGCCCAGGAAGGTCTTGAACTCGCAGCGATCTTTCTGCCTCAGCCTCCCGAGTGCTGACGTTAGGGGCGTGGGCCACCACGCCTGGCGATATCACCGAATTCTATACAGAGACACCAGTCGCTTCTCATCTGTCCTTTGTCGCAGAAGTTATGTTTTCTAGAATAAACTGCATACTCTTTTTTGCTCAAGTACATAAGAACGTCAGCGTCCTGACACTCAGTTTACTAGTTGAGGACAGCACATTGAAGGAACAGCGGAGGAGTCTTGAGTTAATTTTCTCTTGGCCAGTGATGGCCGTAGATGCCAGGCCCTGTGCACAGGACAAGCTAAACTCCTCTAAAGTCTGAGATCTAAACTTTCCAAGGTAATAAGTTCATGAAGTCACTGACCTGCCCATAGTAGTTTCTGCATTAATGAAAATGAGCTGAATTTCAGGGGCATGCCACAAGTACTGGAGAGTAAATAAGCGGGAGGGTGTTAACTCATCCAGGCACAGCACAGGAAAAACACCTGTTCTTCGAACCCAGGAATCATTGAACCAAAGAGCGAGTGCTAAGTCCAGTGTGGCACACTCCTGCAATCCCAGCTAGCCCAGCTTGGGCAATTAGCAGCGTAGACAGGCCCTGTCTCACAATCAAGACAAAACAGAGCAAAACGAAAAAGCAAACAGTGAAGAATACAGTTCAGCAGTGCAGCCCTCACCTAGCACGCACAAGGCTCTGGCCTCAGCCCCCAGTATGAAGGAAAAAGAAGAAAACAGAAGGAGATGGGAGGGGATGGGCGGGGAAGGGAGGAGAAGGGAGGAGATTGGGGGGAGGGGGGAGGGGTGAAACAGAAAGAAAGAAAAAACCAGACACCGGTACTGCCCATGAAGACCTACGCTGCTCAGGCAGTTCAGATTAGTGACGGAAAGAAAGCAAAGCCTGGAAGGTGTCGTCGGCCTCCCAGACGTTGGGGAGAGAGAGGTGAGACAGTCAGCCTGACCCTGTCAGGGAAAGCACTGAAGATGCAGAGACTGTCAGAGAGGAAGACAACAGCTGGAAGGAAAGAGAAGGAAGCTAGACTTGAGCGACCAGGGCCCTGGCGGATCAGAAAGAAGGTGAAGACAAGGTCAGACGTTTATTGAGAGGGAACCAGCCACCAGCTCAGTGTTTCCTAAGATGCCTGTGAGCAACTTCTGCCAAGAGTTAGGTTTACCTGAAGAACCATCTTCAGTGTCCTGAAAAACATCTCCACATTCTCAAAGCATCAGCAGTGTCTCCTTATTCCCCTCTCACTTGCGGCTACATCTTCTCCAGAAGGTTTCTGTCCTCAGGATTTTCCTACCAACTCAATTTGCTAACAGAATGCATGAATCTCCCATTCTTTCTGTTTAATCTGTAGTCTTTGGGGCACACAAGTCCTTGGATTGTCTAGGTGATGGTCACAGACACCACTCTGAACCTTAGTAATATGATAACATGGCATTTGTGCCAGTGTATCCAGTGTCAAACTTATTTTATCCCCATTCTCTCTGTGGTAGCATAGACCTACTTATAGATTATAAAATATATATTTATATTAATATATATTTGTCAGTGTTATTTCTGATTTTTCTTAGCTAAAATTACCTACAGAGAGCCCTTCCCAGGCCTCATCAAGGCCGGGAGGTTATATTCGTAATGCCGTGGAAAAGTTACTGGAAGTCTAGGCTGAAGACACCGCGCATACTCATAGCTGTGGGGAGCCAGCTGCGGTGATGTGCAGCCAGAAGCAAGGCCCGACCCAGGGCTAAACCCAGGTGCTATTCCCTCGTGAAGGGCGTGGCTCGAGCATGCGCCCTGTGAGAGAGGCGGGAAGTACTGAGCGCCGTTATGGTCCACAGCTCTTCTCTTCTCCATGTCGCCCCTGCGGCCCTCCATGGTCAAGGCTCTATGCTCTTATCCAAGCTGCTTTTTATTCCTCTCAAACTGCCCTGCTTTCCGATTTCTAAACCAAGCTAACGAATCCTGCCCTCTGACAGCGGACCCATGGGCTGAAGCCTGTCATCCTGGGATCTTGCACTGACTCCCTGCAGATGGGACTTTCTGAGCCTTGGATGTGGTGACACTCAGGACACAAGATGAGCTCGGCCAACTGCAGCCAGGCTCCGTCTCCCATGTGGAAACCTTCTGTCTTCCTCTACCGTGGGGATGGGGGATTATCCGGGAGGCCACCTGCACCCAAACTGCGTTTGGAATTACATTTCACATAAATGTCTTTAAATGTAGTAAAAATCTAAAGACCTGAAAACCAGACATAATGTCATCTGCAGTACAATTTATTATCTGGTGATAGTACTTGGATATATCCATAGGCCTTGATTTAACACCAGGTGGCCTCTTGAGACAAAGCAACTGAAAAAGAAAACTTCAAAATGTGCAAAAGCAATAAATATCAAACTTTCTGATCTAAAATGTATAAATATAAAACATCAGTCATTCTGGAAACACCTTAAGGGGATCTGGCAACCACATGTCCATAGGCAGGTTCTGCTGTTGACAACGCTTATGCTCCGAGCTTATCACCTCAGATCCAGCACAGTTAGCTTCATGTCTTTTACCAACACATGTTTGCATATCTAGGAAAGACAAAAAGTCAGTTTTATGTGATAATGTATAACATACGATTCTCTTTAAGGAGGAGGTATGGGTTCCCTAATTTAGGAAATTTTCTAGTTTAAACAATATTCCCAATCAGAACAAATACAGCCATATTTATTCATTTCCAAACACAAAAAATTATTTGCAGAAGTTGTCAAGTGATTTCCATTTTAAATAAATTCTGATTTCAACATAATGTTCCAGCCCACAGAACCCTTAAGCAAATAATTAGGGGGGAAAAAGATGTAGTCAGACAGTGCTTCTTTTGTGCTGTACAAAGCTAATCAAAAAGTATGGTTACAGCCTAGGCATGGTGGCACATCCATGTTATCCTAGCATTCTGGGAGGCTGAGGCAGGAGGATCACAAGCTCAAGCCTAGCTTGAGCAACTTATTGATTTAGCAAGACTCTGTCTCAAGATAGAAAGAAAAATATGAAAAGCCCTGGGTATGTAGCTCACTTTGAAGACCCTGGGTTGAGTCTCCAGTATCGCATAACAAAAAATAAAAAGGAGAGAAAGGGGGAGAGAGAATGATTATAGTTTCTATTGAATCACTATGAAAAAATTCAGCCGAATCAAGCAGAAAGAATGGATGAGACTTTTAATATGATGTTTGCTAACAACTGCCTGCCTATTTGGGAACAGAAAACACTGCTTAAGCATCACACAGTATATATATAGGTTTGCAGGGAACTTTATGAATCATTAGCTGTATCATAGAAAACCTGACATTTCCTCACAAATCAAATAATAGAGAAGTCAGAGAGCACATCCAAAGGTTGGTAGCCCAAATTAATAGGCCAAACTAAGCAGTTCAGTCTTTTATCCCACATTAGACTGCTGCTAATTTTCTCCTTTAAAAAAGAGCTGAGTGGAGGGAGGGGAGAAACGAATATCTGCAGGAAGACCCGATGGCCTACTCACACTGAACAGCCGCGGCTCCTTGGTGTGCGGGTGGAAGCCCTTCTTCTTGCAGGCGGACACCTCAAGCATGCCGGCGTCAGTGAGCCTGAAGATGCCTGTGCTGCATTTTAGGGCAAAAATATGCATACAAGTACAGATTACTGGGAATGTCCAGATGCGTTATCAGGACAACACATGTACAGCATGTGTTATTCCCCAAATGGACCCAGGCAGAAAACAAAAACTAGGAGTTTCACAGTTTAAACTAATCTTTCCCTGACTGGTCCAGAAGGGCAAACCTCAGGAAGTGGGGCCTGCAGAACCATAGTGGGGACGGGAAGCCGGGCTGCTGTGTGAGGTCACAGAGGACAGCTTGGCACTCTCCACCACCACTGATGAAATTATATGAGACAAATATTTTAAGTTTTTCTAATCATGGCAGTGCTGCTCATAGCAATAGGAAATATTTATTGAATACTTGCTGTGGTGGCAGGACTCTGCTAAGCACGTCACATAAACTATCCCTGAATTTCACCTTCACATCAGCCCAGGATGAGTAGGAATGAGGTCTCACAGTGGTCAGGTCTCCTACAACTTGAGGGTGCAGCCAGGACTCCAAAATAAGTTTAACTGATTCCTATGCGTATAATTATCCTACAATAAACATTGTCTCCCAAAATACAGGCAGTTCTGGAGTAACTGAGAGAAGGCTGGGAAATTTCCTATCATAAAACCTATGTTAGAAATAGGATCTCAAAAATCAAGCTGGACATGGTGGTACACACTGTAATCCCAGCACTTTGGAAGGCTGAGGCAGGATGATCGCAAGTTTGAGTCCTACCTGGACAACATACACAACTTAGTGAGATGCTATCTCAAAATTTAAAAAGAGCTGGTGGGGGAGCTTCAAAAGGGCTGGAGCTTTAGTTCAGTATAAAGGCTTTGGGTTCAATTGCCAATACACACAGACACACACAAAAAACCCCTCAAACACTAAACAGGGATAATAACATTCCACTTAAATGTCATGCACTTTAAGGCCACACTAGAAATACTACCACTGACAAGACCTCACATAGCGCATCTTCAGAGCCACAGGTGCATGGATGCTGGCACTGCCATCTCGTCTTCTGAAGGCCATCCTGTGGCTACCTACCCAGGGGCCGCACTGCGGGCACAGACATGGACCCAGCCGCCCAGGAGAGCCTTCCCTGGCTCCCTCCAAGCCCACGCTTACTCCTTATGCTTTGGCGAGCACACAATGGCGACTGCCTCGGGCAGCATAAGCTGGTAACAGCAGTGTGTGTGGAGATCCACGCTGGACAGGAAGGCGGTCTGGGTCGGGTGTGTCTGTAAAGAGAACAGGATGAGCGCCAGGGTGGCTGAACCCAAGGTCACGGGCGATTCAAAGAGAAAATTCTGTTGTCTGCATTTTTCTTTTTTACCCTTATTAATAAAATAAGAATTTTTAAATGGTGTTTGGCTGACATAATCCTTCCAATTGTGCATTCCTGAGATTTTCGCGGAGTAAATACTCCAGATACCCAGAGTATCACACATTTTTGTTTTACTAGAAGAAAAAAATCGAGCTAGAAGCTGGGTATGGTGGGTCATATTTGTAACCCTAGCACTCTGGGAAGCTGAGGCAGGAAGATCACAAGTTCAATCCACCCTGGATACTTTACTGACTTAAGACTTTGTCTCAAAAATGTAAAATTACAAAAAATAGTAATAAAAAGGGGCTGGGGAGTGGCTCAGTGTGACGTATCTACGCTCAGTAACCAGTACTAGCAAACAAACCAAAACAGCTGGACATTATCTTACAGAAGTTTTACATAAGTTCTCATTTAATCATCATAACTCATCCAGATTATGTATTTTATTATCTCAGTTTTGCATGAGACTCAGAAAGGTAAAGCAACCTGGCCCATAGCTGGACAAATGTTTATATGCAAAACCACAGACATGAAAGTTTTCACTACGTACACCACATGTTACCACGCGTTACTGTGGCATATGTTACCACGTGTTACCGCGTATCTCCCTATAGAGCGCGAGTCCCTATTAAAGGAGGATGAGCGTCTCCAAGGTGTTAAGGGTGTTAGGGACTCATGATACACAGCAACTGAGGACCCACGTGATGAGAATGAAGAGAACGTAAATCAAATATTCCAGTCTCCGTCTATCCACAAACTTATATTTATGACAGATCTGAGCTTCATATTTGAATATGAAATATACATGCATATATAATGATTAAATATTCACATCAAAACCTAATGGCTCAACAAAAAAGGAACATGACCATTTAAATCACCAAACAAAGGCCTTTGGTACAGTGTTCGGGTCCTGGCTCCACAACTCACTCAGAGGGCATGGCGAGAAGGACCAGACCACTTCTTTGCCAGTTCGTCATTTGTAAAGTTCGTGCCATGATCATGAGACTGACATGAGGGTTAAATGGGACAATCCATGTAAAACCCTCACACCAGGGTCCAGCATACAGAAAGGAACCAGAGTCATTTGCTGTCAGTGCACTGTTTTTTAATGTTATCATTATTAGCAAATGGGCATGCGCCTCATAATAATAGCCTAATGTTTCTACTTGCCAGGGTATGTTACAGAAATGAAAGATTTTTTGAATGCTTCCTATCTATTTGATAGAATGAAGGAACAAAGGCAGAAATCCCCTGGTTGTATGCACAAAAGTGTTCTACAAGGAAAATATAACTTTTGGCCTATAAAGGACCTAGGTTAACAAAGCAATGTGAAGTATCTGGACATTGTGTGGAGCTGGGGCTGAAACTGGAGCTTTACGCAGGCTACACTGAGCTTACCTGAGTGACACCCCCTGCCCTATCCCCACTTACAAACCCAAATATTCAGGAGGGGCGTGAATGGAGGTCGGACAGCTCGTTATCTAACAAGGAGCCCTTTCTCTGGGTAAATCAGAGCTCCCTGCCTTGGAAGGGAAGTAAAATTTGTTCTGAGGAACTAGTGTGATATGGAGGCAACAGGCAGCTTGGGTGTCAGATGCGCAGATCCCCGTGTGCACCAGCTTATCCAGACCAAACACAGCCCACAGGACCACCTGAGCCTTTCACGTCCTTCTGTTCTGAGGAGGACACCTCTCCCCCGACAGAATCTTCCCCTGGCTTTAGGGGAACGAAAACGAGGGTAACAAGGACATTGATGACGACGGTGACAAAAGTATGAGCAGCAAATCCATTTCCTGCCCCTGAGTAACTCTCCGTACACTGAACTAATCACTTTCACACAGGGTGCAGTCGGCGCTGCTGTTAAGCCCATCTTACGGGGGGACAGACTGAGGCGAACAGAAGAGTACCTCACTGAAGTGCACAGAGTCAGTCAGGCCAAGAAGTCTAAATTCAGATTTAGGTCTGTCTGACTCTGATTCAGCCTGTCTTTCCTACAGCTAAGCGGCATCTGTAAAAGAGCTACTTCTGGAATTTGTTGCTATTATTGTGCTCTACAAAAGCCACCACAAAGGTCATTAAAACCACTGATGTTCAGAAATGTAACACTTTAGTATTTGCGTATTAACCACAACAATTTGGTGCAGTTAGACAATTTAAAAACAAAGTTCTATAATTCCAGAACTGTGCCAAATTCCTAATTTAAACAATTTAGGTTCATTACTACATAAATAATCTACAGGGAAATTCACAGGAAAAGTACTTGCTTTTAATTTGGGAATGTTAAAAAAATTTGGGAATGTTTTGTATGATACTCGTATTGGCTTATTAATATAAGTGCATAATTTAAAGAAGCATGATTTTTGGTTTGTTACAATTTCTTTGCTATAATTTGTTTTGCAGTAAACTATATTCTTGTCACAGAAATTATACTAAGCTAATAATGGCTTTTAAACAAGCAATCCCCAAGTAAACAGCAAAGCATATTATTCACTGTTAGGCAGATAGACACATGGCAAGGTCTGGCAATATTTTCATTATAAATTAGTTCTTGCATGTGTGAGCCAGTTATACTTCTCAAAAGGCTTTTACACCAGGGGTTTTGGGGCTGGGGATATAGCTCAGTGGAATAAGCACCTGCCTAGCAAGCACAGGGTCCTGAGTTCAATACCCAGTACCGCCAAAAGAAGAGATGAAAACACCTGGGGTCTTGTTTACTGCTCACCTAAATCCAGTGCGGTGAGACGCAGTTCACTGACCTTGCACAATCAAAGAGAAAACTTGGAAATAAGGAGGAGTCCTGACTAAGGACACATAGGAATTTATAGGAGTAGGAATAAAGTCTCCTGTAGCCTCCTAAATTAGTACTAATTACTTGATGTGTGTGTTACTGCCCCTACCAGTATTTTGCTGTAAAATATGAAATGATCAGTTATTCTTTTATGTTTTAGGGGCGTCTGCAGAGGGTGTGTTCGGAAAATCTCTCTGGCAGCCTCCGTGGCAGTGGGATGCATTACTCTCACCTGCTGTGGTTTGGAGGATGGTGTTCCCGCCAAAATTCATGCCGAAGCTTAATTTCCAACGCGGCCATGTTAAGAAGTGTGGCCTTGGAAAGTGATCATTAGCACCCTCATGAAATAGCTTGGGCTTGAGGAAGGCGCTGTCTGGCCTCCCACCCTCTGCATCAAAGCACCGCCTCGGAAACAAAGCGCGGCTCTCCCAGGCACCACTGCCAGGGTCTGTATTACTCCGCCTCACGTATTTTGCTACATCAGTATACACGGACTAAGACGCCACCCCAGGTCCAGATGTATGGGGCTGAATGGAAAGGTGTCTATTTTATGGACTGAACTATAGCAGGAAAATTTATCATTACCAGTAATGAGAGTTACAATTTTTCTCAATTTTTAGCCTAGAAAAATAGGCTAAAAAATTCAGTGTAATTTTCTCATTTAACACTCCCTATCACATAAAATCACTCATTTTGATCTCTACTTTCTGAATGATAAATCTGATGCTCTCACTGGTTGAGTGATTTGCCAGTGCTCCTACAGGGAATTCTTAACAAGCTGAGACTTACACAACTATCTGATCTTTAAGCCTTTTTCTGCTCTCGTGATGGCCCAGCAGAGGTCAGAACCCAGCATTCCTGGCCCTACGTTTTTGCCCAACTCCGTGCCTGATAGTACATTAATAAATTGACCTTTGGGCCATGGGGGTGGCGCTGTGGAATGCACTGGCCCTATTTGATATATGTAACAGCTACTTAAAAGAAACTTTTGTAGAAAAATTTTAAAAATCATCCAATTTAGACACACAGCAAAAGGAAAGAGAACATCGTGACCGTCTATCAAATCAGTTTTTGAAAACCTGGCTAAGCCTCACTAGTCAGCAGAATCATCTCTCTTCCAAATGTTACACTCTCTTCATCAACTTTGGGCCATGCTCAAAAGCTTAAGAAGCCCCTCTTCAAATCCAAACTTGACAGATGTAGCCACAGCCTAACAATGAAGAAAATGCTTTAATATGATGAAATCTATCATAATCAAAAAATTTAAGACCTGTTGAAATCAAGGTAAATTTCTTCCGGAGGAAAATAACAGGCCATAGAAAAATAAACGACTTGAAAGGTCAAACATACGTGGATCCACCCCAGAGTGAGGAGGCCGTGCTGGTCCTGAACACTGAATAACTCTTCTACATTCTCCACATCGCAGTAGTCCGGTCCTGCAGACTGCTTTGGCACGATCACGTGGGTAATGGTAAACTCGTTATGTGTCTAAAAACAATTAAAAAAATAAGAACAGGCACGAGACAGAAAAATAATCTGAGTAGGATATGTGATGTTTTGCTACTGGAGAGTCTCCCTACCATCTGCACCACCCCCAACTGTGCCACAACTCAAAAACAAAAGTCCCAAACATAAAAGTAGATTCTTTGTGAACAGTTATGAGAGTCAGTTGTTTAGAGCTTGAAACCCATTGTCACAGTAGAAAGTACATCACAGGTAGAATTAGCATCCTGGGGGACAGGGGATTCATGGAAGTTTAGTTAATAAGTAATATCTTGCTGTATTAGATCTAGAGTAGAAAAAGTGAGAACAAAACCAGGACAGGTTCATCTGGAGGAAGAGACACTACCTAAGTAATCTGTTGTGTCATTGAGGAATAGCTCTAAGAATTGTGGAGGTTGACAGTCCTTTTTGTTTTTTAAATTAATTATGTTTTATTTCTCTTAAAGATTTATGACTTCCTTCTAATATTGGGAGGATTAACTAGAGTCTCATAATTTTGATAATGTCTTGACTTTTACAATTACATGAAAAGAAAAGAAAAGCCTATCAGGCCTCCGGAAAGAAAACAACAGGACTCTAATTTCATTCCACATGTGTTTGAAAAAGGATGGGAAGATATTTGTCAGAGGTAAGGATAGATAGAAAGATAATTATATGAAAGTGTGTGAAACCAGCAATTGCCATGACATTTGATTTAGCAAATAAGGTAAATTTGTAAATCTCAAGATTTTTAACCTACCATTTTTCTAAATGAAGATTTAATTGATGGTTCGATTCCCTAAAACAAGCTTTGCTTAGACCTCTGGAATTTAAAATGAATTTCATAGTATTTACAACTCTTAGCAGGCTTTTATTCTGCTGTGCTAATCTCAAGAAATACTGCTGAACACACCATGTGCAGAAAGACAGGAAAAAAGGCCATACCAGCTTTCCACAGAGGATCCCACAAGTTTCGATTCCTCTTACTGTATTGGATTCGGCCAGCAGCAGGAATTTGTGGCAAAGATCTCTTGGTAAAACCACACATCTCAATCCTTCAACCACTAAATCTAAGAAATGGAAAAAATACAAAAATCTGAAAAGCCAATCTTATATCCTGTTCTTCTAAATTGTTTTCGGAGAGTAACTGTAGTTAAACATAAACTCCAAAAATGATATGATGAGGTGTGTCATTTTCTGTATTGTGTTTTAAAATTCTTAGAAACAAATGACTAAAAAGAAAATAAAGTCACATTTTGCATATAAATTACTTTATAAACAAAGAGGAAAATTATGAGCATTTTTACATGTGTGTAATTATCTAGACAATTATCTCCATGTAGGTATACATTTTCTTGTAGCGCATAGCAAAGGTACCATTAAATGCAGAGGCTACATGGAATATAGCTCGCCTCCTATAAGATACAGAATAAATACTCTTCATTATATTTACTATACATTGCTCATCTGCAATGAAAGTCAATGATCAGTGAGCAAAAGCATACTTTGGGAACTAATTAGCAGTAAATAGTTTGTAAAATGGGTGCCTAGCATTGTTACTCTTTAAAAACAATTAGGCATACAGATTCCATCTGACAGAGTCTCCCAAAAAGAATTCTTTATTTGATTTTGGGTACTTGCCAATATAGTTCTTACAGTATTAACTAGCATTAATTGTTGGCAGAAATACATACTCCATTTGGAGATTAACTATGTAGGAGATCCTCTCCATTCATGAAAAATGCTAAACCATTTTACGGTTGAGCAAAAGTCTGGGCAATTTTTCAGTATTTTTCTTTTCTCTCCACATTAGTGTGCACCTTTAAGCTTTATGTATTTCTTAGTTAAAATACATGCAAGAAAAAGAATGCCAGGAATTCTCATTGAAGACCTGTGTTCAAGGAGAAAAGACAGTCTCATTTATTACAGAGTCTGCTTTATTATCAGGAGAATCATGTTTTCTGAATTTTAAAACTACATGTAGTAAAAGCATCAGAGCACAGAGGAGTTAGTTCTGCCATTGACACCATGTAATCCAGGCGTCCTACTACAGTCAGCCAGTCCTACTACAGTCAGCCAGGAGAGGAACAGACCCTCCCAGCTGCTACAGGGAAATGCTTACATCAGAGCAGCCTCAGTGTCCCGAAGGGTGCATGATGTCACTTACTCTGCACAGCACTTAGAGTAGCTGCTGGCTTTAAGGCTCTGTTGACAGGAGGTGAATAGCTAGTACAATTGGTTGCTTCACTTTTGTTAGGTTGATCTGCAAATACATTCAGCAAGGAATTGTTCTGGTGCGAGGAAAAGCAGGAGAGAGCCTTCCCGTCAATCTGCTCTGATAGCACCGGAGTCTCCTGACTGCGCATCTGGTTTCGGGCTAACTCTTGCCTCTTCAGTTGGTCTTCGAAAAACAGAAACTGCTCCGATTCTAGCTGCTGCTGGCGCATCTGAGCAATCCGCTTCCTCTCTGCCTCTATCAATCTCTGATGCTCCAGTTTTTTTAGAATTTCAGCTTTATATTTGTTCTAAAAAATGTGATGAGCAGAAGAAAAGGTTAATTCCTAAGGGAAAAACGTCAGACTGGGATTACACACTTTCCGTCTTCCAGCAGACAGACAGCTGGAGACCAACAAGTCCAAAGGGCCACCCATGAAGCCGTGAGGGAAACACACACCACAAAAAGTCCCTTACTCCGATTAAGACAGCGGTTCAAAACCCTCTCAAACTTCACCACAGGTAGAGTATGACAGTCAGGTCTGCCCATTCTCTGGTACTTCGAAATATTGGCAAGTCAAGGTCAGGGTTGTCTGCTCAGCCTGACCAGCCAGATTGAATGGAACAAAATCTGTCCTGGACACTGCACTGCTCCATCCAGTCACCAGCGGCCACATGTGGCTATGCACACTTAAATTAATAAAAACTAAATGCAATTAGAAATCCAATGCCGGGCCTGGGGATATAGCTCAGTTGAATAAGCGCTTGCCTGGCAAGTGCAAGGTCCTGAGTTCGATCCCCGGTACTACAAAAAAAAAAAAAAAAGAAATCCAATGCCTTAACCATACTAGTCATATTTTCAGAACCCGATAGCCACACATGGCTCCTGGCTACCATATTGGAAAGCGTCGAATAGAATGTGTTCACTAGCACGGGAAGTTCTATTGCACAGGGCTGACCCAGGACTTTCACCTTTTGGATTTTAGGACTCATTCTCTACTAGAACTTTATGGAGAGGCAGAGTCACAAAGAAATAGTTCTTAACATGTATCCTAACCATTTCTATCAGAATTTACTAGGACTTTTGTTAAAAATGCAGAATCCCAAGCTCCTCAGTCCCAACAAAATGAAAAACATTTATTAAGCTTCTCAAAGGATATTGCTAGAACCTAGATTGGGGGGGGCTGACATAAGGGGGGTAGTGTA
>PVLD010001408.1:0-204073 GCA_004027595.1 Dinomys branickii | reverse complement strand
CCCAGAACTTCTAGTCCAGCGGGAAGACAACACACACACACACACACACCCAGAACTTCTAGTCCAGCGGGGAGACAACACACCCACACCCACACCCGCACAGCAGTGATAAGTGCTGTGAAGAATTTAGATGGGAGGAGAGCCCCTGAAGAGGGACAACCTGAGCAAGTGATTCCAGGGCGGGAGCCCTGAGGAACTGGGTAGATCACTCCAGGCCGCAGGATGAGCCAGTGCCGAGGGGCCCCGCCCATGGTGGGCTGGAGAAGCAGCCAGCAGATGGGGTGGCTGCCTGCAAGGGGGAGGACTGGGCAAGGAGGACAGAGACAGACCCAAGAGGGTCACTAAGGAATCTCCACTGCACTCTATGAGTTCCATGTGAGACCTTCCAGCAGAGGCCTCCGATCGGCCTGATGTCTATGAGGAACACTGTGGGTTCCCTGGGGGAGGGGAGAGCAGGAAGGAAACTTCTGAGCAACGCAGGGAGAGGATGGTGGCTGGCTGGGGTCGATCTGTTGCTATAGGGAAAAAGGAATGATGAGAAATGCTGGACCCAGACAGGAGCTGCTGCTGCACCTGAGGCAGGGTGTGAGGCGCATACTTGACCCAGTTGGGGAGCTTGGGGTTGTCAGGGAGCCAGATCTCCCTCACGGGGGCCCACAGCTCAACCTGCTGCTGCAGTGATAACTCACCCACTTCAATGCTGACTGCCACTAAGTCCAGTGGGTCTGCGACAGTTGGGTGACACCTTGTGGAGGTGGTTGCTGGACTCCCCTTTTTTCGGTTGCTGGCTTGTCTCGTTTTCTCTTGCCAACAGGATGATGCCAAAGAGTGTGTGGGACCAACTGCAGTGTTTGGTGGGCAGGTAAAACCCATACAAATAATCCTTCACATCTACCTAAAGCCACAACAAAGAAGAAAGGGGTCTTTCCGCCTACACCAGACATGACCTGGACAGGCAGGCCTAAAGTTGCTGCCTAAGGCTGCCTGGAATAAGACTGGGGTGAAGCTCAGGGGACAGGACACTATCACTACCTGGTTAGCCCCGCAGAGGTTGAGGAACTGAGGATCATGGTGCTGGGACCCTGCAGAAAGCACTCCTTCTCCATGGCTTAGCCCATCTCCCCAGTTGCTGGTCCCCACCGCCCAGCCTGCAGACCTTACGCTTGCGTCATGTGTACACATGTACTTGGAGAGCTGGGAATTTTTAAACATCGGAAAGCACCCAAGCATGCTGGGCTTCCTTAATCAACTCCAAGGGGCCAGGCTCTTCTTCCTGCCACCTGCTGGAGCTCCCACAACATTAAGGAAGAAAGAGCAACCCCAGTCCATTCTATTTTAGAATTTTTAGATGAGTCCTTATTTGTTCCATTCTTGAAAATTTCAAGGTTTTTATTCTTTAAAAAAGAAAAAAAGCCCAGACCTAATTCTCACACTTCTAAAATTCCCTTGATCTAGTTTCTAACCAAGCCCCCCCCAACCATCAGAAACGTATGCAGCAGTGGGGGGTGTCACTTCCCTGCCGTGAATATTTCCTTGCAGCCAGTTAGCGCTCCTTCCATTCCTCTCTCAGTGGTGACTATAAGGCCGCTGGTCAGAGCTTGGAACTGAGAAGAGAGAACTGTCCCCTGAAGGGAGAAACAAACCCTGTAGGTAAATGATGGCCTTGTGTACTAATTGCACGCCAAATGTTCTCTCAGTCCACTGTGAGCCAGGCACAGTAGAGGTCACAGACCCTGAAAACACTCACAGCTTGCTGATGGGTTCCCAAGTTCAAGTGTTCACCAGAATCACCCATAGAAACAACCCAGCCATAGCTCTGTAGCCCTGAACCCTAAGAAGTTCTCATTCTTCAGGTTAGGGATAGGCAGGAACTGCCCAGGCAGGGAGACTAACTGTCCTAGTTTGCCCTGATCTGAAGGGTTCATCAGGAGGTGGGACTTTTCAGTGCTAAAAACAGGATAAAACCAGGGTAGTTCTGGGCAAACCAGAGCAGCCAAAACCCCCAGAGCTGGAATCTTCAGTTTAACATGCTTCCTAGGTGGTTGTGATGCTGTCGGCCAGGTGGAAAGAGGAAGCCCTGAGACTCAGTCTGCTCTGGGCCAGGCTGAGATCTAGGAGTACAGGGGACAGGACTGGCCGACAGAGAGCAAGGCATGTCTCACAGAGGGGAGTCAAGATCCCACAGAGTGAAAGCGCCACTGGGGAGTAAGACCCCAATTCTGTACCAAGCTAGACCTGCTTCTGCATCTCCCAGCACCACAGGTGAGCTTGAAGAAAAGCTAAAATTAAAAAGGATGGATTACCTCAACAGGGTAGAGATGTCCAAGCCTGTGGGTATCGTGGGGCCCAATTTCCCAGCAGCCCCCAGCCGGGCACAGCTGAGCCTAAGGCTTCTGTGAGCTGCAGGATATTTGGAATAAAGGCTCAACCTTGGAGAAGTATTAATGAAAATGTCAGAGGCACTAAAGTCAAAGCAGATGTGAAGCCGGCTACATGGGCAGACGTAGCTGATAAGAAACAGCCCAAGAGAGAACAAAACCTCTTGAGATTAGGTCAAGGGCAGACCAAAAAAAAAAAAAAAAAAAAATGACATCCAGGGGTCCCCCCATGGCAACTGGGAGGAACACCGTCGCTCCTGTGGAACAAGCTGACATTTTTGTGCTGCTGTGTTATATACTGACATCCCAACAGGGCAGCGTTTGGAGGCCTCCACATCAGCAAATAAATATTACGTCTCCATCTTCAGCTAAGCAGAGCTGCGGTGCATTCCTATTACTTCATGTGGATTAACCATCTGGAAGTTGAATCAAGCCACAGAGTAAAGAATGGGATCCAATTTTGCATTCACCAAAATAAGCCGTACTAGTCTCAATTTATGGCAGATGGTTATGCAGTCTCAGCGGGCCAAAAAATCTCTTTGCAAAAGAATAAAGTTTATGCCAATTACTGTAATAGGAACCAGCACAACAACTGTGTGGGGTTGACTTAAGATCGCAGATATTGCAGTACAGCTCATAAACTGCAGGGGGCCAGGGGAATGATGGGGACCCAGTTAATTCATTAAGATAACACGAGAGAAATGAGAAGCAGAGTTAAGTCATAAAACGGAGGTATTTCCTCGCAAAGGATGGGAGACAGTTGAGGTGGAGTGGTTTTTACTTGGTAAAGGCCTGGGTCAGACAGGGTCAGGGGAATGGCTAACGGTGGCAGGCAGGTCCTAGCTGCTCTGTGGAAAAGGCATGAGGGAAAAGGTGTTAAAACAGACTGCTCTGCTCTGTGGCAGGGAGTAGGGCAGCCCAAGGCCAAACAGACCACTATGTGCAACACTCTTGGTCTGCCTCATAGAGCTCCCTGGCTGGCTGGGGTGGCAGCACGCAGTATGGATGCTGGACTAGTTTCGAGTTCAGGGAAGGAATCTTCAAGGACATGCCCCTTGGGCAGAGATCAAAGGAAGGACAGGGCGAGGAATGGGGCTTTGGCTTCAGGGAACCTAGAATAAGGCCACTGTGGCTGCAGCCTGAAAGTAAGGGGCAACAGTTAGGCAAGCACGAGTAGCCAGGGAAACACACAGGGCCTCACCATCTCAAAGGGCCAAGGTGTGATGATAAGACACGCTCTTCTTTCAGTGAGGAGTCTATGACTACAGGAAGTCTGGTCTACTCGGCTGGAGCAGCTTCTCCTCTGTATTCCGGTATCCTCCCGGAGAGGAAGGCGGATGCGCCCACTGCCAGGATGGCCTATGGGTGGAATGATGTGCTGCTGTGGAGTTGAGACTTGCTCAGGGACAGCCTGCCCACATGAAGCGCTGCCAGACACCGCCTGGCCAGTACTTCATTGGAGATGAGCTTCCGTGTACCCTATCCTACTCCCAGCTTTGAACTGCTCTGTGCCCTACTAGGCCTTAAGAGAGAGGAACTGGGCAGTTGGTTTGGAGAACATCAGTTTACAAAACAACATGGCTGATCTCCTATACACTGTTGGTTTAGCTTTTAAATGTTTCGAGAAGCCACGGGCTGAAAGAATGCTGACATTTGAGTTCACAACAGGGTGACCAACTGCCCCAGTTCACCCAGGCCCATGCCGGTTTTAGCATCAAAGATGGGATGGCCAGTCACCCCAGCTTACTAACAGACTGGCCAAGGGACAAATTCAGTGTTGTAAAGGTTTTCTGCATGTATTACATACACATTTCTTGTTCCACTGTGAGGCCCAGAGAGGCCAAGGCTTTAGTAAGTGGGCTGCTACTAAGTGGGGGTGGCAGGCTTGGAACACAGGTACAAGACGTCTAAGCCCCCAAGTCCAGTGTGGACAGAGCAGCCACACTCACTACAAAACTATTAGTCAGGACTGCTGAGCACATTTGCTGGATACATGACCAGGAAGGGGGACAAAGCTCTTCACAGGCAACAGTAACCCCGCTGTTCCGTGCCTGGCCAGACGTCTCCTCCCTGCTCCCACAAAGGCTTGAGCCGCCATCTCGTCCTCGTGGCCCAGAGCCAGGGTCGCCCAGGCTGTGCAAGTCCCCAAGAAGCCACCCCCACGGCGGGGGTAGGTGGAGCTCAGGCACAGCCTGAGGGGAGGGAGGGCCCATGTGGGGAGTGAACTCAAGGGAAAGCGGGAGAAGCCCCCCGGCTGAGGCCCGGCACTGATGTGCGGGGAGCTCGCCAGCAGGAATGCAGGCGCTGACCTCGATCGCACAAGTGGAAAATCTGAGCCTGCTGGGTTGGAAGGAGCTGGGAGGAATCCTGAAATCCCCCCTTCAGATTTCTGGCGTGCGCTGAGGAAGAGGACTGAGCTCATGGGCCACCAGATGCCGAACCGAAAAACCTCATCCCGGCGAGCGAAGGCCGTCAGCCGTCACGTACAGGGAACTGTTTATGAGGCCCTGTGCATCACAAGGAGTTTTACGTAAGATTCTCTCGTAAAGCAGAAACAGTGAAGACAATTCAGGGGTAAAGGGGAACTACCTGCAATCCCAGTGCACTAACAAAACACTTCAGCAGTTCCCTTCCCTGTGGCCACGGGCCCAGTTTCTTGCTGGATGCAGTGTGTATTTTTTTCTCCTCCATGGAGCAGTCACTGTCCATTTTGCCATATGTATCTTAGAATTACATGGAACCCATCCCCCTAAGTACTTCCAGGCCACTTACAGTAGAAAGCCTGGGTCTGGGAGAACCAGAAGCCCTCATGTCTCATGGCACTGATACACAATCCTAGCACGGAAAGCCTTGCCTGAAGAGGTGCCTCTGCTGGAGGGATAATCCAACCTGGGAGCTTCCTGATACTACCACCGAGGGAGCACTTCCCGTGGTCTAAGAAGTATTTCCTTGGCTCTGAACCCTGGGAAGAATCAGTAACGGAAGTTTGCTTCTTCTTCAGTGTTTAAGAACACAGGGTCTCAAAGAATTTTTATTATTAGGGCTGCTTACACCACCCTAGTCAATGCCTCTGGCATGAAGTGCCACAGTTCCGAAGTGGGGGCTGGATGAACGGGTTGTGAGTGACTCTGGAGTAGCCCCTGGGTAACAGACCTGGCTCAAGGTCAGTGCAGAACTGGGACAAACTACACTAGCCTGGGCCTTGGTCTCTTTAAATGGGGAACAGCACCTACCACATGGCGGTTGTCAAGATTCAGTAAGGCTGGCTCTGAGCTACACTCAGGAGAGCGCCTGCCATATAGCAGGTACTACCGAGTGCGGGCTGGTATTAGTATTGGTGCTGCAATCTGATAGAATAACTGTGGGAAGACCCCACAATGGACTGGCAAACTATGGCCGCTGGGCCATGTCAGTTGGCTTCTACTCTGAATAGTTTTACTGACAACTAGCCATGCCAATTCACTTATGTAATAAGGTTACTTTCTATTCTGCAGAACCAGAGCTAAGCAGCTGCAACGCAGACTCTATAGCCCACTGGCCCAACTTATTTACTATCTAACCCTTCGTAGAAAGGCTTGCTGACTACTGAGTTGAAGGAATGAATAGCTCATGTAGCTTTCTGGGTCTGGTCCTCTCCTGAAAGGACGCAGGAGGTGATGGTTCATCGTAGGCTGAGAAGTTGTTTCAAGGCTCCATAGCCGTGGCAAAGTACGGGCGGGGCTGAGAGAACAGCAATCAGTATTCTGGGCTGCAGAGAGCCCGCCTGCAATGGGATGCCCAGAGGCAAAGCTTTTGTTTAGCACATACATTAATAAACACTGCAAGCCACTCCTCCGTTCTGCTTCGCGAACCTTGTCTGGAGAGCAAGGCAATTCTGCTATCAACTGATTGAGTAGTTGGTGTCAGAATATATAAGGGATCAACAAGACCGAGGCACGTCATGGTGCTTCACTGCCTCTCAAAAACCCAAGGAACAAGCTGATTCAACCCAAGGTTGAGTACTCCGACTCGGGGAAACTGGATCCCTTTTCTAGGCAAAGGCTTGGCCTTCCAGTGCCACATGAGAAGCCATGACGCCAACTCTGGGTTAAAAACACAGCAGTGGCATCTAGAGAACCAGACTTAAATTACACAAAAGGTAGAGGACACCTATGAACTTTCCATGGAGACAGCATTTTGCTTAACAGCTACAGATGGTATTTTCTGGACAACAGTGACAATATGCCAAACGAGAAGCGTTTAACCAGCATTATCTTCATTGTATTTCGTATGTCAATGGCTCCCACCAGCATGTCCTACTTCTACCCCTTAACACTCAGCGCGCATGCTGAAATCAGATGTTTAAAGCCTTTTTCACATGGGCAACGCAGACACAGGGTAGCAGAGAAACCAGCTAGATCCCCGTCACCTACCTCCACCTCGCGTAGAGCCAGGAGGCTGATGAGCATCACGGGCTCCATCTCAGTAACGGCAGGATGAGGCTCGTAGTAGTCACCGGCTTTGGCTGCTGCACTCACAACCCGGTGTCACTCAGGACTCAAGGAGCCATGCAGACATTCGAGCAGGGCACAGCACAATCAGGGATGTTACCCCAAATTAACTATGGCAGGGCCTGGGTAAGGCTATCCAGGCAATGACCCACGTAAGGGATGGACAAACTACATATGAACTCACCAGTCAAAGCTAGCCCACTGTCTACTTCAAATTTCATTGGAACTGACACACTTCTTTCTGAATTACCGCCTCTGGGCTGTTTTTGCATTACAAGGGCAAAACTGAAGAGCTCTAAGACAACAGGGATGCCCAAACCAAAAATATTTATTGCTTAGCCTTTAATCGGGAGTTTGCGGACATGAGACAGGAAGGTGGTCAGAGCACAGCCTGGGCCAGTACATACGAGGGGGCAGGATTTCACTAGCGACACTTTAAAGACTCAAGGACCAAGCAGGATTTCTGGCTTGGGGGCCAGTGACCCGGTCACAGATGGCAGGGCTGCACTCTGGAGGAAGAAGGACCAAAAGAGTGCAAACTTCTCTAGCTGGAAGAGTCTCTCTCGGAAACTTCTGGTTCAGGTATTGGAAAGAAGAAGAAATCCTGGACTTGGAGCCCCCTCATCTGTTCTCTTACCACATTCTGTACCTTGAGCGATCAGAATCACATCCCGCTCCAGCCGGTTTGCAGCTTTAATCCTCTGAGGGCAGAAAGCAGACCTTACTGACACTCATGCTCCAACTCCAGGACTCAAGAGGGACCTCGGTCCCTTGGCACAGGATTGGCAGATGTACAGACAAGAAGATACAGGTTCAGAGTTAAAATTTCTTATTAGGGACGTGACCTTGGGTACAACTATGACATTTGCCCCTGAAGACTGCTCGAGTTAATAGGGGACAGAGCATATCAGAGATTTAAAGGTGACATTTATTAACCAAAGTGTCAAATCTGTAAGAGCCAAACAGGGATGCAGAACGTTGTAAAGCAAAGCACTCCAAGTCAGGCGCGCCATCCTGCAGGGAGGGGCACTTGGCACAGGGCTCTGAAGAATGGATATAAATCTGATCACCTGGAGAGAATGTGGCCATCTCAATGATCTTCCAGAAAAGGAGCACAGGAATCCCAACTTCCTTCCCCACAGACAGATAACTGGAAGGCAAGTGTTTTTAAAGGCTCTCCACAAGACCCCACAGTACCGCCAGGATAGAGAACCACTGGTCTACGTGGGCTGAATTTTATACGTCAGCTTTGCTAGCACAACAAAACTATCACTCAAGACATGGGAATCCCAAAGACTCAGTTTTCAGACAGTCAGAGCCTAACGGAAATGAAGACCTTCTTTTTTGTCCAAGGGCCACATTTTAATTCACAATTTAACTCAGCGGAAGAGAAAAAGTGTGAATGAAGAAGTCATGAAGCAGTAGCTCTGCAGACAAGATTACAAGCTCCTCCAGGGAACGTGGGCCATCTTGAAGGCAAAGGAAAGGAGAACCAAACGAACTCCAAATTCCATTCAAAACAATGACGATGCCCTGCAACCCAGTGGCATCAAAGGGAAAAAAGGGATGAACAGCCACAGGGCTGGAGTCTCAGGCTGGAGTCTCAGGTTGGTGTGCACCGCTTTACACTCCGCCTGGCCTTGGGCCTTCCTGGGGATAGCTACAACTTCTACTTCCCCAATGACATCAGTTGCAGAGCTAGCTCTGGAGGAGCCCCTGAAGCTGCTTACTATCTCTAAGGCAGAAACATAACCCAAGTGACACTGCAGGGTTCTCGGGAAGCGCTCACTCCCTGTTGACAGCAGCCACTCCAAGCTCAGCAGAGCATCTAAACCCAAGTTCCGGCACTCTCCCTCCCTTGCAATCATGCCAAGTCATACACTCTAAAATCACCAGTGAGCCAGACCTAGGAAAACCCATCTGGAGCCACCGAGACTCCATCTCAAACATTCTGCTGCTCTATAATGAGATCAGATCTGAGAGGTAAGAACAAAGAACACTCTCCTTCCAAATGGGCAATAACAGGGAATCCTGCACTGTGGCCTTGTAACTGAGTGCTAAGAGGAGACAGACAAAACAAATGTTAGCAGATGCCTCTCACTTACTCTGAGACAGGATTTTTGGAGGAGGACAGACTGTGAAACTTTAAAAATTTAGCAAGTTGAAAGGCAACAGAAAGGCAAGTGATGTTAGATCCATTAGGAGGCAGGTTGTTAAATGAACAAAACAAGGAAGAAATCACACTGCAGAGGCTACAATTTGTTAAGAGTAATACAGTATCTTACAGTCTCACTTCTGGGCATCCAGCTCTGAGTCCAAGACTTGGGGAGGAGGCCGGCATAACCTGGGGGTGCTGACCAGTACTAGTCCAAGAGCTGGTGGGCTGGACTTTTGCTTCTCTCTATACAGTGAGGATAGTGTCTAACAGTCTCTTGATCTCAATCAACTCTCCACTTTTAGTTGTGAGGATCACACTGATTTGAAGTTTATCTGCTTAGAGGCAAGCCTCTTCCACTGGACTTTACAACACAACTGTTTTCACTCTTCCTAGAGCCTCCAGCAAGACCCAAGTGACACGTGTATAAAAATGCCCAGGCTGCTAAGGGCATGAATGACTGTCACCACACATGAAAAAACACCGTGTCTGAAACAGAACACTAAGACACCTACCTCAAAAAACAAACCCTGACCATTCTGGAAATACACTGTACATGGAACCCATTCATAAACATTTTCTAACTTTGAGTAGCTCTAAAAGTATGCTGAAACCATAAGACTGTGTATTACATCCGCAAAACAACAGCACAGAAATGACAACATTCTGCAAAGGTGAGGGAAAAGTAATCCCAGACCAAAGCCGCTGTCTTGAAAAGATCAGAATCTAAAGGCAAAATCTTTTGAGTAATGTTAAAATATTATAGATTTTTCGTATTTCTCCCTTTTAGAATAATGTTTAAAACCCTGAGACTGATGATATATACTCTTTAACTGTTTGGCTTTTTGAAAGACAATATTTACAAAACCAAACATACATCAGGGTAGCATAGCTGCAGTTCAAGAATAAGTTTGTAATTGAACAACAAAAACAAAAAGACTTCCTTTCCCCAGGGTGAGAGTGCCGCAAATTAAGAGAATTCTTGAAAAAGTAGCAGAGAAGTGGTCCACAGTGTGGAACCAGATGTGACACCAAAGAAACCACCACTGAAGTACACAAGTGGCATTTTGTGATCAAATTTATTTTTTGTTTAAATTTCATTTACTTTGTTTTACTGTAATTTACACGAGAGACTGCCAAGTCAACTAGGTATTTTACATTCACCACACATCCCCTCACATCTCTGCAGTTGTTAGAAAACATTAAAATCCACGTGCTGGGCTCTCATTCCATGTGTGCCCAAGCTCCCAGTGAGACTACAGACGCCAGTGAGACTTAGGTTCATTGAAAGGAGAGGGCTAGACTCTTTAATCCACAAAATTAGCAATGATATTCCTTGCACCGCGCCACTTTGCAAAATGACTACGCTTTGACAAAACCTATCTTACAACAGTGCCCAGAGAGTAAACATCAGTCTTTATCCTGAGTACACAGAGGACACAGGAAATGTGGGGTTTGTTGCTGAGAACAGCGTATCACAATGCAGCAGTGACCCATTCGCTGCCATCACTCAGAGGGGACACAGGACATGGGAAATGAGCGAGGGTGGGACTACCAGCGAGTCAGACTGCCCATGTGATTAGACTGCAGGGGCCAGTGCACTTTTGGGAGGACGGGAGCTAAAGAAGACAGCTTGTGACCTGAGGCTTCAGCCATATCATTCTACTCAAGCTTCCAGGGCTGACAGGAGGAAAGCTGACAAAGATCGTGCCCAGCTACTGTTTCTGCCTTTAAAAAAAATGGTGGCAGCAACTCCTAGTGAACATAACATGACACCTATACAGGACATACTCTTGGATGTCCCACTGAAGAGCACACAGAGAAGTCAGAAGGCCACCAGCCCCTCATAGGGCCTCCTACAGCACACAGACAAGTCCCGGCTGCATCTTGCACTATTCCTATCTCAGAGTCAGCATCTCCCACATGAAGTGTATCGCAACACAAAAAGAATGAAATGTCACCACCATTACCCCATCTTGTAAGCTATTAGGAATCTAGACCATTTGCATAGTCTCTATGCTGTAACTGTAGAACACAGTCATTTCTGAAATGCTGTATTTCCAATTTTCCCACATGGCTTACAATACCCTTAAGATGAACATCTTTGTCAACTTCTTGGTCTAACAAAAGCCTGGAAACTTTCTAGTGTTTATTATAAATCACAAACTGTCTTCTCCATCTTTGCTAGATTTGATATAGAAAAATACTTGAAATTTAAAATACAAAAATCTAATAAAAATCAGAAAACTTTTCTAAAAGGATTTTTCCCTCAGGACAAACTAGTAAAAACTAGCCTGTAACTTTACTCTTAACAGATATTGTCAAATTTGGCTGGAAGATAATGACCATCCAGAAATAAATAGCTATAAATACATTCAGAGTTTACATTCCAGATTCATTGGAATACCAAAAAAATTTGAAGAAATCTTTCTGTGGGAGTCTGTTGCTTATGGGACTAAAATAAAAATTTGTAAGAGACTGATTTAAAAGAACACAAGAATAACAAAGTGTCATATATATATATTGGTCCACAAGACATTTATGAGACATACCAGCTAGTATCACACTGCAGTCCGTTTGTCCATTAATGGTATTACTCTGATAATTATTAAAATCTGTTCCAGGTATATATATTGAAAATATTTTCTTCTGCATTCTTGCTCAAGATAGGTACAGTACTTTGGAGAAATTGTACTAATCCCTCAGTATGTCTGTATGTACATATATACACACATGTGTGTATCTGGATCTGTAGCTCTATGTGCCTTCTATGTACAGCTACACACACACACACACACACACACACACACACACACACATATACACACGTGGCTGGGAAGCTGTGTGTGCATGTGCGGCATCGCAAGCACACGTTGGAAACATCAACACTGCAAGATGCTGGTCAGATTCTTCACTCGTCACTGGCTGCACTTGTTCCCCTCACTTGACCTTGATTACGTAACTGTAAAAAAGTCAAAGTGCAGAATGTGTTAGAATACAGAAGGACAAAGAGACCGCTACACACAGCCTGTCGTACACTCTCCAGAAAAGAAACTTCTGGATGCGGCAAAACTTTTGGCAGAAAACAGATCCCAACTACTGCACCTTTGTACTTCAGTCTCTCTGGTCTAGCAGTGTAACATTTTGTTTCATCAGAGGGAAAAATAAAGTCTAAGCAGAACAAAATCATAAAAACTTAGAACTTAATAAAAACAAGAAGTAAAAAAAATTTAAATGAACACTGAGCTTAAGGAGTAAGATTTGGAAAAATCTTGGAAGTTAGTTCATTCTTAATTGCGCAAACTGAGTACCTTGTTCATTTCACAGTCCATCACGAAAGAGCAGCTAGCTCGGGCAGGGGCAGCAAAGAAACGCAAGGAGCGCTGCGCACTGTCCTCCTCGCAAACACCCCAGTGCAGTATTTACACCGTAATGTAATGGCTGTGTGACGTGCACTTTTGTTTACCCTGGTTTCAATACGTGGGGCAGATTTTTCTTTTCCCATCTACAGGAATCTGTTAACTGGGCATGTAACTGTGTGTTAGACAAGTATGACCACAGAAATGATTTATACCATAAATTAAAAGTGAAGTACATTTGCACACAGTAAAACTAACCACAAATTAAATAAAGATTAAACATGAAGACTTTGTGGTACACACAAAAAAAGTTCACCTCAAGTGAATTACTGAGGCTGGCTCTTAGGGATGAATGATCTGTTTGATTTTAAAATGCTTTTTACACATATCCTTACTAAATCCTGGTTTTACTGAGAAACAGGTTAGTTAACCGACTAACAAAAAATGAGCCAGCTTCCAGGACAATGCTGCATGATGAACAAGTCCAGAGGCAGCTCATTTCTAGCCTGTTAACACCAAGAACTGGCAAGGGATTACTCTAGTTAACCTGTTCCACAGAAACAATTGTCATAGAAGAACTCAAATATCATTGTCAACTTCTAAAATAGGTATCTTTTAAATTATAAGAATAAAATTTCATTTAACACTTACACCCTCTGTGCTCAGCAAGTTAACTCCCCATCACCAAAAAGGTACAGGTTTTTAAACATTCTTTTTATACCCAGCTCTTCACTTACACAGTTTGATATTGTCTCTGACCCTACAGGGGACTCATCTAGGCATCAGCAGCCGAAGTGCCTCGGACGGAGCCCTTCTTACGCATCTAAATGTAAAATAAAACCATGAGCTGCCAAAATCATACTCTTACAAGTAAGAGTTAGTAAAGCAAGGGGAGAGAAAGGACCCAGAAGAAATTATGAAGTGATGGCTGCCTATTTATAACCACGTCCACATGATGAATTAAGTTGAGGCCCCTTGGATTATCTTAGCTGACAGATAATCTTGTAAAGGGCTTTCTTTTGTTAGACACCACAGAATACATATATTTTTGTATCTAAGAAACAAATACCTATAAGTTGATATGAAATTATCAAAGTGGCCAGTAGATAAAAAATTTTTGCCAATACAATGTGAAAAAAATGCCCAAAGGTCTGGTCCATAGTTTCACAGTTCCTAAACCAGGCAAACGTATAAGGAGCAGCCACCTCTGCTCCTCTTAAAACCAGATCTCTCAAAGTCCATTAAAGGAAAGTTATAGAAGAGAAAGCTACTGAAAGGAAAAAGCAAGTAAAGGAGTAATACGTGGCAAACACAAAGAATGCAACGATGCAAAGGAATGGGCGGGTGTTTGTCACAGTCTACAGACAAGTAAATAATATTCCATGGGAAAATCAGGAGACAGAGAAAAAATAAATGCAATGAACACACTATAACCACCTCCTCTCCCTCCTACCTGGGCAAGTGCAGCAGAGAACAGGAATAATGCCACCAGCCCATTCAGGGACTGGGTCTATCCCCAGCAGGTCTCAAAGGGACCACAGGCAAGGGTGCTCTTTTCGGCCCAACCTCTGTAAGATACTAGGTCTTTTTCCCAGAGCCTGACCCCCATGAGGGAAAGAAAGCCAATTTTTTTTTTTTTTTTTTTTTTTGAGGCAGGGTCTCACTATGTAGTTCAGGCTGGTCTTGAACCAACTATATAGCACAGGTTGGCCTCGAACTCACGGCAATCCTCCTGCCTCGGCCCCCTTGCCCCCAGATGTGGATTACAGGTGTGCCCCACCATGCCCAGCAACAAGAAAGCCAATTCTTAAAATGTTTGTGAACTAAGAGCATCAATTGGGTCAAATTCTTGCAGCAGGTGTGAGGACACAAGACCTTAAGACTGAGGCGAGTCCCCAGTGGGGTAGGAGTTAAAGCATTAGACCCCCTTCAGGAGGAAGGCAGCGTTCCTGGCGTGCTCTGAAGATGCTCTCATCAGCAGCCATGCTGGAGGAGACAGCACTCCCCAAAGACTTGCCTTAAGCAGGGTTTCATATTAAGATGACCAGCATCCAATGCTGCAATCTGTCATAAAATGGTGTGGACATATTGAACAATGAAACTGCTATGCCTTGCCCTGGACCCCTGACAGAATTATACCAACTTCATGAAGAATTTAGTCAATTTGAGCTGCGAGTGTCCAAGAATGATGATACTAATAAACTGGGTTTTAAAATTCTGTGTAATTTCCTGTCTGTCTTATACCTTCTTCTCAAGCGCAGGTTCCAATTCACAACTGACCCATATGGGAAGGAGCTGAGTCTGCAGGCTCACCGCCACAAGTGGAAGCAAGGGCCACCACCTGTGTGTGTATACCGCAGGGGTCCTCACGGTGTTGACACTGGGACCACTGCATGCTCAGGAATCTCCTGCCTGGGAACTTGACAAGGCACTGACAGCAGGAAAGAACAGGTATCAGCCAAGTTCTAGCCATGGGGCTGAGGGACAGGCAGAGATCAGAGCCACACCAAAGGCTACATGCAAGTTGACTGGTCAAGGTGAATGAATGCTCTGTGACAGTGTTTTGGCAAAAAAGAACAAACAAGCACAGTTTTATTCTGACGGTCTGGAGCAACAAAAACAAATCTGACTCGATTTGAAAACAGCAGTGCTGTGTCATGAGCTTAGTGTGAATGTGAGTAACGAGGCAGCTACTCTTTCTATGCAGTGAACATCTGCTGCTTCAAGGGAGCAAACCACGTAGGGCAGGAGAAAAGGGGTTCACCTGGATGGCCTGGTGCTAGGGGCAGTAAAGGGCACCTGACCATTGAGAAGGGGAACTGTGTGGGTGACAGGCATAGGAATAAAGATAGGAAGTACTTATCACCCTGTCCAAATAGCCATCGTCAGCCTAAAAAGGAAATGAAGGAAGGTCTTTCATTCTTACCATTTTATCATCATGCTTCAAAGATCCAAAACTTGGGAGTTCTACCATTAGTATGAGAAACTGGGACCAAGGAGGTTTTCTACTGGCTGGTTTAGAAAGAAAACCCCAATGTATAGTTGTCTCTGTGGGAAAGTACATTCCAAAATCCAAACATTCAACTGAAAAAAAATCTAGGGCACAATCCATTCATAAGTTGGAGTCTGCCTATAGTTTACCTTATGTATGAATTAAGGTTAAAACATTTTATTACCTTATAAAGAAAATATGCCCTAGTCCTCTCAGGTTTGTATAAAGCTAATTAGAAGCAGACCTGCTGCAATCACCAAAAGTAAGCAATTTTAGATATGAAGTCTATACAGTGCAATGTGCCAGAGAAACACATTTCCTTCTGTGCCATGGAATCTGATTCACAGACACTCTCCAGTGTGTAAATGGAATGCCTGCCTCGTATGGGGGCATCTGTCAGACACCCCTGCAGGGCTTCTCGAGCTGGGCCTGCTGGCAAGACAAGAGGTGACTGCATGGAAACTGCTCACGAGCCCTGGACATTCTTTGGGTTCCTTTTCCTACTCACTGCCAACTACAGACAAGCGTGGCCCAGGGCAAAAACAAAACCAGACACACGCAAGAGGTGGCCAAGGAAGAATCCATCCCTGAGAGAGGTGAGACACCCAATGGCTGCAGAGCCTGCTCACTGGCCGCAGGGAGGAGCTCAGAGCAAGCTGGCCTTCTGCCAAGGAATCACTCAAATCTGTGGAAAACTTACAAGGAAAAAAGAACTCACTGGTAGGTGAGGAAGGGCAAAGGCATTTCTAGGGTTAGTGACAGTATTAGCCTTTCTCTGTCTACAGAGGAGGGTGCTAAGATTGACTGAGCCAAAGGCACCTTGACTGATAAAGTGAATCCCAAAGGACTGTGAACCAGGTACCATCCCAGAAAACTAAGGGATGCAAAGGGATGCAAAACCACTGAACATTTTACAGTGATAAACTCTCAACAAAAAAGAAATCAGTACATGTCAAGGGATTACTAATGTCTAAGAAACCATGCTGATGGAGGACTAGCTTTTGATAATGTTATTCCCAACTCTGAACCTATACTCCCTGAGCATGTGTGCAATGTTAGGGGGGAAATGAGAGAAGTCCCACAGAAAAGCACGTCTTACTGTTTCTAGTTCTTTCTGAGTCTCATCTTCCATCCTCCTAATGTCTTCCATTGTCAAATCAATCCACTTGTCAATCCAACAAAAAAGCTGGCGATGGAAGTTTGTAAATATCCGTTTTTCTTGCTTTAAAAACAAAGAAGAAAAGTAGCATAAGATGGCAAAAACCTAAGATCAACGACATACTAACTTTGTATGTCTCAACCCATGAAATTTACATATACTTCATTTGAAAAGACCACTCTATACAGATAGTGGAAATTTTAATTCCATCCTATTACAATATTTTGTACAGCAAAATGAAAACTTTCTCCATGAAATGGGAAATAATCTCCCCGGACAAAGGTATAATGATCTAGTAGGAACTAAAAAACTGTGGTGTGCATAGTCTGATCTAATGTACTTCTGCTGGAACCAATCTATTTTTACCTTTTCCAAATGTCAACAAGCAAAGGGCAACTAGATTTCTTTCTGCTATGAAACTAACATTGTCATTCTTCACCTCTCTGCATTTCAAAAGGAATAACATGAGGTGGAATACAGTAATGGGCTGAAAGAAACCAGCCCTGTGTTCTTTGGAATAAAGACGTTTTGCTAAAGTAACAATTGTGTATCACACACATACACGCTCCATTAAGTTTCTGTGCTACACGTTACTTTCACTATAATACATATGGCCATATATACAGTGACTTTAATTTCTAAATTATTTAAGTTGTACTCAAGTTTCCCACAAGAAAAAAGCACACAAACAGCGAGCATTTCTGGATAATCCAACTTTTTAACTTTTCCATGAACAGAAAGGACTTCATCTATTATACACATGACTTCTACTTATCAGAACTGTATTGATACTCTATTACTATGATCCAAGAGGAATGAAGCCAATATTTAAAGTGCCTACCATGGGCCAAGCACAAATAGCCCCAAGAATAAGCAAGGTTCCCAGCTCTTTAGGGTCCTTTTCTTCACAAATGTTACAGCAGCGACAGTAACAGTAGAAAAGTTATAGTGAAATATAGACCCAACTAGCTGTGGGGATCAGAGATAGACCAGGGGCTTCTTTATAATGATAATGGAATAAGTATTCATATTGCAGGAAATTAAATACCAAGGAAACTCTCCACACCCTTTGTGTATTTATAACCACATGTATTTCTGTTGTTTTTGTGGTGCTAAGGACCAAACCTGGGGACTTATACATGCGGGAAAAGTGCTCTATCATAACTACATCTGTTTATACAAGTGCAATTCTCTTTTCTTCCTAGATCTGACTGCCTGTTACTTTCATTTTAATAAAGATATAATAACGGGCAGTGAGAATGTGAACCCTAAGATCGTATCACCGTAATTGAGTATACCCATCTTCGGTGAGAACCTATAAAGAAGCAACCCCACATGACAAGGTGTTGTCACACAGATGCAGGGAGCCAAGCTACTGGCAAAGAGGTCAGGGAGGCCTTCAGCAGGCAAACATTGCCCTCTCCATCCAGCCAGGGCCAGACTAGGCGCCCTTGGGGACATGCTATACATGGAAAGGGCTCTTTACACAAGTGCTGGGTAATCTATCAGGAAAAGCACCGTGAAGAAAAAACTGCTATGAACGTCCCCAAAGGAAACGCCTTAAAACCTCTTCCAATATCAATCTCTGCTGTTTCTAGAGATAAAAAAAGCAAAAATGAGTTATACAGGAACAATAATTTTCATCTCATAAAGGAGAAAAAAAGTAACAGAAAATGTCCCATTAGTATCTCTCTCAAATCTTAACCCAAATTCAGAGCACATTTTGAACAGATTTTACCTTCTGGATGAAGTTCTCTACTTTGTTCTGTAGCCCCCACCACTTGAATTTGATGGTCACCAGCTTGTAAGCACACATTTGAGGGCAGTCGGGATTGTTTGCCAGCTCCTTCTAGATGCGTAAAATCAAAAAGAAGAAATTGTGACTTAAATATTTATGTTCTGATTAAAAGTAACTGTTGTGTAACATCATCAGAGACATAATGAAGAAAATTAGAAGCTCGTATGTTTAATTTAGATGTACAAAAATGCAGAATCATTTTACCAGAAGCAGCGGCATTCCCCTGCTACAAACCCTCCTTGCACAGATCAACTTACTTCCTACCGCTCAAGTTGTAAGTGTGAGACTCTGTCTCTAATGATAGTATTCAGATTTCTTATTAAATACCAAATTCTATTCACAACATATCAATAGTGAGTCTTTAATACGCAAGGCTTCTCCTAACACCATTATCATGCTCCGGTTGGACATGGTAAAAGTAACAATAAAACAATGACAGTATGTTTAGTCTTCTGTGTCTTCAAATATTACCAAGCAGAGTGGCACTATTGCTGAACTGAGGTATTTTCAATAGCAAGGGGAAATGAGAAGTGATGTAGTAGTAAAAGTTACCTATAATTACCAAGTGTGTAAGGCAAATCCTATATGATCAACTTTTAATTTCCACAAATTCTTACCCGTCATAGTTTAAGTGGTGGAGTTACGGAATCAAGTCAAGTCTTGTTTGGAAAAACAAGGAAAAATATGTTTTAAAGAAGCAAAAGAGAACTGAAAGGACTATCTGGATTAAAAGACAAAAAGACACTGCAAACAAAATATGCCTGCCATGTACTTTTAGAAGATGACAAAAAAAGGTGCAATTAGAAACTGGAATAACAAATACCATCCTGTGCTCAGAGTATAAAAATGCACTCTGAATGTTTAGGTTTTGCTCCCAAAATCTTTATGTATGTATCTGCGTGGAAAGAAAAAGAGGAGAAAGAGGGGAGGGAGAAGTACAGCAGAATGTTAGTGGGTGCTGAACGCAAGCGGTAGTGTCCGCTGTTCCATCAGCTTTTCTAACGGTCTAATTTCTCATCACAGAAGCAGGACCGGAACTGCATCCTGTGCTATTACTGATGACTTCTGCGTAACCTGTGAGTTCAGGCCCTGCCTCAGTGAGAGCAATACACAAGCACATGTACTCGTAGGAAGGAATAATGTTTTCACAGCAGATCACACCGCAGATGGGTCACTTCCAAGACCATACAGGAAGGAGACCCAAACCTGCTGAGCCTACCTAGAAAAAGCCAGGGCGGACTGGGAGCAAGGAACACGCACAGGCACAGTTCTGCCTGCAGGAGCTCAGAGTCTAGCGCGAAAGAGCTGCATCAGAGAAGGACAGAATGTAGAGGAAGACTGCAGTAAAAAATGGCAACTTCTAGTGCCATGCCCTAATGTTAGTGTGCCTTTAATACAATTAAACCAAAACCAAAATGCATAAAAACCTACCGCCTCCCCTCCAATATCTTAGGACTATCCCAAGGACTAAATAAGGCGATGTGTGTGATCCATGCATACTTGGAAGAACTTAAGGGCTTATTTTGCATTAGTTTTCTCTCCTCGTATTCTTTAATAACAATCATCACACTTAACACTTTGAATCTGCATGCAATTGTAACCAAATTTCCACATTGGAGTAAAAGTCTCATACACGATGGGCCATGTGTACAAACGATAACCTAGGGGTGGACGAAGTCTTGCAAGAGGGTTCTTCCTTTCTCCACCGCTACTATTCCTAGCTCTCCATACCATGTCCAGGACATCACTATTGGTCACACTGGACACACTGCATGTCACTGTCACTTCCTTCAGTGACACCCTATGTTCAGAGTGCAAAAATATACTCTAAACTTGCACATCCCACTTTCAATAAACTGTGTATGAGCAAAGATCCTTTCTATTGAGGCACAGAAATGCAAAATATGATGAGTTTCTGGTACTGGAGATTGAATCCAGGGCACTTGCCCTGAGCTGCAGACTTTTTTTTGGATACTGGGAATCGAAATCAGGACCTTGCACTTGCCAGGCAGGCACTGTGCGGCTGAGCTATACCAGGCTCTTTTTTTGTTTTTAGACAGAATCTCTCCCAAGTTTCCAAGTTGCCCAGGCTGAGTCTGAACCTGCAATTCTCCTGCCTTAGCCTCAGACTGCTAGGATTACAGGCATAGATTTCCATGCTTAGCTTGAATTTCTAGGTCTTGCTCTAAAACTTCACAATTTTTGCTCATTTATGTAACATCACAGCACATTTTCCTCAACTGGCTATAATATTTGGGACTTAAATGAATTTAGGGAGATGTAGTACGAAAAAATCCTATCTTAGTATCATTAGCAGAACCAAAAGTTCTATAGCCATGTATGACTGACTGATCAGTTTTTCTTAGGACAACTATTCTGAAATAACATTTCAACTTCTGAATAATGACCCAAGTTACAGAGGTTCAATGAATAAGGTAATACCAACAAGCCCTTAAATGAAAGTATCACCACATACTGTCCTTCTGCAGGTAAGCGCTCGTAAGTTTTGTGGCAGGCTTAGCTCTTTTCTTCTCATGAGCCCTACCCCACTAAGCAGAGTTCCAAAGTGAAAATTCAGCAGGAATGTGTATACATGCATAAACACACATGCACATTATTCCCTAATTTATGGAGTAAGTTTAATCTAGTAAGTGTTGAATGGACACCATTTACACCTCAACCTGTGCTAGGGTATTGTCAACAGACATAAAAATAGCTCACAGAGAACATAATTACGTATAAACACAATGAGATAAAACGTCACCGCTGTCGCTGGTGCCAACAGTCTCTTCCAGGAGGGACACCCTCCTGTTGTGGATGCACTAACACCTACGCTGTCTTTGACTCGCAGGCCTTTGGCCCTTGGCTGGGCTCTCCACACACAGCTGGCTTACCAGGGCCCAGCTTTACTGAACTAGTGGCACGGTGGATCTTCCACAGACCACTCTTTCGATAAGCAATGAGCCAATGCTGTGGTACTTTCTAACCCAGTGAGTGTTCCTGAAGACCCTCCTAAGCAACACGATCTGAGTATACATAAAGCATGGCACTTAAGTTGTGAAATATAGTTGCCAAGCAGGGATGCTATCAGGTGTAACAGGACTTGTACTACAGTTCTGTTACGCAGCGTGCCTCTCTGTAACTTGGGCAGAATCCCTAACCTCTCTGGACCTTGCCACTCTGGAGGCTGTGTGAGAGGCAAGGTTACATTCTACGTATCAGGGTTTTTCATCCTCCACTGAAGCAAAACCTTAAAAAGGCAGGAGTGAGTGAATTTAGCAACTCCACAGCTTGGCCGGGCTGAGGACTGTAGATGGTGAACGTATGGCTTTTATACTCAAGGCTTACCCTAAAACTTCCTATAATTTTCTATTTTCTTTTATAATATGCCTAGGCTTAACAACATTCCCCCTGGCCCACCCACCCAGGCTCAACTGCCCCTACGGTGAGTACCTCGCCACAGCGCCGAGTAACCCTAAACGCCTTGCAGACTGCACAGGTCCTATTAACTGCGGGCTGCTATAGCCTCATTCCAAAACCGTGAACGGCGGGGCGCCTCGTCCCCATGCAAACCTTGCGCGCTGCTGGTAGAGTACTAACTCCAAATCTCCCCACAACTCTATAAAACTAGGAATGAAGCATGGTTTTAATTTAAAAAGTAAGCTGAATGTAATACACACATGCTTCTACCAAGCTTGAGCTCCAAGGGCAGAGTGTGTACATGACTTCAGCAATTAACTAAGTTTCTCACATGCTCTATACTGACTGGCAAACTGCTCAAACCGATTAATGCTGGTAATTTATAAAGTAACACTGGCCTATGAAATCTATTTTAAAAATTAGGGGTGAGACAGTAAGAACCAGCTCTCTAAGCTCTTCCCCCGAGACCTAAGATGTATACTCAGTCTGCTTTTTGTTTTCCATCTGATTTACAGTTACTGAAAAACAGCACAACAACAAAAACCTTTCAGAGAAGAATCTGTAAACTAACTAAAAAACAAACAAATGAGCACACAGCCTCCTGCCTTTCCTTCCTGACCTGTTCTCCACAGTATATAAAAAGTGAGTTACAGAAACAATCTTAAATAGTCTCTGAAGAACACTGAAAACACACAAACATTCTTTCTTCGATTATTATTATTAACAGGCACATGATATTTAAGATTTACCCAGTCCTAAGACTGACATATAGCTCAGGAGGCTGAGGCAGGATTGTTGTGAGTTCAAGACCAGCCTAGGCCACAAAGTGAGCTCAAGGCCAGCCTGAACCTCAGCACAGCGAGACCCTGTCTCAAAAAGACAAAAAAAATTAAATTAAAAAAATAAAAATGACATATGGGAGTCAGCCTTAACTTGAGCTATGATTTTCAAACCAGTGATTACATTTAGGAGAAGGCTTAAACATTCTCTACACTAGATAATGTAACAGGAACTCGAAGTGCTAAATGTGGTAATAAGCAAAGCCTTAAAGAATCCTTTTGGGGACCATCTTTCTGGGGTGAAGTTTGATACTATGTAATAAATTCCTAAAGCTGCTCCTATCTTACCATACACCTGTACCCTGACAATTTCAGAAATGTATCCTATTTATCAAGTAAGGAAACAGTAACACCATAGATTTATTTCTATCAGCAAAAGCTATACTTACTAATTATTAACCTCAACCCCCATTACCAGTGGTGAAAATACTTCATAAGCCTTTCAAATAATGGGCTATTACACAAGCAGCCACCAAAGACCATCTGTGAAAGGACAGGGGAGGGGCTAGGGATATAATTCAGTGGCATAAGCATCTGCCTGGCAAGCCGAAGGTCCTGAGTTCAATCCCCAGTACCAGGAGAAAGAAGAAGAGAAAGAAAGGAAAGAAAGGAAAGAAAGGAAAGAAAGGAAAGAAAGAAAAGAAAGGAAAGAAAGGAAAGAAAGGAAAGAAAGGAAAGGAAAGGAAAGGAAAGGAAAGGAAAGGAAAGGAAAGGAAAGGAAAGGAAAGGAAAGGAAAGGAAAGGAAGGAAGGAAGGAAGGAAGGAAGGAAGGACGGACGGACGGAAGGACGGACGGACGGAAGGACGGACGGACAGGGGAGGGGGTTAACAATGTAAGTAGGTATCTAAATGTGGTTTCAACATTTTGTAACAAAATAAAGTACAGGAATCAGGAATTGTACCAAATAGGTGTAAGTGGTAGAAATATAACTATTTTTTGTTTTCTTTTGGTACAATTCCTTATTTTCAAAACTCGTGTATTTTATCATTAAGGGTATGGGGAACCCAATGCTTTATAAAAAATGACTGTAGAAACACTCTGGGCCTTGGCCACGCATTTTGGATAAACATTTGCTTTGCCTTAAATTGTCTGGGCACTATTTCAAATCTTCATTCTTCTCTGACTATAAATAATCTCAAATTTTTTTGATTCTTTTTTAATGTTTGATAAATCAAACAACCAAAATCAAGCTAGTATCTGAATTAAGATCTTTATCAAGACAATTTTAACCCAGCCCATATTTAATTTTCCTAAAAGAAATCACAAAGTATATATATACGAACTAAAATGAGATTAATTCTTCAAGATTATCAGGAACGTTCTCGTAAAGAAATGTGTATCTTCCAAATGTGAAAAATCTCAGTGGAATAAACACTTGGGAGCCTACAGAAGCCAAGAAGTTCCTGCATGTGCACCCACTCTTCAGGAGGCTCCCAGCCTGGGGTAGGGCAAAGCTGCATCCTTCGCCTTAAATAATACAACTTTTGTTTTTCTGATTCCTCTTTGTTAGAAAACACATACACACACACACACATACACACACACACACACATACACACACACACACACACACACACACACACACACAGAGAAAAACAAATGAAACAAAACACCTTCAAAACATGCCAAGTATGGAATATGCCTACTGTCCCAACTACTGAAGAGGCTGAGGCAGGAAAACCATCTGAGCCCAGGAATATGAGACCAGTCTGGACAACACAGAGTAATTCCATTTGAAAATAAACAAACAAACAAACAATGACAAATATAAATATGGCCAAAATCTCATTTAAGATCTTTCTTAAATAACTCCCAACCTAATGTTTCCTCAGCTAGGCAGACCGTTAACCTAAGAGCAAACAAAACTTTGCTGATAAACTAGTTTATATGGACTAAACCTTCTAAGTTTAAAAGGGCAATTTTAAAAAGGAGGTAAAGACTGGTTGGTTACAAAAAATAATCAGAAGTTCTATAACGGGACTTAACAAGCTAACAGAGGAATTCAAATTATATGACTTTTTCTACATAATTTAAAGTTCATCTGCAAAACAGCAAGCACTAGTTAGTTGCAAAATGCTTCCAAAACTGTATTTAAATAGTTTGTATACTCACTGAATTCCTTACATTTCATGTTACTAACTATAAATGAAACTCCCAAACTCAAGTCATGTTTTTAATTTAACAACACATATTAGGTTACAGTAAGGTATGTGAATGAGGCCTACAGGGGAGTAATGTATACTAGAGCCACACAACACAACTAAACAAATGCCGTTCAAACTAAATGGTAAGCAATTGGCCCATACTATTCACAAGAATTAGTTTCTTGAATCTGTGACAAGTATATACAAATGTAAAAGAGAATTAAACACAAAAAAGAATCCTGTGGAATTCTGGAAACTCATTTTCTAAAAATGCACTGCTCTCACAGTCTCATGAGATGTGTCAGCTTTACATACACTATTTCTGATTGAAACATATGTTGCGATGAACATGGAATAGGACATGTTACATTAACCTGAATTAATACTTCACAGACAAAGCAGTTTCTTTAAGGTTCAGGCTCCATATATTAATTTTTCAATTTTAGGCAGTCTGAATGCTCAAATTCAGTGGCTGATTTTCTGGTTTAAGTTTCTAACACAGATTTCACTGAGAAAGTTAAAAACACACTACCAGGGCTGCCACCAGTGTGTGTACCAGTACATACCAATGCATGATTACAGAATATATGGCAAGTATGTATACTAAAACTTCAAATGAAATCTCATTCTCCAACTCACAGCCATTCTCTCAACTTTATTTAGTCAGATATTTACTTTACTGGCTGTTTGGACACACCTACACTGCACAAGTGATTTTTGTTTAAGCTAGTTAGGGTTAATCCAGCAAACACTAAGCAACCACTACGAGCATACCTCTGTGTTAGATACAGCTACCTAGCAGGGTAAGGAAGACACAGAACCTCCAGTTTAAAATTCAGAAGACAGGTATGGGAAAAGGAAGACAAAGTAAACACATAAGCCACCAGCCAGGCTCAGGACACCCCAAGTGCCACAAGCAGGGGAGCGGGAGGAGTCCAGGAGTTCAGAGGCAGATTTCCACCGGCTTGCACAATGCATGGGACATACTGCAGGTTAGACATGCGAGATAGAAGTTCAAAAAGGTGACTTCACCATAGGTTAAATCCATTTTACAAAAACAGGCAAAATGAAATTCAGACAGGCTAGTTTCTACCCATGAAAGGATAAGCAGTCAGATTTTCCATGTTTTTTACAACTAAATTTTTGTGTAGTTCACATTCATTTTACTCACCGCAATTACGATGTGTGTCCACTTACCACAGATGTAACACAATGTACAAAAGAAACCACGAGTGATACTCAGATAGAACACACGTCTGTACGCCTGACAGTGTCAGGAGGGCCCTGCAAGAGCCCCACTCTGCCAAGGCCACCTCTAGAAGCCACATACGATGATGTTTCACTCATCTGTGCCCAAATCCTGCAGTTCTGTCTGGGCACAGGGACATTCCACAGCCCCTACAAGGCCAGAAGTAATAGTGTCTCTTGGGGTACTCAGTTTCTTTAAAGACACAAAATGACTTGTTTAGTGTCTTCTGTAAGTGGATGCAGAAGTATAATTAATATACACTAAATACTAAATGCACAATTTTTAAAAAATGAACAACAAAAGAACAAAACTCAAGTCACAAAAAAACTCAAAAACAAAACAAAGCTCAGCCATATTTGCAGGTTTGCTGCGTCACACATAATCCACAATGTGACCCAGAAAACAATTATTATTAAGCTTCTTTGTGTCACCCACTACAGGGTTTCAAAGGTGAGACTGCAGAGGGAGCACATTCTCAAATGCCTCCCACATGCTCTCCAGGCCTTACAGACAGGTCTACATTAGGAGACGAAAGGGCCATCAGGAATGCTGGTGCCAGGACCTGGCTACCAGGAAGGATGCTTCTCATGAGCCACTTGAGTTTCTGGGTCTCTTTCCTGCCAATCTCTATCTCAAACAAGCTTTCCACAGCTGGATTTCAACTTCTTCCTAACAGATCCCTTAATCATTCCTACCCTTGGCCAACAGTCTTACAGTTTCTTTATCTTAACTCTCCGACAACCAAGGCTACCACCATCTTCTCACAGATGTGGGGTAGAAAGAGAAGGAATTCTTGGTACCAGAGCAGGAAACAAATTAAGTGCCTCTATAACAAAAAACTATCCACCCTCCCTGGTCTGGAGGACGCAGAATGTCCCTGAGGCCATGGTCCCTTTTATAATAAATCTATAGTGTGACAAAACACACAAACAGTATGATAGACTGAAAGGTTAGGCTCCAACTGCTTAGGCTGCATCAGACAAAGCTAACAGGACAAACAGGATGTGTTTTTATGATTAAAAAGAGGACACCATATAAAGATAATAATTAAAAAAAACCACCGTATTTTCTGAATCAACTTCTGTATTTGACCTGATCCCCTTGTAATCCAAGGTTCAGAGCACTGGCTAAGATTTCCAAGATTTGCTGAGCACTGTAAGGGACAGACACACTGGCAAAGTCTCCTACAAAGGCGTTGTGGGGCTTAATTACTATCATACATATGTAGACACAGAAGCTTAAGTCTTCATGAAGTGCCTGGCTTAAACGGAGAAAAAATGAGGCTTTGCCACAGGATTAAAATGACACCAACATCTTCAAAGGTAGTATTTCAATTTGTTAAGATGACAATTTCTCATCCAGATCAGAGAAGCCAAACTGGAACCCTAAAGAGAATCTGTATGTGAAATGTTTTAGATACATCGTCAGACTTGGTACTTGTGTCAGTGTTGCAACTCACACATCCAGCCCCGGAACATAAAGTGAGTGAAACATGTATACATATGTACACGCACACACACACACACACACACACACACACACTGTGCTGTTGGAAAACAAGGAATTCACATCCATCAGAAATACACAATTCTGCCTTGAAGCAAAAATCTTAATCAGGTTATAAATCGCTCTCCTATTACTATACACATCCTCACTTAATCAAGTATTGAGCCCTAAGTAACAAAATGGGACTCATGTGCTCAGATTTTTAAAATTCTCTCTTCAGAAGAAAAATGGACATCTAACCAAGCCTGCATCTGAGTCTGTAGTTCAAAAAAATGCAAAGAAAAAAATATATTTATCATGTCACAAGAAAGACGGGGGCAGGGGAGCAAGCAAACAAAGTCTGTACTCTTAACCAATGTGGAAAAAGGAAACACTCTTTCTCCTTTCCAGCCACACCATGCCCTGCTAAAGAAGGCTCTGAACCGTACGGCCATCTACCTCTGGCACTTATGAGACACACACGGTAAGGACAGGCGAAACAGGGCATCATCACAGTGACCAGATGCTAGAATAAGAGGAACTGCTAGATAGCAGACAGAGATTAAAAGAAAAATTCAACTCATAAACAGAGTAGCACATCCACAGGCCTCATCCACTCCAAGACATTATTTTCAAAGACCAAAGTATGAAGATAATGATACAAAATGTTTACTGAGCACCTCCTCTGCACTGGGAACTTACTTTCATTCCATTTCAGCCTTGCAGCTACTTTCTGAGGCAGGTACTAATGTTCCTTTTAGAGGTAGAAAGACACTCAGAGTTAGAAGCTCTGAAAGTCACAGCACTGGTACAGCTTCACACAACTGCGATGACGCAACACAGTGAAAAGGTGCAGACTGGCGAGCGACCAGCACCAGCTTACGAGTGAGACTCCACGACCTCGCTTCTCACCCACCTCTGAGTAGCGCTGGTCAGGTGCTACTGAAACAGCAGACACCGCGCAGCCTTTCCTATAATCACTGCCTACGTTTGTGAGCCATGCTTCCCACTGATAAAGCGGCTGGACCTGCCCCACGGAAAGGCTGGGAAGATTAAATATGACCTGGTACACTATCTGGCACCAAGAAAGTTTCTCTTCCCCATCTACTCTAGAGAACATAAATAGTGCAATAATTGAGAAGGAAAATACCTCCGTGAGATAAGTAAGGAAATGTTTCAAAGAGATCACCGGGGCCAAGGGTGTGGTTCAGTAGTAAACTGAATGCTTAACCCCCAGGAGACCCTGGGTCTTGTTTTAAAACAACAACAAAACAAATAGATCAAGGGATCGGCCCTTGATCTGAGTATATTTTGAAAGTGCACTGGTAAGGTGGCAGTCCTCTGTGGAAACATGCATGTGGACCGACTCACAGAAAGCTTTATTTATGGGGAGGCTGTACACTTATACCAGTAGTGGTGAGCCTTTCAGAGCATCCAGCGATAACAGCCTGCGGCAGCATGGATCCCACAGGTCGCACCACTGACCTAAACCTACCAGCCAGCACTCACACAAGAGCAGTCTCCTATCTACCCCCACGGGAAGAGGTCCAGAGCGGAATTCCATCTTCCTTCTTGGCCCCACTATCGCACACCTCTTCTCCAACTATCATTCCTCCTTCAGTCCCATGGTAAGGACCATTACAAAAAAGGGAGCCTGCCGACACACTCACAGAAGATGCCGTGATGCCGAAGCTCACAGGAACCTACTTCCTGTCACAGTGTACTCACAGCAACCGTCATCGTGCCCATTCTTTACTTCCCTTCACAGCAAGAAATGCATTAACGGAGTATTCTTGATTATTTGTGAGTTTGCGATAACTCAATGAAATTCAGTTAGCAGCTCAGTTTACAAAAGCACCTGAATCCGGCAACACTCTGTTAACCTGAACAACCAACAAGCACATCAGTGGGAAAAGGTCAGTACGGACAGCACCCTGCCGGGGCAACGCTGCATCTCATACGGGAAAGATAGAGGGTGGCGGGGAGGAGACAGGAAGACTGCAAGTTCGACGCCCGCCTGGGCAAGCCCATGCCTCAAAATAAAATTAAAAATAGGAGCCAGGCATGGTGGCACACTCCTGTAATCCCAAGACTTGGGAGGCTGAGACAGGACTGCTGGTAGTTCAAGCCAACCTGGAGTATGTAGTGAGTTTACAAGCAACAACTAGCACCTACACATCATTTACCAAACCTGTGACTGGGCTTCCACAGGAACAGACTGGTTACCAAGAAAACCCTGTGGTGGAAAATCCGCTCAGGGCAGGCTTAGGTTTCTATGCTCCTCCTCTTCTGTCAAATTAGCTCCCTGACTTACAATCCACACTTAAGCCTTCCTTAAGAGTTTGTCGGTTAGCACTGTAGATGTCTTTCAAATGCATTATATTTCCATAGCAATTCAAACTATCACCACACCACTGCTTTTCTTAACTGGTATGAATAAAGTAAAGGTGTACTCTTGATTCAAAAGCTACTTGCCGCAGAAATTATTCTCTAGTGTCTGCTTTCCAAAATGTAACTATCAAAACGCCAAGAATATGAGCTTTGGTAAAGGGAATTTGTTTGGTTTTTACTAAGACTAAACCTTAAACTATAAACATTCATTTAACATGAATTTTTATACTGCTTCAAGTCTCAAGAGAATGTTACTGTCCCCAAGGATTAAATCACTTGTCTCAAAATAAATAAATAAATAAATAAAATAAATCACTTGTCTCTTTTAAGAGTTATCAGAATACCATTATGCTGAAAGTGACAGTCTGGCTCTGTTCTGTCTGTTAATGCAGCCGAGACTTGCTGGCCAACTGCAACTGGCTATAAGTCCTTAGCACAAATAAAACCACTTTTTGTGCCATTTCTATTTTTTACTTAAACGTCATCAGCTCTTCAAGACTTAGGACCTGTCAAGTGCTCTGTTGCCAAGACTCTGCTTGTCAGAAAGGTCAACATCCAGTACCTTCCAGTTGGGTCCCAGAGGGCCTCTCTTGGTCTTGACTGACTGGAACAATGCTGGGTCTTCATTAGCTTTGTAGTCCTGTAAAGTAAAATAAAGTCAGAGGCAGAGGAAAAAAACAGACAACATTCTTTAACCTTGCCAGAATGGCTTTTTGCAGCTACCAAAACCCATGACAGAAACTGATTAAAACTTACTGTGCTTCAGCAAACAGGTAGGAAAATACTTCTGTTAGACAATACATTTCCAGTTTTGTTCCCTTTGCTTTCAGCTTTAATCTTAGGCCAAAAAAAAAAAAAAATCTGTGTAATAAGTAATAAAAGCTTTATCTAGCAACCCACTAGGACTAGTTACTAGACAGCTATCTCCAAAAATGAATCTGTCAACATTTCCCACAGTTTGAGCATTTTCGTAGTGAGAGAACAACATTCAAGAACTAAAATGCACTATCTCACTTCTGGCAATCCCTGTAGACAACAACCCTGGAATGTTAATGCCCACATACAGCAGCCACTGTGATTGGGAACACATAACACTGTGGCTTCCCCATCGCTTGCATAGGTCTATGGGAGAAACTTAGAAAGTCCTGGATCTACCCTCTAATCCTAGTGCAAAGAAGGCTAGAGAACCCCAACGCCTCATGGAAGAGGGACTGCATTCATGTTGACCCCTCACTGTCTAAGAAGGCAACCAGTGTCATGGGATGGCCTCAGTCATATCATCACACAGAGGAATGGCCCTAAAAGCTGTGTTTTTTCCAAGGTTCTAGTGCAGTGATGGCAAACCCTGAGAGCTTTCAATGATAACAAACATCTCACTGCAGCATGCATGCCGTAGGTTTGCCACCACTATTGTAGCACATGTACATTCTATTCCATTTAATATCCTTTTCCTGACAGGATGAAAGAAACAAAAATATTTTTAATCTATCTGCTTTGTAAAAATCCTCTGTCATTGTATGTACATATATTCTGGAGATAGAAATAAAAAATTACTTTTCAAGTGCCAAAAAATTGAGTTGTAGTAATAACAGGTCACTGGGTCAGTTTAGAAAGTGGCAGAGAGAGAGAAAAGTAGAAGGAGAGGGAGAGGCTGAGTGGGAGGAATGGACCTCTCCTTTCAAGCAGAGTTTGTAGAACAGGGTTCTTTGCATTTGTCAAGGAACCACACACTTTAGGGAAATCCCCAGGCAAGTCAGATATGAAGCTCCAGGAAAAAAAAAGCACTATTCTAGGGATCAGGGCAGTTCAAGCACAAAGTACACACAGAACATGCTCTAAAGTATAATATAAACTTTCCAAATCAAAGAAAACATGGTAAGAAGCACCTGAGACTCAATAGTTATTCAGTAAATGCATACAGCATGTTAATTCCTAAGGAGAAAGTTATAAATAAATTATGTGAAGAAGAAAAGATGTGAGATCCAAGAAGAAAAAACTTTAAAGAAAGATAATTGAGTAAATATGTGACCTTGAACTTGAAGGCTGTCTAAGGGTTGTCTAAGAAGCTACAAAAAAGCCCCACAAAATATTGCAGTATCTCTTATACAAGAAAACCAAAATATAGGTAACTGGAAGTAGGGAGATAAATCTTTTTCAAATGAGAAGGGGATCAAGAGCTGGAGAGAAGAGAGAGGGCAGGGAGGGAGAGAAAAGAAAAAGAAAAAAAAGGGAGAGGGATACACTACACACACACACACACACACACACACACACACACACAGAGCGCCAGGGAGGGAGGGAGGGCAACAAGGCATAAAAAGAATTAAAATGTCTTATGTACATGGACCAACTCCCCACAAGGAATGTAATCATTATGTACTATGAAGACGTACTCATGAAAATAAAAATGAAATAAAAAACCAGGCCCTACAATGGGCTTTAATTATTAAATAAGCAAAATAACCTCACTACACTGTGCTTTAATGTTTTAAAATATAGAGTCTGCCAAAATAATGTACACACACTTCAGCAGATGACCACATTAATAAATGTCTGGAAGCTAAGATGCACCACTTTGAGGCCTTCTTATAACTGCAGAGTCCAAAGGTAACTTGTACTAATCTCATAATGTCTCAATAAATTCAGTATTACAGTATGTGTACAAATTTTTCTTTTCCTGATGTTCACATTTTTGGGGCAGAGTCCGTATGTAATGTGGTACAGCCATGGGCACTAGGTCAGGCAGCAGCACCCAGGAATGACAGGCTGGGATGAAAATGCCTGCAGAAAGCCAGACAACCATCACATCCCTCCTCCGTCTGCGCACACCGGCATATCCCTCCCGCATCTGGGCACACCCGCCTGCAGCTCACTTACAGCCAGTCAGCATGCAGCCTTCAATTTCAACTCAGAGCTGCATCCTAAAAATTCACTTCTGAGGAAAGAATGAACTGCAAGATCTCAAGACTTGGACTCACAATGAGAAACAACCCACTCTGCTTTTGTTCTATGTTAAAGGCTTGAAATAAAAACCCAAAGATAGGCTCACTTCTCCCTCAGATTAAAAATTAACATCACATAAAATAATCACCTTCAGCATCATTTCCTCAACCAAGATCTACTGACCACCACCATGCAGAAGACAGCCTGCAGGTTAAGAGGCAGACTACGGGGTCAGGGGCAGTGAAAGGAAGCAACACACAGTTCAGGCTCCATAAAAAGTTGGGAGAAAGAGAGGCAAACAAAAGAATAAATAAAACCCCAAGAGTGTTAACAGCCAATGGGGGGAATGGAGAGAATTATAGCCAGAATTGAGATCAGTCAAGAAAATGCATTTTTAAAGTGAACTTAAAATCGTATTTAAAAGCAGGAAAAAACTCATCAGTAAGGTGCATTATGTCTAACATATTTTAATGCTTAAATTTTAATAATCAGTACAACACTCAGACCCTGGTCAATGTTTACCACTTTACTGCATCACAGGGGAAAATCCTCTTTCCCCCTTTCCCTGCTGACTGGGAACACTCACGTGTTTCTGTGCTTTTATTTTTGGTTTTTACAAAACCTAAGCTATTATGGAGCTTAGATGAATTGAACAATAAACAGCCATCATTTATACAGAGCGCTCCATCATTTTATGTAGCATTAAAAAAATATTTAGCTAATAAAACCTCATAACTGGAAGATTATGGATTTATTAAAATATGAAAGGGAAAGAAGTAGAATTTTAGAACTGACATACCATGCACAGTGTAGAATTACTGTGAATTTTAAAATTGCCCACCCAAAGAGGAAAAACAAAAGAAAATGCACACAATTACCATTATAGCTAAAAGAATAAAACTGATAACATTATATAGAAAGAGTAGTACATAAACCAGAAACAAAATTATTTAGAAAGAGAACTGGGTCTAAATTATGGCCAGCAGAAATTCTTCTCATGTGAGAGTAAATTAATGAAGGGAGCAACGCGCCCCAGAACATAGGCCAAAGCCTGGTGCGGCACCTGTAAAGGTTACAGGGCAAGTGAAGAGATCAGGTGAACTCTGACAACACTCCTCCCTCCTAGCCCAGCTCCCCACCACACTGCCAACTTCAGGAATCTCCAATACCACTCTGACATAGATTAAGTAAGTAGGGAGAACATCATTTCAAAACTTCTCTATTCTAGACCTAATAAACATTCCAAAAAGTATCTTTTCACATCTTCATTCTCAGTGGTAAGTGATCAGCAAGACAATTTTCTGAAACTATGCACTGCAGAAGCTCAGAGGTGAACCTTAAAATCCACCCAAGCTCCCCTCACTTGACAGACAAGGAAACCAGTCCAAGGAGGTGGTTACAGCTTCCTACCCTAGGAATTCAACTCTCATTTCCTTAGCCTCTGCCCAGGACTCATTCTGATCGAGTGCACAGGATGATGGCAAAAGCTGTCAATAAGTTCCAGACAATCAATACAGTACCGTTTCAAAGGCACCAAGAAGCCACACCACCATCGGTATCAGCGTGACTCTTTCTATGAGGCAGATGCATACAGGAAACTAAGTCTTTGCCTCTTGAATACAAAGCTGCAAGCACTAAAGATACCATACTGAAAATGTAAAAATCCCAATTATTAACAATATCACTTTAACCCTGACAGATGAGAATAATGCATCTTGTCAAACCTCAGGAATTTTGCTGTTTTTATGTTAGTTTGAATACGTAAATGTTTAATCAGCTGAATTAAGTAGCAAGATATTAAAAAGCAGGAAGCAGACACAGTTTTAACAACCTCAGCTTTGCAGCCCTGTGATAAACACAATTTTTTTTAACAGTATCTTCTTTGCTGCGATTTTATTGTTGGGTATCTAGTTTGGTCTTTCTGTATTTGAAGACTAGCCGATTTACATGGGTATCACAATGAACACATTCCTTCACGTATGACAGTTTCAGCACATAGAATGCAACCTCAGCTACCAATTATAGCTGCAAATGAGCAATAGTGTGGAATGAGACAGCCTGCTGGCTTTGTTAGTATTCTGTCTCCTTTGGGATCCCACGGGGAAAGGGGAGGCTCTGATGAAGAGAAGCCCTTGGCTCGTGGTTTGTTGTGCTTGCCACCAGCTGCAGACTCCCCATCTCATTAGCTCTTTTAGAATACTGTGGGCGAGGACAGCTGGAGCCTACTTGAGTCTTCAGCTCCTGGGTATTCTGAAGGCTGAATTTACTATGCACTTTCTGTAATCCTTGGGAAAAAAGAAAGCAAATTCACTAGGCCAAGGAAATGCATTTTTAAAATGAATTTTAAAATCATGTTTAAAAGTAGGAAAATTTTATTGCTAAGGTGCATCGCGTTTCAAGTGTTTTATGATCCAATTTTAATTATCTGTATAATGCCCAGAAGCCTGGCCAGGATAAGGGCTTAGTAAAACCATCATTATCAAGTTAAGTGTAATGTCCCTAGACACCACTTGCTTCGCCAATAACAGTGTTTGAACAACATAAAAATACAATAGTATCAGCATAAAGTAGATTCAGATTAGTGTTAATACAGCTCTATTTAATTGAAAACTCTTATTTAAGTAAAAACGAAGGCAAGTGAAAGTCACTATATTCTTTGGAGAATACAAAAAAATATAATATGGTAAATAAATGGGTTACTGAGTCTCTGTGCTGTAGCCACAGAATACATTCATTAAATTCTTATAAATAACTGTTTTCTGTCACTGGAATACAGAAGTTGTGCTACCTCTTGGGTGTACATCTGTTACTCACTATAGCTCTCAACAGAAAGTCTCAATAGAAACCAGATTCATTCTGAAGACAAAGAATATTAGTTTTATGAATCTTTTAGCATAGTCGCTGTCCCCCAAAATGCAAGTACAGACTGTGTGCTGAGCCAACCTACATATGTCCTGGAGCCAAGATTTAACTAATGATTATGAATGGGGAAGTGAGTAGGAGGTGAACGGCATGCTGGTAGGAGTTTCTTGATGGCTTGTGGAAAAGAAAAAATCAAGATGAGCTCCAGACACCAGACACTACTCAAAGAGGCATGCATGGGTGGCCACAGGTAAAGATGTGTGCAGACTGAGGGAGGGTATACAAGCCACAAGCATTAGCAACCACAAAGTACACGCTCATAAAGATTAATCCTAAGGAGGGGAGACATTATAGTATAAGTACAAAAGAGTGAGAGGGCCAGTAAGACCCTGCAGCCAGCTACAAAACGCTCTTTTAGCATAAGATGATTCATTAGGTGTCTATTCAAATAGCTCAAAGATCATATACTAAGTTTAAAATGCATGGGTATTGCTGTTCACTCAGCAAAGCTTATTTCCTCTAATCACATCTTAAAAATGAAGCCCAGCATAAGAGAAAAGGCTGAATTAAAAATGAAGATAAGTAACAAACATAATTTATAAGCACTCCCTGTTTTCAGTATTGTGGCACTTACAAAAGCAAAGAGTTCCTGGAGCCTATCACTGTTGCCCCAGTGCCGAATGTATAACAGGAGCCGACAAAATTCAAGTCAGACTCCAAAGGGTAAGCCCATTTAAAACAATGTTTGTGTAAAATGTGGCAATAGCAAGTAACAGGGGTGTAAAGAGAAATAACATTTACTAACTTGTTTAAGAAACTGATTTCAACAGTTATTTTCCAATAAGCAGCTTTCTTTTCTATTTTTAATTACATCTCCCCAGTGACTCCTCACCCTTTCAGGTTCCCACAGAGTACCATTAATATAGTGTAAGTAAATCTCATTAATTCAGGTCCTACCACCTTGGAATGCATAATCACTCGGACAGGGGCTAGGCTGAAGTTTATCTTTGCATGATCTATGAAAAAAAATTTGCTACACAAATTAATAGAGTAACAAGATCTCAGGAGGGCTGTTTAAACAGTTCAGAAGTGTTTTAGAGCAATTCAGAAGCATTCATTTGCATATAATTATTATGCTAATTACAAATCATTCTTATCTATTCATTAAAGCAGATTCCCAAAAGACCACTAATTGTCAATAACTTGTTGGCCTAGTTTCTGTTACTGAATGTACCTCAGAGAAACCAAACCACATTAAAAAATATTCTACAATTCAACCCTCTCATTAATCCTTACTGGCTTTCCACCAATGAATTCTACAAGCTGAATTTTTAAACAACTGAATCAAGAACTGAAAAATGCAGTCAAATATATGTACGGTGGATAGAGTAGTTTGGTGATTTTTCTAAACTCACAGAGATGCTCCACAGAGTCCTAAGGAGACCTGTGTGGTTTCCGTGTTATCCACAGGGTTATCGACAGGGTAACCTGGGTTAAGCAGGGTTATTGACAGAGCTATGGCCACTCTGATTAACAGAACACCACTACACTTGTACACAAACACCCAAAACCACCATGTTTACAAAGACAGACCACCCCCCAAGGCCTCTAGAAAGGAACTCAAGTCAGAATTTCAGCCTTATTAAATAAAACCCTTAACAACGAAATGCCTGATGTAACACACTCCCTATCCTACAACAAAGCAAGGGAACTAAATAACTGTGCTCTGGAATGATGACCAGGTGAGGTGAAAAGAAGCAAGCACCTGGGATGGGAAGTGAGACGAGGATCACTGGATAGCTGAGGGCTGATGGGCCGTCCTAAGCAACTGCTAGTAAACTCCTCTCCAGCCCTTCCCTTAGAGGAGCTGAGCTGCCGGTTCAAGCGCATTTCAGTCACAAATATACCATAGATTCTTTATTTGGCTTTCCACTTTATATATTGTAGCAGTTAAAAATGGCTTAGGAGAGTAGGAAAATTATTGGAGAAAATGAAACATTTCCTTACAGTAAGAGAAAAATCCAAAGCGAGCACTCTTATTGCTACTACTTTTGGAGTCCTTAAGTACCAGGCCAGGGAGGAAGTCTCCCCACTGGCCCTCCGTCACTGGTAAAAATCTTTGCCCAAGTGTACTCCTGCTGAGCAGAAAAGCGGCCCTGACACCAAAGCCACCAAAGCACAGTGGATACTGCAGAAGGGCGGTGTACGTTTCATCACTTGATTACAGCCCGCGCCCGAAGAGGCTCTGCCACTTCTCAGCCCAGAGAGCCTTCCCTAAGAGCTCTTATGTACGCCCTGTACAAACTTGCTTTGGAGTAGTTTGCACTGGTTTCTTTAGTAATATCTGGAACTAGCTGCTGAAAAATAACATTTTCTGGCTCTCACTGGAGGTTTCTTGCCCCACTCCCCTACATCACCACCCTCTTCTTTTTTTCTTTTAAAACATGGACAAAATTATAAATAAGCATCAAGCTAATAAATGGGTTCCAGAAAAAAAGTATTTTGTGCAAAGTATGTTTGTGCACATAGATTTTTAACAGAAAAGTAAAGTCCTTGCTAAGAGTTCAGCAAGCATGAAATAAGCAATATTTTATTTTCCCACAAGAGGGCACTGCCACCCAACTATGCCTTCAAACGTAAGGGGCATTCTCTACGGCCACCACTGGAAGTGATCTGAAAGGACTTGGCCATGTAAGGCAGCAATATAAAGTGGGAAAACACTTTCATATGTCTAATGGGAACCATTCTTATGTTTGTTTATATCTTGTTTGAGAACAGAGGAAATCCTCTACAGTTCACTACAAAGCTGATCCTGGCAACAGTTTGCTTCATGGCACAGCAAAATCGAAATGAGCTAAGCATTTGACATGTGTAAATTTGCCGCTACCTCAAAACTTGTATTTGAGCTGTTTCTCCCAATATTCAGAAGGTTACTAGTACCTGCGCTCATCACACATTAGGAGGTGGGTCACAATTCTCACTTCAATAAAGAGCTTTGGGAATTTTCTCATTCATCAGGGTTAAATTTCAAACTTCTAAGATAGAAATGAATGTCTACATTCATGTTAACAGCAAAAGGAAAAGGTGCTCCACTGAGATCAAGTGTCTGCTCCTGCCAAAGAGAACCAACCAGAACAGCATTTGGCAACAGGACCTGCTGGATATCAGCCACAGACTCCGCATAATCAAGACACCTCAGATCTAAAAACTGGGCAGCCGTTGCAAGCTCCAAGAAGCAGAAAGCCCTTCTCAGGAAATACGAAACAACTGTTGAAGTAAATCTAACATCCACAATGCATCTGTGAGAGAGAACCACACAGAATGATGGTCTGACATGTATATTTAGGCTATCATCCACCGAAGATTAATCTGGTACCTATTTCAGGTTGACCCAGAAGAAAAAGTCCTTTCTGTAGCTCAAAAGCTGACAACTACTACCAACTTCACACTGATGTAAAATTTAACTTCTGCTAGTCAGATTCCATCATTCGTTTTCATTCTGAAAAGAAAAATAATCTTATACCAATTTTATAGGAAATATATTTTATGATTCTTACAAGCTTTAGAAACAGTCTTTTTTCTAAATGTGGCATGCTAGCAAGAGTATCCACTCACACACTGAACATCTAGGTGTAGTCTAACAGAGTATCTTATTCAAAGAAAAGGCACGGCTGACCCCTCTGCAGGCAGCACAAGCATGCACTGTGTAAGGTGTGGCCTCAATGTACAGGCCTACACGAGTCGCCCCTAAATAAGCCAAGCTTCACCAACTCGCCAAGGCGAGCATTTAGGAAACAGCATTAAAAAAAACACAAAATAACCTTTTTAAAAACAATACATGTTCATAGTTCAAAATAATCCAAAGTACTTTAATTTCTACTTCAGCTAACTTAATTAAGTTTAATTTAATTTCCACTTTGAATGAGGTACAGCTTATTCTCGGCCTCATTTAAAATGGGACTAGTTGTGTGTACTAAAAACTACTCACCAAAAAATAAATTAAAAATATAAATAAATAAATACGCACCAAACAAATGGTCACTGGTGAAAAGAGCAAACAGAAAGCAGAAACTTTAAAAACCATTTCAGCTCCTCAACATGATGATCTTAAAGAGTCTCCTAAGATTTCTGTAAGGTGCTCAAGGGAGCAAGCAGTCTGGATGAAATCAACAATCCCTTATGGTCTTTTAAACATGAAGCTTAGATGTGTGGGGACTGGCCAAGCAGACAAAGTTCAATCTCCAAACCTCCCAACTCTGATTAGCCTTTGCACCCTGACCCTGGGAGCGGCCTGCAGTCTCATCCTGGCCTCTATCAGCTGTAAGAAAAGCTCTCTCCGGCTGAGGGGCACCCAGCATCGCCATTTACACAGGCAACAGCTGGAATGAACCAACTCTCTCTGCTAAGAATCTTGCAGTGTTGTTACACAGACGCAATGACTCTTTTATTTAGAAAAATGTTTACTGGACCAACGCACATCAAATATTAAGTTCCAATAAACATTTGTTAAATAAATACACGAGAAAAACGGCTAAGTGGTGTTCCCTCTGAGGACCCACATCCTGGGGCCTCAAACCTTCTGTTCTCCTGCACGAATGCAAACTTCAAAATACGCCAGAGTTCAGCAGTCAGGAGGAAGTGACCAAGGCCACCGATGAAAAATGGTGCTTCGGGGACTAGGGAGGATGGATGGATGAGTAGGCAATCTGTTCGCTTTAAATAAATCAAAACTGCTCTCAGTCATGCAGGGACAGGACATCACTCCATAATAAGCTGCTACTCTAGGAAGAGGAAAGTGAGCAGCCCTGTGTTTAAGTTCTGGCTCTCCTCCCACTGGTTACATGGCTAGGGAAAGAGAGCACCTCTTTCATTTAAAACAATTAAAATCAAATTGTACATCACAAATTCCTGATCGGTGAAAATAAAGGCTGAGATGAGTGCTGTGGGACCATGACTCCTACCTGAAATTTCTTTGGCTCCAAAAATGTTAGAAGGGGGCCTGCTCTAGTCTTCACCTACGATACTGTGGAGAGGTCAACACAAGCAGGAGCCACTGAGAGACTCCGCGAACCCCAGATTTTGTAGAAATTTACACTTCTAATAAGCTACCAAAGCGCAGACCAGCCTTCACCTGAAAGGCTCTCAAGTGTACTGGCCTGGACCCCAAGTAGGGCATACGACAGACAAGCCCTGAAGTTAGCTACCGTGCTCCCTGAAGCCCCTCAGGGGGCTCAGAAAGAACACCCTAACTCCCAAGGGATGTTCTGAGAAATGGACCGGCTTGTAACTGGGACACACAGTGTTTTCCTAAGGAGACAAAACTGGGGGAAGGCTGGGGGAGACTTTGAAAGAAAAGTCATTCTGGACACTGCAAGGCAGGCAATCCAACTCTTCCCAAACAGGGCAGTGTAGATGCCGGGAAGAGATACCTGGGCTGCTGAAGGGACCTCAGCACGACTCACCAGGGGTGGCATCTGCCAATGAAAAAGGCATTAGAAAAAGGAGATTTAGGGCAAATGTGATGTGGAAATTATGCTCAGGCTAAGGACTGGGAATAGGGAAGCACATGAGAGTAGCAATTAGGGTGGAGGTTAAAAAATTACAAGAAGGCAGTGGCAGGAATGAAATCTGAGCTTTATTTTACTGGCCAAGCTTACTGGGTCAACACAAAAAAGAAGCCCCTGTCAGCCCTGCAGGGAAGTGCCAGGAAAGGGCCCTGTCAGAGTACCCTGCATGTTGTTTCTGTGACCCAGAAACAATATGCAAGAGATGTTTCTAGCATGCATCTTCTTTCCAGGAATGCCATTTTTGGTGAAACATCACTATAGTCCCCAAATGTGTAACACTTGGTTTTGAAATGCCTCATCCAGGAAAAAATATCTTTTACCACAAACTAAAACATTAAACTCACATATGCCATGGGCTGGGGATATAGCTCAGCCACACAAGCACCTGCCTGGCAAGCACAAGGTCCTGAGTGTGATTCCTGGTACCCCCCCCCCCAAAAAAACCTCACATATGTTGAAACATGAGGGAAAAAATTTCACTCTCTCTTTGCACTTGCTGAATTTTAATATGGTATACAATTACGTTTTCAAGCTACATTGTCCAAACAATTTAGTATTTTGTATCATTAATACGTTCTTTGCTGGACGTGGTGGCTCATGCCTATAATCGCAGCACTTGGGAGGCTGAGGCAGGAGGATTGTTGCCCAGGATCAGCCTTGACTACAAAGTGAGCTCAAGGCCACCCTGAACCGCATAGCAAAACCCTGTCTCAAAAAGACAAACAAAACAAAACAAAACAAAAAACATTCTTACCACTGACACCTAGAAGTTAAACGTTAAATTGTGTTATCTTTAAATGTGTGGGGCTGGGGATATAGCTCAGTAGCACAGCACCTGCCTAGCAAGTACAAGGTCCTGAGTTTGATTCCTGGTACCCCCCACCAAAAAGATTATCTTTAAATGTGTAAGCTTACAATTTTTTAATTACCATTATTTCTACTATGAGAAACACTCACAGTGTTTCTGAAACCAGAAAGTCACAGGCATGTACCATGGAGGAAGGCTCATAAAATTCTTTCTTGTTCCACATAAATACCTTAAAATGTGGTTCCAATTTCTTTTTTTAAAAAACTGTGCTCATTTTTGTTCAAATTACTTCCAAAAATGAAGGTTTCTCTGATGTTAATCGTGTATACACTTTGGCTTACACTTTAAAAGAGTCGTCCTCTCCTGGGAAGTGACTTTTGTATACAAATCACGGAAAGCTACTTAGACAAAGTGCTGGGGATGATTAAAAGGGGCCAGATTCAAATTTATACCTTAAAAAAAAAAGCAGAAGCAGATGTCAACTGACTCATTTGTGTATATTTTGGGAACGAGCTGAAGATATGCATGTGCATTTCATCAGGACATATAAAGAATCTCTAACGTTTTATTGTGGTTATATATCAATGGCAACTTTAAAAATTGGGGGAAAATCTCTTTAAACTTATACTCTAGTGTTTTCTACTTGATAGCTTGACTTATTACAATTTGACCTAACCCAAACACTTTTCAAAATTTAACTAAAAAAAATATTAGTTTAGAAACTCAAAATTTGTAGAATTGAATACACATCAGGTATTTCATCATCTAGAATCATGGTTTTTTACTACTTGAACAACAAAAGCTTCCACTTCTCCAAAACACCTTTCCCTCCTTTTTATTGTTTTGCTTGTTTTGGAGTTTTTGGTCTTTTGAGATGGAATACTGTCATGTTGCCCAGGCTGGTCCTGAATCATCAAATCCACTACTGAGAAGCTTCCTCCATGTCAGAATAGAGCATCTTGCTCAATCCTAGAAACACTGAACTGAGTGCAGGCAGTCCTGGTCCCCAGGGGCACCCAGTTTACTGGGGACGGAGTCATGTCTGGGTTAAAGCTGAAATGAGGGTGGGAAGGCAGGAGGAAGGGCTGGCAGAGAGAGGTGTGTGGGCGAGGAGATGTTCTCCTGGAGCACGCTGTGCTCTTGGATTGCTCCTGGCATTCCACTTCGCTGGAATGCCAAGTGGAAAGACCCTTCTTTCTTTAATGACACTTCACTACGATACCTTTTGCCCATGAAACAGAAATTCTGTTTTGTATAGTGGGCACATTCTAAAGGGCCAAAAGGTACTGACTAGGGACATTCCAGAACACTACTTCACAACAGGGTTCTAGTTACTTCTAGAACAATGTTGACAAAAAACCTTAAATATATACTTAAATATAAGTGATTTCTACTGCTACTCAGTGATCCTACAGCCAGGGCTCATGCTAAAATTACTGTGACAATGTCATCCTTCAATTATATAAATATGTCAAAGCATCCAGTCAAGTATTCAGTTACACCACAGGTCAAATCATAGCCCTTCACTCCGTAAGAATGATCAAAGAGCAGCAAGGTAACAAGAGTGACACACAAGCCATCTGACAACCTCACAGACAGTTAAACCCTAAAAGTAATCAAGTCATTCTGAATTAAAATGGTAGGGCTGTTTATATTAAATCCATCTGCAGTGGTGGAAAATCCCCACCAGGTGGAGTTGAAAGATTCATGCTTCACCTTCAATTCCCGATTTGTTATGCATTTGTTCAGTTTAAGATGTGATTACTTACCTTCTTAAAATTACTAATGCAACTGTTTTATTTTCTATGAAGCAAGCAATTTGTGGCAAACCATTTAAATTGTTTTTCTAAAGAGGTGATGGGGAGAGTAAGGGGACATAAAAAGAATTAAGTTATGTGTATTATACAACGCCCCATGATGAACGTAGTCATTACGTACTGCAACATGGAGTAATAAAAATTTAAAAGATAAAGAGCTTGGCATGATGGTGCATGCCTAGAATCCAGCATTGTAGGAGGCTGAAGCAGGGGGATCAAGTTCAAGCCCAGCTTATATAATTCAGTGACTTAGTAAGATCCTATCTCAAAATAAAAAAGGAAAAACAGGTTGGGACTATAGCTCAGTGGGAAGGCCCTGGGTTCAATGCACTGCATAAAAAAAAGTTTTTAAAGAAATTATCTCCAAAAAACCCCAGTAGCAGTTCGATACAAACAAAAGGAAAGATTGCTGAATAGATCAATGCCAGTCTGAGAAACCTCAACTTACAGAAAGGCTCCTGATGATTTCCTTTTCCATACCACCACCAAAACAAATCTTATCTCAAACCTTTAACTGAGCAGGACAAGGCACACTGATCAACATAAGTAATGACATCTGGCACATACATGAGATACACCTTCCAATTAATGAGAGACACATTGTGTCCCACTCAGAAAGGGCACTCCCTTCCTACTACAAAGTAGTGCTGTGAAAGACAAAGGCAGAACCTAGCCACAGCCTGGCAGAGGCCTGCACAGAGCAGTGCCTGGATGATTTAAGAAATGGAGGATGACCGTGATGCCTCCCACTGAGCTGCAGGAGGAGAGCTTGAGCAGCTGGGGGGTGCCAGAGGTAGGAGCTCACCAAGCATTCCCCATCTGACCTGAGCCTCCACAAGCCTCTGCTCTCTGACACCCTGCCAAAGCAAGACCCAGAAAAATTCAGAAACTCCTAAATTAAACAGGTGACCCAACCCCATGAGTGCAGCACTACCCCAACCCAATCACTCATCCTATTGGTTTACTGTAGTGACTAAGCTCACAATTCTATGTCCCTCCAACTCTTAAGGAGACAAGTTTTCATGCAGTAAAATTTGAGCGCTACTGTGACTGATGCACGCCAAGGTGATGACCTCTGTAAGCCACACTCTTGTATGAACCCTGCCCGAGCGCAAGAGGAACTTCTGATTTGCTTCTAACAAGCAGACTATCGCACAGGTGCCAGGAAGCCAGGTTATACCACCTGGCCACTGACGGCAGTAATTTGAAAGCCAGCGGAAGAAAACTGACATAATTAATGAGGAGGACACCCCCCCCCATGTGCTACACACAGCTGCATGACCTGGATTCTTCCACCACAGGGCCCGTCTCAAAGAAATCACTATTTTCAGCAGAGCCACATAAATCATCCTAGACCATCTAAACATAAGCAAATAGAGGTGTAAAGGCATATTATTCTCCCTTTTAAAATATTACAAATAAAAGTATATTTTATATACCTTTTTTTATCCTTCTTCCTCTAAATTATCTTGAAAGGCATGCTCCTCAACACAATTAGAGCAGGAAGATCATTGTGAGTTCAATACCAGCCTGTGCTACAAAGCAAGCTCAAGGCCAGCCTGAACTGTCTTTTAAGGACTACAGTTAATAACTCCGCCATACTCACCATGTTTTTAACCAGTCTGACTGATGGAGAGATATTTAGACTTCAACACTTTCTAATCCTAAGATTTGTATGCTTGTCCCATCACAGTAAGTAAATTCCTTGACATGGAATTTTGCTATGTCAAAGGGTAAGTACACTGGTAATACCGCTAGACCAGTTTTACCAACTGATACTCCCACAGGAAAAGGTGTGAAAGCTTCCCTGCCCCCTTGCCAACACAGATGTTATCACGCTGATATCAAACTGAGTTTCCTCCAAAATAAACTCACACAGGTTAGTCCCAAGCTCACTGGGCTCATCTGAGATCTCCCCAGAGGAAGTGAGACCTGACCTAGATCCTCAAAGGCATTGAGGCCTTGGATAGAAGGTAAGGAGTCCCAGAAGAGGAGGACTAGGGGTGCACTGGGTCAGGACACGACCACTGCAGACCAGTTTGAGGAGCAGAATGCATACAGTGCTTCACTCAGATGCAATCAATAGTCAGCACACCACACGGAATTAGGGGAGAATGTCTACTTCTGGTGCTAGTTCGATGATCTTGAGGAACTCATTTGTCTGGGCTTCAGTTTCCTCACTTGTAAAACTGCTAGCCCTGGAACCAAATTACATAGCAGAAGATGTGTGGGTGCGAAGTACATTTAAAGGGCAAGATGATGCCAGGTGAGCAGCACTTTGCTGGTAGAGGAGAAGAGGGAAGACTCAGCTTCAAACTACTCATTTCATCCCAACAGCCAGCAGGGACACCTAAAAACTAGAAAGGCACAGCTAGAAACAAGGAACCTTAAACAGCTGAGGTTCTGTTCCACTCTAAAACACATCCCAAATCAGTGTGACACTGGACCCTCACCCTTCACTTCTATTCTGCTTGATGACAACTCAGTCATTTACTTAATACCCATTCACTGAGAACCTGTTAAATCCCAGGCATAGCCGGGGGTGGTGGCACACACCTGTAATCCCAGCACTCAGGAGGCTGAGGCAGGAGGATCATTGTGAGTTCGAGACCAGCCTGTGCTACAAAGCGAGCTCAAGGCCAGCCTGAACTGCATACTGCGACCCTGTCTCAAAAACACAATCAATCAATCAGTCAATAAATCTCAGGCACTGTTGTAGGAACCAGAAGACAGGTCAACAGTGTACTCTTTCCTCTGGGTTTGAAAGAGAGAGAAATGAGCCAAGAAACTTATAACATGTCAAAGCAATGAAAGGAAACGAAGGGAAAGTGTAACGAGTGGGGATGGACCGCTCTACCCACCAAAATTCTACCCAGCCTCCAGTCAGGATTCCACCCAGCCTTTCTCACCTAAGAGATTATCTCTTCTCTGACATCCGGCAGCACTTTGGACCAGCATAAGCTTCTGCCACTTGGTAGCTATTTCACACTTGTGGGTTAGACTCTCTCAGGCTATAAGCGTCTTGGGGCATTATACCAATCTTGGCAAAGCTCCCACAGTGCCATGCTGGCTGTACACTGAGTAGCACTCAGTATCTATTGATTGCTATGACAACACCGCCATTTTAGAACTGCAAATGTGCCCTTAATTCTTCCTTTTCTAAACACCATAAACTAGAATTTTCATGTAACAAGTTCACATAAGAAAGCAGAATCAAATGAGCAAACTAACTCAGCAAGACAGGACAGGGAAAGAAGTGAGGATCACTATGTCAACAAAGCTGCTCTCCCATCAGGTCTCAAGGCCAGCTCCTCCCTGGTCAGGGCACCAGCCCACAGCGCCCCACTGCCCCAGCCTCACCCCCGCGCCCCCCGGGCAGCTCAGTGCTCAGCGTAAAGACTGCCACGGCACTTTCCCCACCACAGAGCTCCCCTCTTCTCTTTCTATACCAGAAAAATGTGCATATCGGGATTCTCTGCCTATCAGGTCTGATGATTTCTACGTATTAGTTGCACTTTCATTACCCACGACTGAGAAAGCAGTGAAGACAAGAAAAACACCGGGACACGAAGGTTACAGCACCATTCATGACGGCCAAAAAATGGAAAGAACCCAAAATGCCATCGATGAACAAATGAACAAGCATGTCCATGTGCACACAAGGGAGTACTTTTTAACCATGACAAGGCATGTAGTACAGACACATGCTATGTGAATAAGCCCTAAAAACATGCAAAGTATAAGGCATAAGCCAGAAACAGCAGGCTACCTGTTATGATTCGTGTGCGTGAAATATCCAGAGCTGGCCAAGCCCGAGACTGTACAGATTAACAGTTACTAAAGGCTGGGATACAATGCAGTGCAGAGACTACAATGGACAGAGGGTGCCCTTTTGGGGTGATGAAAATATTCTGGGAACAAGAGAGGGGTGACTGGCTGAGTAATACTGAATATACTAAATGCCACTGAATTGTACATTTGAACATGAAAGTTTTATGTCTATTTTAGCACAGTGAAGAAATGCTACTGAAAATTCAATACACTTTACAATAGGTCTATACCTACTCACCCCCAAAATGTAACTCAGAGAAGGGAACTGCACACACTGGAGAGGACACGTGCAGGCGAGCCCGCTCCAGCGCACGGTGCCCAGTGTGACTGCGGGCACCGCAACTCCTGCACAGGTGTAGTTAACGCCGGCATAATGACCTGCCCGTCCTTCCTGAACTGCACTGCTCCAAGTACCCTCATTTAATCCGGCGAGATGAACAGCCACAGTATTTCACAAATTACAGGCACAGAGAAGCCACATACCCTGCCCAAGGCCAAAGCACCAGCAGATGGAGGAACCTCAGAATTGACTGTGAAGCCAATTTGGCTTCAGAGTGTATGCTCTTTATCACCTCTCCACTCACATACGATGCGTAGACCCGGTCCACTCTCTTTCACCACCGCCCACCCCAAACATCACCCCTGCACACAGCCACCTATGCAGCCTCTGCACACACAGTGCCTTCCACCTGGAGCCCCATGTGGCCTCCGCATCCTCTAGGCTAGCAGGGTGGGCCCTCTTCCTGAAGGCTTCTATGAGGCAGAGGGAATGGGAACCGGGGCCTCCAGGGTTCTAGTGCCGTATAATGTGCCTTACTCTCCTCTTTCTACCTATGGTCCCACCTGCAAACACTGAGTGCCCATTTTTGCCTGCGGACTGGAACTACTTTTCTCTCCCTTCCTCCAACCAAAGATGCCGTGTACTCTGCTGGTGAACAACAGGGAATGCAAATCAGTGGACCACAACATCTGATTAACAGAATCCCTTTGGCCAGCACAGTGTTTCAACACCAACCCATGAAGTCTTCCCCAGGACACTCATTGCTGGTGAGCCACATGGCTGCTTGGTGTCCTCTTGTGATCAGCAACTCTAGGCTGGTCAGCGCACCTGATCTAGCCATTAACCCATTCACTGACTGCGTACTCCTATTTTTCCTCAGATCACCATTCTTTTACATATTGTAAATCATGGCTAGAAAGATACTAAGAGAAATAAATGACCAAAACAGATTATCATTTGAATGTTCTTCATTTCTAAAGATAAAAAACCTTCTGTTATGGCTTATATCTAGATATTCCCTCCCTTGCCCAAGCCTCAGACAGTCATTGTGGTTTTTCAGAGGTGGCTGGGTTTAGGGTGTGTGAGGCTGGGATTGAGGGTGTGTAGCACTAAATTAGGTTTGACTGGTTTGGCACAATTCTGGGTGTGGATAATGGGAAGGCCTACCCTGCGTGTGGGTGGCAGCCCGTGTAGGTTAGAAGGCCTGCATGGATGTAGAGGGACAGAAAGACGGCAGGCCAGCTGCTGCTGCTTGCTACCTGGCTGCTTCTGCTCACCATGAATTGCTGCTCCTCCATGAGGCTCCTCTGCCAGACCACCTTGCCTTGGAGCCAGCTGACTATGGACTGAAACCTGTATAAAATGTTAACTGAAAGAAACCTTTCCTCCTTTCACTTTGGGGGTTGGGTATTTTGACTCAGCAAAGAGAAAAGTTAACTAAGATACCTCCCTATATGATTTCAAAAGTGGAAATTGAAGTAACTAAAATTGAAGTAACTTCAAACTTCAACACAACTAAAAGAACTTCTAAGATAAAGGGTCCCTTCTCTGCACCTATAACTCAGGTCAGGGAAGGCGCCAAGGGGACAGAAGATCACTGCTCTAAGCCACAACTCCTGATCTCAGAGAAAAGGTCAAAGACCTTTGTTTTCTTTTACCCTTAAACTCAATAGCAAAACCAGACATTTCATGTTTGAGTTATTTCTATTCAGCTGATGGCACAGCTCAAGTTCAGACTAAACACTACAAAAAGAAATGGAAGAAGATGCTCACTGAACATACTGCGCTTGACCAGGACAAAAAAACAAGGGGCGCCAGCCACACTTTTTATGAAGCTTTGGCTCTCTCGCCAGATGATCACTGCTTGTTTTAACGTGCAGTCTACAACTGTGCTCTGCTAAATTGAAACATGATGGCACCCTGGCACACTATACAATAAGAACTAGAGCTCAACAAAACAAAGTAAGGGTCTTAATTTGGCATGGGATATAAGTGCATTTACTTGTGGGAGAAAAAATTTAAAGTCAAAAGCCTGCACTATAAACATTTACCTTTAGTAAGAACAAAAACAGAAAACTAAACAGCATTTAAATTAAGGTATTATATATCAGCTGGCCACAGTGGCACGTGATAAATCCCAGTACACTGGAAGTTAATGTAAGATCACACATAAAATTGGAGGCAATGTAGCAAGACCCTGTCTCAAATAAAATACTACAAAAAGGTATGGGATGTGGTTTATTGCAAAGGTCTTAGGTTCAGTTTGCAGTACCAAAAGAAAAAAAAGTGATGATATTACTTATATCACGAATACACTGTGACAGCTTCGGCCTTGGCTGGGTTATGAACACTTATCACATTTTTTCCTTCTTACCACACTTCGAAAGTTTAGAAGCTCAATACTTTTGTCAAAAACATGTTTTAGGGTTTTTTTGCATCTGTGAAAACACATATGCCAGTTGGGCATGGTAGCACACGCACATAATTCCAGCACTTGGGAGGCTGAGGCAGGAGGATCCTTGCAAATTTGAGACCAACCTGGGCTACAAAGTGAGCTCAAGGACAGCCTGGACTGCATAACAAGACCCTGTCTCAAAAAGAAAAAAAAAAAAAAAAAAGAAAACACATATGCCAGATATAATGGGATCCCTTAAAGGAATCCCTTGGACAAAAGCAAAATCTACACAGAAAACAAATTGCTTTATCTTATTCTCAGGGCTCTTTGTACACAGACCCAGATCTGAGCTCCACACCGGGGATATAGTTCAGTGGCATAAGCACCTGCCTGACAAATGCAAGTTTGATTCCTGGTACCAAAAAAAAACAACTGCAGATCTGGGCTCCAGGGTCATTTTAGTGTAGAAACATAGGCCATGAAGAGAAGAAAGTAAATCATTTTTAAATGTTTGTCAACAAAATGTCATCAATCTGTACTTACTCCAGGTTCAACTTGACTTCGATCTGCAATATCTATGTGGACAACCTCAACAGTTTTCCATGTGTTTGGGTCCAAATCATGAACCTACAAATGACAAAGAAATAAAACAAAGCAAACTCGAGTAGGTAAAACTCTTACACATATCTCCTTATAACTCCCCCAAATAAGGGGTGGTGTGTATGTATAAGGGTACTGCCAAACGAAGAGAAAGCTGTCAATATGACACTCCAGTAGTCCCGAGCAGATCGCTTACATAGCCAAATGTACTAACATAAGGTATCATTTAGATTTCAAGCTGTGCTATAGGCAGCTAAATTCATACTTTTCTGAATTTGAGCCAGGCATGGTGGCACATGCTTATAATCTCAGCACTTAGAAGGCTGGGCCAAGATGATCACTGCAAGCTCAAAGCCAGCCTAAGCTATAATGCAAGTTCAAGGTCACCTGGAACTACATAGCAAGACTCTGTCTCAAAAAATTTGATCACCCCAAAGCCATTCATTCTCAGTGTGATGTCAACCCTACACTTCATGCTGGTCAATCATTTGTTTCTGAAACTGTGAACCAATTAGGAGTTGTTTGAAAAAAAACCTGCCAACAGATATGCCTACTTGGAGGAAGAAATCAAACATAGATTAAAACATACCTGACCATCTCTTTAGACCCTAAATCTTAGAGAATTACTAAAAAACATAAAATACCAAATGATCACTTGAAAGAAAACTCAAGTACTGTAAGTTAAAAATTTGAAAGTTCTACTAACTGGCATCAAGAACAAAACAACATACTACGTCTGGCCGTGTTAATTTTACATGGCGGCCCACCCTCACGCTGTAGGGTGCACTTCTTTCTTTTCACTTGGCCAAACTTGCTTTGCAGAGCCTGTTTTTCTTTTCCTACCTTTAATAAAATTTTGCTACCATTAAAAAAAGAGCATAGTAGAACAGAATTTACCACAATCAGTAACTGAACACACTTGTGATAGTGTATCCTAATTTTGGAATAGTGGATCTCAAAATGGGACTCACATCAGGAAAAGGACTGCTAAGCCCCACACCCAGAAATTCTGATTCAGTAGTTCTTGCATGGAGCCTAAGTACTGCATTGCTAACCAAGTACTCACTCTGCTGTTCCTCCAGAGACACTTTTGAGCACAACCGAGCCAGACACCCTCCCACGTTTCCGAACAATCCTTAATGTTACATTTCTTTTAGTCTAAATGACGTACATCATTTCTCTGACTTCAACTCCTAATGCAGCAAACTGGAATGGAGGTGAAAATTAAAGCCATCGATCCTGCTGTGGCATGGACCCCAGCTCTGGCAACTACAGAGATGAAAACAATCTAGAACTAATGGCTAAAATTGAGCTGGAGGTTATCTGCATTCCATACTCTCCCCATTCCAAAAGGAACTGCTGATTGAAACAGCAGTCTTACCAAAGCACACTCAAGTGCCAATGCAAGGGAACGGAGAAAGCACATTTGTGCCCAGTGGCCTTGCTCTGCCTCCCCTCAATCTGATAGGGCCTGATGCGGCCAGGTAGTAATCTAGTTAACATTACATCACTTTGCTAAACATTCCTGAGTCTGGCTTATGCCCTGTTTGCTATATAGAGCAATTCCTGTTCACAGGAGATTCCTGACTGAATTCAAACTTACATTTTCTAATGTTCCCAAGTCTGGTTTGTGCCATGTTTCAATTTTAATGAAGAAGTCGTCTTTCATATACTCATTCTGCAGAAAACATAACAGGAAAAGGCAAGTGATCTTCCTCGGTTCTGAGGGGCCCGTGTCTCCAGAAGCATTCCCAGCACAAGCACGCAGGCTCTGACTTTACATACAGGCTTCTCTCTAAGTGACACAGTCATTAGCTACAGTTTTTACAGACTTGTCAAGAAAACTAACTGCTGCATGCCTTTTAACAATTTACACAATCCTGCTTATCATGCAGCATATAGAGCTAATAAAGCTGTGAGGTTTGGTCAGCAAATCTGGCACATAAAGTAGAAAAGCAAAATAAAAGCAACAGGGAGATTCTGAGACAAGGCGGAAAGAGCCCCAGCACCAGAGGACGTGGGAGCACGGGTGGCAGAGGGAGTGCAGGGTGCACGCAGCTACGGGTAGTTTTAATAAAAAAGCCAGTAAGGGTTGAAAATAATTACTATGCAGAGCAAAGTTTAAAGATGAAGATTAGGTCACAAAAACAGTCTTACTCACCGTTACAACTGAGGCATAGTGGAGAGGCAGGCAATAAAACAGGAAAATTTTCAGATTAATTGGAGTTAAAACAATCTGTCCCAATATTTTATGTCACAAAGACTAAACTACCTGAAAACACAGAACATTTAGTAGCTTACGCCTTCAAAATAGTTTCTACACAAATAACACCAGAGGATACTTCACAGAGTTCAAATAAAATATGGAGAATAACTGAACTTTAGTAATGCTAATAAGAATAGTACCATGAACAGTACCAAAATACACTATTTGTAATTTAGCAAATAACAGGAAACTGTTTAGAAATAGGTTACATTACTTCCCTACCATATGGCCAAATAAGTAAAACACTGAATTTTTTTGGTACCAGGAATCAAACTCAGGACCTTGCACTTGCCAGGCAGGCGCTGTGCCACTGAGCTATGTCCCCAGCAAACACTGTTGAAAGTACACCAGAAGGCATTTTTGAGCACAGATGACTTGTACTTGTGACTTCTATATTCATGCGCTCACCCCTGAGCCAGCAGAGTCAGCTGGGACCCAAATGCGGCTGTCACCTGAGAATGAATTCATGCCCTTCCTACAGGTCTCAGGGAGAAGCCCAATGCAGCCACTTCCCTGCCATCGCTCAAGCAGTGACTAACCAAGAGCCCACGGAGGGCACACTTGGGGCACCCCGTAAGCTTATACGCCTCAGCACCGAAGCCGCTCGCCTTATCCTGGGGCACGGTGGTAAAACAGCTGCTGGACACCAGGCTTACTTGTTCTACAGTACGGATATGAATTCCAGGCTTTCTCATGAAACACCAAGGAGCCTTCAGGAGCAAACATCCTCACGAATGTAGGAACTTTGCTGTGAAAAGAGATTGGACATGTTTTCAACTATATCATCAATTTTTGTTGAAATGAGTGAAACAATACTATTATCAAATGTGTTCATGTTTTAAGTTTGATGAAGTACTCAAGACTTTTTTTCTTTTCTGTTTTTGAGACAGGGTCCCACTTTGTAATTCAGGCTGGCCTTGAACTCGGTAGGCAGCCTGGGCTGGCTCTGAACCCAAACTGATCCTCCTACCGCAGCCTCAAGTGCGCTGGGATTACAGGTGTGTGCCATCACACCCAACCTCAAGACTATTAACAAGTTTTAGTTCAATCCCAAAGTACCACGTGGGAAAGTAATGTTAAAAAACGTAATTAAGAAAGTTTAATTATATAGGTGGTTTTTTTAATAGAAACTATTCTTTCATAGAGGCTTTTGATCTTCTCCCCTAAAGTGAAAACTGAGAGTTGACTAAGCTCCCCTGCTTTTACATTAATACAACATACTAGTTTTCTTACGTAGGTAACACTACATTATGTGGTTTCATAATACAAAGTAAGCTTGAGAAGAGAGCATCTCTTCTGACGTACTCTTTTAATGTATTTGACAGAATAGACCAAAAGAAGTGACCATGTGACAGTGTAGAAAATATTTCCTATGCTGGAGAAGGTCTAGAAAGTTATGTGACAGATAAAGAATTCCATGCACCTTTAATCACTGATGAGAATGGGGTTCATGAGCTGGTGAAAAATGCAAACGAGTCATTTCCCAAGTTCTGCCACAACAGGGAATGGCTTTTTGTTTTTAATGGACCAACTGTGAACCTATAAGATCTGTCCTGGAGGACTGAAGTTTAAACATTCACAAGGTTTCATTTTGCTTGTTGAATTCTTTTTTTTTTTTTTGCGGTACTGGGGATCGAACTCAGGACCCTGCACTTGCTAGGCAAGTGCTTATTCCACTGAGCTATATCCCCAGCCCTCTTGTTGAATTCTTACAACTACTATGAACGTCTCAAGATCCGAATGACAGAACTTCAGATAGCACTGTTATGATTCTCAATTCATTCAAAGTCTTATTTATATTTTTCAATTGTCTGATTTATTTCCAAGTCAAGGAAAACATTGGCCATCTAGGAAATTCTTTTTAACTGAAGTATATAGTCAGGCTATTCAACATCACTGTATTTGGAGCTGGGAGCTTTTGTTTTTGAAGTTGTACATGGTAATAATATGTCATTGTACATCTCAGAAGGTTCCTATGGTACTAAAAGTTTGTTTATCAAGCATTAAACTTTTTGAAGAAAACAAAAAAGAAAATGTGAAATCAAAGCATGTCCCAAGTATAAAACTCCGCACATAGTATAAGCAGTGACTGTCGTTCATTGCCTCAAGTATGACCAAAGGAAGGGTTAACTACATATTAATACCTACATCCAGGAAGCTTGTGCAAATTCCTAACAGGAGCAATGCCAACAGACAAAAAAAAAAAAAAAAAGGAAAAATCTACCAATACTGGCTGGAGCCTCCTGTCACACAAACTGGGCAAATCTCAACATGGTCGCTCAGAAGTTATGTGCCCTAGGGCCTATTCCTTGACTCCTCTGAACTTCCTCATGTGCTGAGTAGAGCTCAAAGTACCTACCCCAGTTACTCAAAAAGTGAATCAGGTGAAAACCCATAATGTATTTAGCACATCATGAAGTACAACAAGAGCTCAAGAAACGGTAGTTACTCATTTTAAACTACAAACCAACAGGAAGTTAGGTACATTCATATGCTCTCTTTATAAACATTCCAGTACTACCGTGAAGTATGAAGTATTACTTCTTCATTTCAGATAACCAGCATTTAAGTGGCTTTTTAACTGTCCAAACTACGGTATGTCCTCTGACTTCAAGCATTATCTAGTCTTTCCACATCACAGCTGCTTTTTTGAGAAGTTTTTGTGTGTTTCGTTGCTGTTTTGAGACAAGGTCTCACTATGTAGTTTAGTTTAGCCTGGCCTTGAACTCCCTTATGTAGCCCAGGCTGTCCTGGAACTCACAGTGATCCTCCTGCCTCAGACTTCCAAGTGCTGGGCTTACAGACATGCGCCACCACACTTGGTCTGAGAACTTCCAAATAAACTATTGGTTTAACTAAGACAAAGAACAACCTAAGAAAATCTGAAGCACAGAAAGGACTTGTGGCCCTGAACTATGATTACCCAGCTGGCCAGAACCACCCCTACGCTGAAGTCTGGAGACCAAGCAAGGCACACAGGGAGGCAACGCACCTCAGCCAGGCAGCTGTGCAGCAACAGACTGTCCGTGGTGGGCAACCTTCTCCTTCCAGCTCTCAGACACTGGCCCACGGCACGTAAGAACAGAGGCACAGTTTGCACATTTCAATGTTCTGACAAACTATATCCCATAGAGAAAAGTTAACGTACTATTACACACAGCAGGGCAAGTGAGATTCCAGGGGCAGAAGGAGGTTTGTTTACAATTGCCTTCAGATCCTTCCAAGATAGCAGTGAGGAGGGCTAATTCTTTGACAGTTTGTTCTTTTCAAATCATGAGATGATTCAAAGCAGAAATATGAAGCCAAGATAAATCAAAATAATACTATCTTAAAAGTCAAAGAATATCCACCACCAAAGCCTTCTCACACTGCTAAGAACTAGAACTTGCACCTTTTAATACGAGTGAGATTAAGGCACAACACAGTACACAGGTGACTGAAGACAGGCTGCAAGATTCCTGACTCATCTGAGAGAACGACGAACATCTATCAGAGGTTCAGCTGATTAACTCAGAAAAGGCGGACCAGACAGCTATGTAGTTAGGTATTCTGTTAGCTCAGAAGTATATTTTCACTGCCTTAGATGAAAGACTTCAATCTCTAAAACTGTTCTAAAGTGATAATGTCCTAAACTTTGCTAAATCAAAAAAAAAAAAAAAAGGCAGTTATTAATGGCCAATAATAGGAAGCAAATCTACAGGAAAGTTGCAATATTTCTTCAACTCAATCCTACTGCCTACTATCTTCTCTATCAGGGTATTTTTCTCACCCTGTGAATTCCAACATTTCATCTTTGTTTTGATTTAGAGAATTGAAGTCCAACTCTTTGGGCTTGTTTTGTTTCAAATTTACTTCTTTTTAGACTTAACATTAGAACATTAACAAATATATCTCTCCCTCAATGAATCTAAGTAAATTAATAAACTTGGCAAAAATACATAAATGAAGTAAAACTTAATTTCAAACCTGCCATCAAGGACAGGAATTTTCATTAACATATTCCTAATCTTATTCCTACCAAGGCAGTCCAGGTGATGTACACATCATTTTTACATCTCAGTATCACTCAGAAAGTTGCTTTAATAAAATGCAGGAAATGCTGTTTAGAAGCTTGACAAGCCTCAGAAAGGGGCAAATGTAAGATGAGCTCACAGAATGGAGTTCGGCCTTCAAACCGCAGGTAAAGGGTGTTCTCTCCTCCCACAGACTACTCAGGAAATGGGGTGCTCACGTGATAGACCAACCTATGTGACAGCACCTCCGTCAAGACAGTGAGGGGCTGGAGAGTGAGCCCCACACACACAATGCCCAAGGCGTGAAGGCTCTTGAAGAACACACAGCCCTTCTCCCGACCCTGACTGCACTTGAGGACTATCTAACACCAGTGCAATTCCACCAGGGTTGGACTCGATGTGCCGAGTGGAGATAATATCACAACCTCACTTCAATGTGACAATGGTTGTGAGCCTGTTTGTTTGGTGGCAAGGTAACTTTGTCACAGCAGTACAGGAAAAAAATAAGCCTAGACAGCTTTAAAAAATAAGGAACAAATGACCATAAGGTATACTAAACTCTGACCTAGGATCACTCCTTTGTAAAAAATTCTGTTCCTGAGATAAATACTACGTTGGCAAATCATTCCAAGCTGCATTTTTCCCTTGAAAATTTTGTACCTACATATGAACAATGAGTGAAAGTGTTAAAAAAAGTTCCATTTTTCTACCCTTCTCCATCCTATATGGATATCAAAATATCACAATGTAGAAAAATATACGAAAAACTTTGAGGACAACATTAACCTGCTGTAAGTGAAGCAACGAATCTTTCACTTTGTAATCAAGTGAAATATACCTTAACTACATTGGGCACATCAGTCTGTCATTCACTGTGACAGAGGCTGTGGAAACCACAGTGAACCAACGGGACAATCCCTGCCTAGTGCTCACCCTGCAGGACAGGAAGCAGTCAGGAAACAAAAAAAGGCAAGAAGTTTTACCTTGCTCACTGTGTAATGAAGGAAGGTCAGACTGCTGAGCAAGTAAGTGGGGCGAGGCTGGTGAAAAGAAGCGGAGGAAGCAACAGTCCAGGGGCATCACATAGGCTGGAGGCAGTGACCAGCACAGCAAGCAAGCAGAGGGAGCAGTGCGGCCAGAGGTCCCAAGACAGCAAAGGCCTGGCCAACAGGACAAGACGGCAGTGATACAGGAATAGGCTGGCTGGCTACAGACGGAGCAAAGACAGATGGCACCGGGCCAGGCCCGCCTTACAGACCAGAGTTTGAATTTATTTTTTGTATGATGAGAAATCGCTGAAGGTTTTATGAAAGGAATGACACAACTTAAAACTTAAAAGCATCCCGAGGGCATGTGGAAAATTACAATGACCAAGAATGGATGGTGGGAAAAATTAACTCAAAATGGATAAAGACTTAAATATGAGATACTATAAAATTCCTAGAAGAAAACAGATATAAATCTCTGACCCTGGAATAGTTAACAGTTTCTTATATGTCACAGGTTAGCTCAAGAATCCCCCTAAGCCAGGCGTGGTGGCACAAGCCTACAACACCAGCACTAGGGAGGCTGACGCAGGAGGATCGTTGTGAGTTCGAGACTAGCCTGGGCTATAAAGTGAACTCAAGGCCAGCCTAAACTGCATATTGACACCCTGTCTCAAAAGGACAAAAAAACAAAAATAAAAGAATCCCCCTAAAGCCTGAGTGGAGAAGGGGGCTTTAGGAAAGTGGGCGGGTCCCGGTCACCACACTCATCATGGGGGATGAACCCACTGTGAATCCAGCAGCGGAGTGCTCTGCTGGGAGGGGCCTGGTCAGAAGGGGAAGGCCACCGGGGCTGTGCCCTGCTTTCTTCTCCCTCCCTGCTTCCCAACAGCCATGCTGTGAGCAGCCTGCCTCCATCAGGCCTTTGTGCTGTGCTGTTTCTGCCTGGAGCCAGCCAACTATGAGGTGAAACTTCTGAACACCATGAGCCCAGATATACCCCAAGTACTGGGTGTCCAGTATTGTGCCCCAGACATGACAGCGACTATAACATTAGACAACAAAAACATAAAAAACAAGGGCCAAGGATATAGCTCAGTGGCACAGCCCTTGCCTGGCAGGCACGAGGTCCTAAGTTCGATTCCTGATACCATTAAAAAAAAACTGAGAAGCTGAGTTTTCTCAAAACTACTTTCAACTTTATTTTAAAAGACAACATCAATAAAATGAAAAGATAACTTACAGAATGTGTAAAAAATGTGCAAATCACGTATCTGGCAAGGGACTAATATCCAGAATATATAAAGAACTCTTACAGTTCAATAATAAAGGAAACACAAAAGATTTAGCTGGACATCACTGCACACATCTGTAATCCTAGCACTTGGGAGGCTGAGGCAGGAGGATGGCCAGAGTTTCGAGGCCAGTCTGAACTACATAGCAAGATCCTGTCTCAAAAAAAAAAGAAGAAAAAAGAAAAAAGATTTAAATATTTTCCAAATATACAGATGCCAATAACCACAAAGACGTGCAATATCATTACTCACAAGAAAATTCAACTGAAAACTAGAATGGTTCCACTTTAGACACACACACACACCCACCACACACTCACACACCACACACACACAGCTATACTCAAGAGGATAGATAACAAGTGTTGGTGAGGATATGGAGAAACTGGAACCCTTACACACTGCTGATGAGAATGCAGACTGACGCAGGCACTTTGAAAAATAGGGAGCCCTTGAAAAAGCTAAACACAGAGCTATCATAAGACCCAGCAATTTCATCTGCTGACTGATTTCTCCCCACTGCCTCTAAACACCTGTATCGAGATATGGAGGTATCTCCAAGAAAAATGAAGGCTCAAGTTCACATAAAAACTTACACACAAATGTTCACAGCAACATTATTCAGAATAACTAAAACGTGGCAACAATGCAAATGTTCAACAACTCATACAACAAAATGTGGTCTTTCCAAGTGCCTGCCTGGTAAGCACAAGGTCCTAAGTTCAATTCCCACTACCCCCCAAAAAATGTGGTCTTTCCACAAAATAGAACTTTACTCAACAGAAGAAGTTCTGCTAAGTACCTCAATGTGGATGACTTGAAAATACTAAGCAAAGTGGAAACAGCCAATCGCAAAGGGCCACATAGTATGACTCCATGGGGTGGGAGATAGCAACTACTGCTGGTTACAGATTTGAGTTGTTGAAAATGTTCTGAAATAAGATAGCTATGTAAGTTGCATGACTCTGTGAATACATTAAAAACCCACTAAACTGTATACTGTGAAAAGACAAACTGCTAGGGATGGTGGCCCTTGACCCTAGTTCCAGCACTCAAGACACTGAGGCAGGACGATTGCCATGAGTTCAAGGCCAGCCTGGGCTACGTAGTGAGTTCAAGGGCAGCCTGAATTACATAATGAGACACTGTCATAAATAAATAAATAAATAAATAAATAAATAAATAAATAAGATAAACTTTAGGGATATAAAATGCATCTTAATATTAAAAGATGGCTAGATATCAGTATAGCAGCAACTGGAAGAATCTGAGAGAGAATGATAACTTGGAGCAACATACTAGCAATGGAGATTGAAAACAAAGAAGAGAACCTTAAGGGGAAAAGAAATACAAAAATGATTTAAAATCTGGATTGGTGGGAAGGAAGCAAATAACCAGACACAAATGGGAAATACAAGACTCCAAAATATGGAAGAATTACAAAAAACAAAGCAAGAAAGTATTTTTCACCTAACAGAATAGTAATGAAAAATGAGATATACCATAGAGAAAACAATACATATCAGAAAATATTCCTAGTATCTTCTAAACAGAATCACTATTCACAACACTCTGGACTGTTTTTTTGAGACAGGGTCTCAGTATGTAGTTCAGCCCACCTTTGGACTCATCATGTAGTCCAGGCTGACCTCCAACTCACAGCAATCCTCCTCCCTCAGCCTTCTCAGCACTGGACTAACAGGCGTGCACCATAATGCTGGGGCTGAGCTGTGTAAAATTTAAGACTGAACTACCTACAAAGAAAAACAGATGTGTGTGTCTATGATAGCCAATTTTCAACTCAAGGATGGATTATGACACTTAGCTTAACATGTATTAATTTCTTACTTGTACAAGATGCTCACTAAATGTGAAATATCATATATGACCCAACTTTGAATTTTTAGGTAACGTGAACTTATCATTTTATAATACAGTTTAAATTTCTGGCAAATGAATCTTTTTTGGTTACAAAAATGAAATCGTACCTTGAGCCACATGAATTTTAAAATAATTTTTCAGTAAAACATGTGCTGTTTCAACCTTAGGAAAATAGGGCCATTCTAGCACTGACAAAGCATCACAAACTCCATCAGCCAGGTCTGACTGAAGATGGTAAAGGTGTAACACTCACAGACTGAAACGAGAATGAAGCTGACCTCCTACAAGAAACGAGAACCCAAAACTCTAACAAAAGGGACTGGTCAGTGGGCTCGTACAGGTCGGTTCAGAAGAGCTAACAGCTGTTCTCTGAAATAACCATCTCAGACACTGCAGCAGGTTTCCTTGTCTTGCTTCTAAATTCTCCACCTAGTGGCAGGGCACAGTGCGCACACCTGTAATCCCAGCACTGGGGAGGCTGAAGCTAGAGGCTCACTGTGAGTTCAAGGCCAGCCTGTGCTACACAGCGAGACTCTGTTTCAAAAGAAAACTCCCTTCTCCCTCACCAGCATTCAGTAAGTGGATATTAAATGAAGAATTTCTGTGGAAAGCAGGGTATAAAATGACAAACATTTACATATACAGAAAAATACTTGATGCGATGTTAAAATGAGTAGAAGGGACAAAAGTAATGAGTTCAGGAAGAAAGGCCCATGTGCATTTAAGTAGCCAAAGAATGCCTGCACGGCTCGGAACACCAAGCGGATTAAGTCTGAACATCTTGAAGAAAAATGTTCAGGTGGGTGGACAAAAGCTGGGGCAGGTTATCTCTGGAGAACAGAGAAGAGAGAATGGGTTCTTAGAGCCAAGCATTTTTATTCTGGCAGGAGCTAGAGCAAACAGGGGAATGTGAATAATCTTGAGTACCTTAAGTTTAACTTTATTTGGGGATACATAAGTCTTTAAAAACATGAAAAGTTAAGGTACGGTGCCACTTGCGGTTGAGGAGAATTTCGAAGACGCTCACTTCAGGAAGGGGAAAATATCCCAACTTTCCACAGGGAAGAGGACTAGACCAGTACTCAAGAGAGCAGGTTCTGCATCTCCAGTGCCTGCTGGGGTTCATGTCCTATTTCTGCTCCCAAAGGAGAGACAGAGGCCAGTGACTTAAGAGTTGAGAAAAACAGACACTTGAAATGTTCTCTGCACAGTCACTACTTCAGGGCTTTTCTAATGCCTTCTCAAGACGGTTTCTCAAGTTTCTGGCTGAGATTAAGTGTATCAATCTTACCGAGAAGGATTTTGCACAAATGGGGAAGTATATACAGGCCAAAGGACAGAGACTGGTTACCACTGGATACAGTGACTAAATTTCAAACATCTCAAATGGAAAGTAAGGTCTTGGTCACCTTAGCCAAGTTTGCAGTTCTATTGACATTTTCAAGAGCAGTGCACACCACTTGGCTTATCTAATTTAGTAACGCTAGAAAACAAATGCTAAGGTCACAAACTTAACTTTCTCAGAGAGAGCACAGTAAGCTCCCTATGGACGGAGGGCACATGCTCAGCAAGCTGACCTGAAAGCCAGCTCTGTGGAGACTGACGTCTGTAAGGGCTGTACCACCAGGCTCGCCCCACAACCAAGGCCTTTCTTACAGCTAACAGGACAGTAGGCCTGACTGCTAATGGTTTTTTGCCTTCAATCATACATGTACACTGTGGCTGATGTGCCACTTAACACGATGAGTTTGAGCGCACACGTGCTCGCCCTTGCCAACTGCCGATCTCACTCCCCGACTAGACCTACAACTGGGCTGTGTACTGTCGTAATCACTGGACAGGTTTTCAGTTGTTTCTCATCACTGTCTGAGGTGACCGTTCATCACACTGCCCGAGATCCGTCACTGCCACACACTGCTTCCTCCCTCCAGGTCTCAGGGCTCTGTCCACAGCGCTGTCTTTTCTTTCTGTGGGGCAGAGGGTCACACGCCCGCTTCCATCCAGTCAGCCCTCCTCCATACCTTCCCAGGGAAGACGTGCTCGCTGGGCTCTAAGTGCTGGCGCCGCCTATTATGACTGGAAGAGAAGCAGAAATCGGAGCGGCCATACCTGTCACCAGCCACACCGTTGGCTGTACAACCTTGAGTAAACCTGTCCCTCAGGATATTCTCATGTACCCCGCGCACGCTGCCCGGCTCTCAAGACTAATGAGAGATAAAAGAACGGACACAAGAGGTAAAACCAAAGGCTCCCGTGGGATGATTTCAGCTCTATCTAGGAATTACGAAGCTACTCCCGAAGCCCAAGTGTGCAGGAAGGCTAACCTCCAGAAAAGCAAGGTTTTCCTTTCTTCAATCCACGAAAAGCCTAAGAATAGCATTCAGAACCTCTACTCCAAGTAAGCTCTGGAGTGAGACTACCTCCTGGACTAGTCCTATTTACAGTCTTCAACTTCATCTCATTACTTACGGCTGCTGTGTTACCTAAACTCAATGCTTCAGAACTGACAATGAACAGTCTTCTCCTCATAAAAATGAAGTGCAACCAGGCATGGTGATGCACACCTGTAATCACAGCACTCAGAAGGCTGAGGCAGGAGTACTGCTATGAGTTTGAGACCTGCTTCTGTAGCCTGGGCTACATAATCGAGTTCAAGGCCAGCCTGAACTACCTAGTGAGAACCTGTCTCAAAAGCAAAATAAAGAAGAGTAACAATTTTTACTCTTAATTTTAGAGAAAAAGTTTAAAACTCATCCTTCTCTCACCAAGTGATCAACATTCTTAATGTTTTGGCAGTCCCTTGCCTTAACCACTCAGCCACTGCATCAAGTCATTCTTAACGACTGAATCCCTTTCTAGGATTCTTTTAGTCTGTGATTCTCCTGCCTCAGCCTCCTCCATAACTGAGATTACAGGCGTGCACCCTTGCACCCAGCCTTAATAGGATTATGTGTGTATGTATGTATTGTAATCTGTCCATGTAATAACATTATCAAATATTTCCCCAACATTGCAACATTTCACTGTCAACTAGGGAATATTATGAAACTATTTGAAGTTTGTTCACATATGGAATAGTACCTAAAAAGGAGATCATGGCCATTAAAAACTTTTACATATCAAACTAATTCCCAGAAAGAGTTCAGTGTTTAAATAAGAAAAACTTTTGTGTCAGCAAAATTCAATTAATGGGGCTGGAGGTACAGCTCAGTGGGGTAAGTGCTTGCCGCTAAGCACTAAGGCCCTGAGTTCAATCCCCGGTCCCGGGGAAAAAAAAAAAAAAAAAAAAGGAACGAATGTTTCCTTCTTTCAATTAATGGGTAAATAAACTTTAGAAAGAGAAAGTGGAGTATAGAAAAGTAAATTCAATACTGTGACTACTACACAGACTATGCCATCTGAAAGGCCAGAATTCTATTTCAGCTGACATTTGTACTTCTCAAGTGAATTGTACAACAGAAACAAGGAAATGCAGACCACAAGGATGAAATTGTTAAGTAGTGTTTAACCAAGAAAATATGAAAAATGCTGATCATAACTGACCTACAACTTTAAGATGCTCTATTAACATGAGTATGATTTACTTTAATGAGAAGAGTAGATTCCCTCCAGACCTTAGTAATCTAGGAGACTAATGATGACAAGGTGTACGCTTAAGAACCATCACCGATCACGCTCTTACAGATACACTAGTACGCATTTTCTATTTTAATGTTTATTACAAAGAACTTTGAGGATTATGCACAAGAACTCCAAAAAAAAGACTACACATTCGAATCATAAGTCACAGAGAAAGTCAAATAGTCAATTAGCACTAAAAGACATGCAACCTCACTAACAAAAAACTACAAAATTAATTAAGATGGTATTTTCTGCCTATAAAATTAAATTTTAAAAAATATGAAAAAAATGGAGGGTAACTTGCGAGTAATATCAAAATTTTAAACTAACATGTCCTCCTACCAATCCTTTTATTAACTTCTAGAAAGTTATCTAAGGCAGACAGACATATGTGCAATCAGGTTCAGAGAAACACTATTTGTAAAAGATACTAGAAAATTCTTAAAATCCTTAAGAAAACCTACCATTTAGGGACTAGGCAAACTAAAACTTTTACTCAGCTTTAAAAAGTCACATGGATATTAAATAAAAACATGAAGAACATTCACAATATACCCCTGCATAAAAAATAAAGCAAACTGTACAGGGTGAGTCCATCTGCAGAATATTAAAAATGACACAGGTGACATACCGCCCCGCATGCTTATTTCTTCTGATCTCTGCATATGTGACGAGAATGATCCAGGAGAATAATCCCTAACCTATTTCTAGTGTTCCTATGGTTATGAATGTTTGATAGCAAGTGGTGAAGATCAAGTTTTTATTTTGTAGACTTCTCTGCTGCGTGAATTTTTCTTATGCAGAGATACAATACTTTCATAATTTAAAAATCACAGGGGGGAGAGGTGTCCTCTCAACAAATTCATACACAGTATACCACACTGAAATAAAAAAAGTACCTCAGCTCGTCTACTAGGAAGATAGGCACTGCACGCTATTCATCACGGCCTAATTATTCAACATACGACTGCATCACACAGGAACACTCCACTTACCTCTTTAGGTGGTAAATTTTGTGTGTAAACTGTCCCTTTTCTCCATCCTTCTCATAAGGTTCATTCTTTAAGACTTCGATTCCTTCACCACCACCAGTCTCGTTCTTGCTGGCCTCTGCGACAGAGTAAAGCTGCCCAACCTGATACTGAAATTTCAAAGAGCACAGAACTTTAACAAGTCAGGAGTCCCTGCAAAGATTTCCTGTGCTACAATCTTACTGCAGAAGATACAGAAAAGTACATCTCCAAGCAAATCTCCAACTCTTCAGAACCTATGTTCTACATGAAAACATGACTCAAGTTAGAAATTAATGTTTAAAAAGATCAACACCAGCTAATACAGTTTTAATTAAATATGTATTTGACAGGATTTCCATTATTCAAAAAACGTGCCAGTTAAAAATACTCTGTTGCTTTAATATATACCATCCACTCATCAAGAAAACTCCGACATTTGATTTAATTTCTGAACAAGGCACAGCTGCACTTCCCAAGTCATTTTCACTTCTACTGCATCTCAGTTTTACAAGTTCTCAGAAAGGTACAGCAAGAATGCAATCGCCACTTTGTCAATTACAGCTGAGCAACCCAAATTTTGACTTTATTAACAAACAGGAAGGAAATAAAGTACAAAAAAAGCCCTGGCGACCCAAAGAGCTATAACAGTGCAAATTTTAGTAAACTTGTGACTTATGCACGACATGCCCCGCATGGGCCCTGCTCAGCATAACAGACATTGAGTACCCACGATCAGAACTTTTAAACAAAGTTCTTTAGTAAACCAACTTTTTAAGGTATCATAAATACACAAATATTATCATAAAAGGCAGGAAATTGCTGACTGTAGTATCTGTTTCATTTAAAATGAATCAAATTCTTTTTTTGTTGCTATAGGGTTTTTTTTTTCTGTCTTTTTGAGATAGGGTTTTACTATGCAGTTCAGATTGGCCGTGAACTCTGTGTGGCTCGGGCTGGCCTCGAACTCACAGTGATCCTCGTGCAGCCTCCTCAGTGCTGCGATTACAGGCGTGGGCCACCACGCCCAGACGGACCAAATTCTCAGTGACATGAACCAATACTCAGTATTGTTCTACACCACTAACAGTTCCCAGTAGGTAAAGCAAAGTTCTCAAGGTCTAATTTGCTTCATGACCAAACCCGGGCAATACCTCCAACTTCTTCAAATTTGACTAACCTTCTTTCTTCCAATGAAGATAGCCTAGTATTTTTCTTCTGTATGACTATATACACAAAGAAAAGGCACAAAAACCTCTAAGAATTTGCAATTCAAAACTATCTCTTTTCGGTACTAGGGACTAAACCCAGGACCTTCACACTGTGTTACATCCGAGCCCTTTTTATTTTGAGACAGACCCATACTAGGTTGCCAAGCTGCCCTAGCAGGGCTTGAACTTGTGATTCTGTTTTTGTATCTAGGGTACTATGATTACAGGTATATGCCATCATGACTGGCTTAAATTTTTTTTTTAATCTTTCAGCTCATAATTTTTTTTTAAAGAGAAGAAAAATAAACAATAAAGAACGGTAGAAAATTTCCAAACAAGATTGTAGGAGAGGGGCTGGGGATATAGCTCAGTGGAATAAGCGCTTGCCTACAAGCGCAGGGTCCTGAGTTCAATCCCCAGTACCGCCAAAAAAAAAAAAAAAAAAAAAAAAAAAAAAGATTGTAGGAGAGTAACAGTGTTCAGTACATTGTGCATTGTTATCTTCAAAGTAGTTGCTCATACTACAAGATATAGGCACGAAAAGCCCATCAGGTGATACAGGCATGTACCTACCCTTTCAATGAGCTAACAGCAATCGGAGAAAAAATGCAAGTTACCATAAGCTCAGGCAATATTCCGTATGTAAAAAGCTCACTGGGATACGCTCTCTTGCAGGATAATAATTTAACTTTAAAAAACACATACAACCATACTCAATTTGGAAGAATCTGGAGCTGGGACCAAAGAAATATCTTAAGTGCTCCCAAAATATATCTGTTGGGATTTTAGACTTCAGAAAGCTATTGCCTCTTTTAGAGGTTTTCCATGACCCAACCCCACAGTAAGTCTAGTAATGCCATGCTTAAGTCCTTCAAAATACACTTTATAATACTGCTACATTTTAAAACAAGATTAAAATGACTCTAAACCAAAAGTTAAATTTGGTCCTAATCAGAAACACAGTAACAAAAATTGAGACAGGAACATCTAAACAACTGTATTCAAAAAAAGCTGTTAGGGAATGGACAATTTGTACTATGCTACTAGGCTTTTCTCTTGTAAGAACAAGTTAGAGAGAACAGCCATGCTTATTAAATCTTAATATAACAGAAAGCTGAGAAGATTATTTGAGTGATAGTACCAAGACCCAAAGACTTCAACCATTTCATTCAACCAGGTAAAACCAAAGGAAAAAAAATCTAACAAGGTCAAGTCCCACATGTGAGTTTAAACAATCAATTGTAAAAATCCAGTAAAGAACAGGGTGCCTGGTTTGTGTCTAGTGCGTTACAGTAGAGTGACACCTCAGGCACTCCTGAGAGACTCATACAGCTGTGTCCAAGTCTGCACTCAGCAGTGTCAAGCAGCTGCTTCCTTCCACGTTCCTGCACTTGCCCTCGTCTTCTGCCAGCTATCGCTGAAGTTACCAGTTTGTACTGTCTTACCTGTAAGTCACTGCCTCTCCTCTGCTGCACATTCCAGAAAAACCCGGTAACAGGCTGAGTAGGAATGGCACACAACTTGCAGAGCCCAGAGGGGTTTACAAGCTCTTCTACCCATACTGTATCTCACTTTCTCAGCCAGCTTTTCTACTCTTAGCCTCATTTCTGGCTATCCTACAAGTAGTTGCAACTGCAAGACACAGATTCTCTTCAGTGATGTACTGTTACACCACGGGCAGATCAAGTAAGACAACAAACTCTCTCAGTTATGTGTTAGTCAGGACATGTCTGGAATACTTTTTCCAAAGTGACAACGCTAACACATGTAATGAGTAGGCTGGCTGGTGAAGTCTAAAAGCCCCAGGACATGAGACCAAAAACAAACTGACAGTGACCTTTTAAAATGGAATAAAAGGCCAGGCGTGGTGGCACATGCTGGTAATCCCAGCACTCAAGAGGCTGAGGCAGGAGAATCACCATGAGTTTGAGGCCAGCCTGGGCTACAAAGTAAGTTCAAAGTCAGCCTGAACTACATAGAGAGACCCTGTCTCTACATAAATACATACATACATACACACATATATACATGGAGTAAAAGGCCTTGGGGAGTAGGTGCATGAGCCGGCAGGAAGGGCTACATAAGGAAACCGAACAGCTGCAACAGGTAAGACAAAGCAGGCCTAATTCCTACTGCTAAAGTTAGATGAAGTATGAATCATAGCCAAGCAGTATAGGAAAGTACATTCTGGCTTAAAGGCAAATGTTTAAAATACCTTACAGTATTCATAAAATAAAAATTTAAACCATACACAGTATCCTATAGTATAGGAAGTTACTCCTCTGAAACAGCTTAAAAGGTGTTTAAATTCAGGCTGAGTCTCATTTCTTTGGGATGGTATGAAAAGAATTCCTGCACTGGTTATATTACATTCTTTAGACTCTTCTAAACCAAGGCAGAAGTTCATTTATCATTTATTATCCGTGATGTGTTAAAAAAAATAAATATTACAAAGGTATGTGTTCACATGCACATGTCAAAGTAAATTATACCAGAGCTGGGCATAATGGCACAGGCTTGTAATCCCAGCACTCAGGAGGCTGAAGCAGGAGGATCACTGTAAGTTCGAAGTTAGCCTGGGCCACATAGTGAGTTCAAACCCAGCATGAACTATATAGCAAGGCCCTGTCTCAAAGAAAAGCAAAACAAAGTGAATTATACCAATAAAATGTTGCCAAAGAAAGACTTACCTCCTGAACAGAACATGGCAAAACCACACGGCTGGAAAGACAGAAAAGAATATATGTTACATATGAAATGGTTTTAAAATATGTACCTTTAGGAATGAGTTTATAGTTTAAATCCAATGACACCATTGACAGAACTCTTAAATCCAAAGACACAAGGAAGTCATTTATGGAAGATATCCTTCCAGTACACAATGCCTGCATCCATAACAAGGGTTTTTAAACTGTAAAAATAAAACTACCATTCCTGGATCACAATGTTCATTTGCACTGAACAGCTTCATGGTACCAGGACCTCAAAGATGCAGTTGCAGCAATTCTTGTGAGAAGTTAAGGAAATGCAAAAAAAAAAAAAAAAAAACAAACTAAAACTCATCACTGAAAATTGTAGAGTACAGAATCTGTTATTTGTGGGCTGGCTAGTTAGCTGTCGTTATGAAGCGTCTGATGTTTATATTCACCACCTTGGTACTATGCATTTAAGTGATGCTTCTCACAGAATACCTAGTTTGAATTTCATGAACAAATGCTTGCACAAACTGCTCCTCCACTACCCAAGTATTCAAGTCTAATAAGGTAGAAAATAAGGACTCCTTCAGAATTAAGAAAAAACTTTTAGAGCACTCAAGAGGCTGAGGCAGGAGGATCGTTTTGAGTTCAAGATCAGCCTGGGTTACTAAGTGAGATCAAGGCCAGATTGAACTGCATAGTGAGACCCTGTCTCAAAAAGACAATAACAACAAAAAAAAAAACTTTCAGGAAATTACCTGGAGTCTTACAAATAAAAGTAACCTTTTCCAGGACAGTCAACTGCTACCTGTTCCATCATGTCCCAGAGAATGTATTACTGAGCACATCAAAAGGATATTTTTAGGCATGGTAGTGCATGGTAGTGCTGTAATTGCAGCACTCAGGAGGCTGAGGCAGGAGAATCACTGTAAGTTTGAGGGCAGCCTGGGCTGCAAAGTGAGTTTAAGCCCAGCCTGAACTATATGGTGAAACCCTGTCTCAAAAAAACGATACTTTTATACTTCCACTTTACCCAAAATATAGATGAATTCAAAAAATACTGTGATTATTTTATCAGAATACTGCATTTTATCTCTAGATTTTTACAAGGAAAACCTGTAACTTACTTCCACCATTAACTTATTTTTACCATAAATTCTCAAAACTCACGGCCACTCCCATGTACCAACTCTGTAACAAGTGTCTCAGAATAACTGGCTTCCAAGATGGCAGAGCCCTCACCAGCCTCGTCCTCCTTAGACTTTTAAGAGGGAAGAGGGAACAGAAGACCTCACAATCATCTCGATCCTCGCTTTGTAGAAAATGCCCAATGGCTTTCTTCATGCTAATTTTTTTTTTCTTCAGCTATCTTCTCCCTTTTTACTTTTCTCTAAAGTAAAAAACTGTTTTTATTACCAGCAACCTTTTCAACATAGGCAATCTTGGTTAACTGTCTCTACAAAAATATGAAACAAAATAACATAACCCAGAAAATTACATTTAGTTTACATTTCAGCTGCCAGCCCTACCTCCTTTCTGCTTTTACTCTCCAATATCCATGCCTGAATGTTCACCTAAAAATGATGACTACTCCCAAACGCACGCAGTTAATTCCTATTCTCATAAAGAACGAATTTTCTGTCCTTCTAGATCCGAAACTCCCTAACCATTGTAGCTGTCACCTCAGGGCACAGAGTTCTGCTCTCTCTGTCTCAGCGAAGGAGTCAGACGCAGAGACGAGATGCAAAAGTACAGGTTGGGGCACATTTCAGGGCTCGACATAATGGAAAGAAACGTATTAATCAGGAAGTTTGATCCAAGAGCTAAGTGATGTGACTCCTGCTGACCTGAAGAAGACAGCGGTAGGTGGTCTGAACCACTGAGCAGCAGGACAACTGGAAGTCTCTGGGGAGGCTCTTTGAGCACTACTAATAAAGAAAGGCCTGACCCAAAACGTGGAACTCCAGAGAGAAAGGAAGTGGAAAAAGTTTTCTCTGAAATTTCACAAAACCAAAGAATCATAGCTGAGAATTTATCAAATACTCACTAGCAGGAAGAGCCCCATGTTTGTTTAGCAACACTTTCAGAGAAACTTCTTGCACAGAAGTAAAGTGATTGGACACTGAGGAAGACGAGTCAAGTAACTTCAAGATTTGCTTAGTAAAAAATAGAAACAGGAATAGGTTTGGTTTTCCACTCTTATGCTACAAGCAGTATTCACCTTTCAATGGAGTCATGTGAAAATTAACAATCTGTTCTGAAAAGCATTATTAAAATATTTTTTCCAAATGGAACCAGCTACACAGTCCTCAATACTAACTCATCTACTGCTTAAGTAGTAAATGAAAGGGAATTTGCCTACCCTCAGTCACTTTTTAACTTTCTAATGAAAAATAGATGGAATTTTGTAAAACAAGCATTTGCCAAGGTTTTTTGGCTTACCAGTATCTTCACATAGGAATGACTGACTCCCTGCTCCTGATTTAAAACAATCTCACAAAGCTGAATGGAAAGCAGGAGGAATCTTTTTTTTAATTTAACAGCACTGAGTATTTACACAATTCTAGACCAGATGCTGTACTGGAAACTGGAAACGCTTAAAATAAGAAACAGCCTCCACCTGAAAAAAAAAAAAAAAAAAAAACACCTAGGAGGAAAAGAATACCTGCAAGAGACATAGGAAGAATAAACATCAAAAAACAACGTAGCACCCTCAGGAAGCCTAGTTAAGACTTCGGACACATCTCAATTTTTGTTACTTCCGTACACATAAATTTACATAAGGAAGGTGAAGGTTTGCAAAAAGCAGTGTGCAAATTCCCAGTGGGGACTGCTTTCAAAGAACGAGCTTGGTTTTACCACACAGCAAATGCATGGCTGTACACAATTCACATTTTTAGAGGGATAAAGTTAACTCTAATGAAAATGAGTAGGTATCTGATCTAGATTCGGTTCTCCCAACTCTGGCCGCGTGGCTTAGGCAAGGTTCACTGCCCTCATCTTAACTCTTCCATCAGTCTTAGTTCCTGCCATAACGTAGGTATCAGAGTAACAAATGATACACGGTTATAAAACACTTGGAAGAAAAAAATTTATGGAAAACCAAAGTTCAGTTCTATAAATAAGCTTCAACTGCAAAACTTTACAGGAAAAATGCCTTTTCCCAGGATCTGTCACTGACAAACGCTGCAATTTTTCATCAATTCATCTAACTCATGTTTACACTCAAAGGACTGCTCTGAGAGTGAAAGACAGGGTGAGTAACATGGGCGAAGTCACGGAGCTTGCATGTAGTAGAGACTACAGCAGACACATAAATTCCCTGAGATGAACCCAGAGCACACACCTGCAGGGACAGTTGGTGAGCTGAGGAAGAGCTCTTCAGGCGGAACAAAAACAAACCCAAAGCCCTAAATCGAGCTTACATATTTGTAGAGTAGTAGTGAAACAGGATAAAAAAAAGAATAAAGTCAGACTTGAGTGGGCAAAGAAAAAGCAGTAAATGAGATCAGAACAGAAAAAATACGTTCAAGTTCTGGAGGCAGATTTAAGCCAAAAAGTGCATGAATCACTTTTCTTTTTTGGCCGAGTCACTCAACTGTCTAGGCTGGGCTTAACTTTGCCATCCTCTTGCCTCGCTGGGGTTAGAGCAGTGCCCACCCCACCTGGATACTAATGGTAATAGGGACTTAACACACCAGAAACAAAATGTCTCATGGGGTGCTGCGGCACACGATTGTAATCTCAGCACTCGGGAAGCTGAGGCAGGATTGCCAAGAATATGAAGCCAGCCCAGACTACAAAGTGGAGTTTAAGGCCAACATGAACTACATAGCGAAATCCTGTATCCAAAAAAAAAAGCGAAGCAACTTGGTACGGGGAAAAAAAAGGGGGGGCACACTAAAACCCTCTAGTTACCCAAGTGATACTGAGGACCGGAACCAGGTGTGACACCCGGGCACTGACTGCCAATCTGACGTTTTCAGTCGAGAAAAGCCGTAAGAAAATTACTTTGCCGATCTGCGGTTCAAGCGTCTAGCACCTCACCTCAACCTGTGAACTGGATTCCGGTCACTCGCGAGGAAGGGCGGGTTTTGTGGGTCCCGGCTCCAGCTAGAACTTCAGACGTGCCGACACCAGGGCTGCCTGCACCTGGCAATCCCATCTCCCGAGGGATACGAGCAAGACCCCACCCCGGACTACAAATCACAGTCAGATCACCCCGCCTCCCGTCCTCAGGTTACGGCCCGGATCCACGCGCGGGTCTGAAGGTGGGCCGGGGCCGGGAGTGGCGGGGACAACGGAGGAGGGTGGTCCCGGCGGAAACTCCCGGCCGCACCTTCCCCAGCAACAACTGCTAGGACCCAGACCTAGCACCCCGCGCCGCGGAGAAGGCGGCTGTGTTACCATGGCAACCCCGGGGTTCCAGGGCGCGTCGCGGAGGGTCCTCGGGTGGCCCGGGGTACTTGCCGGGGGGGGGCGCAGGAGGCGACCGGCCCGGGGCTCACTCCGTCTTAGGAGCATTCTGCCACTTTTCAGCCGATGAACCTCCCACCACGGTCGTTTCACATCCCCGCTCACGCCCACCGATCCACTCACAATTCTTTAATCACCACCATCTTCCTGGAACCCCCTTACAACCACCGCTGCTACCGCTCCCGCCGCCACCGCCACCACCGCCGCCACCGCCTCTCAAAACGCAGGCGCAGCCCCGCCTACCTACCCTGGAGTCAGCGCTGCGCCTGCGCGTCCACACCCTTCCGCCGCGACCCACGCGTCAGCGCGCCACCAGTGGCTAGTTCCGCCCAGTTCCATGCCCATCCCAAAGGCACGAGGTCTCTACTGCACCTGCGCGGCCAGCGCGCGCACGCGCGCGCGGCTTCTGCTGCGCCTGCGATTCCGGGCGCGCGCACGCCGACCGGGCTGCTCTTGGCTCCTCCCTTCAGCCTGTGGCCCTGTGGGCATCTGTGCAGCCTACGCTTTCCGCTGGTATTCTGGTCGGTTCCTGGAAGGCGTTAGGCGGCGGCTGCTACTGTACTGTTCACTGCTTTGAGAAGAAACCTGTTTACTTGACCGACGCCTCACTTAAGCTGACAACGTCTAGGAAGCTGACAACGTCTAGGTCACCGAGTTCTGTTCTCCCCGGTTCTGTCGCCTCTGATTCCGCAGGAACATGTTACAGAAAGCCAGAACCTGTTTTTTAGGCCTCATATTTTTAGTCTCCTGTCCTTCATCTTCATACTCAACATAGGAAGCCTTTGCCCGCAAGAAGGTCAGTTGAGTCAAATGAATTCCGCGACTCTCATACAACCATTTGTTTCATTATTTTCCTTGTATGTGGTTTTAAGGGAAGAGCTCACTGTAAAAATAATCCGTTTAGCCGCGCGTCCTGGTGCAGGGAGACCTGAGGCAGGAAGATCGTTGCGAGTTCGAGACCAGCCTGGGCTACAAAGTGAGCCCAAGGCCAGCCTGAACTGCATAAGTGAGACCCTGTCTCAAAAAAGACAAAAAAAAAAAAAAAAAATCGGCTTTACTAAAGCAAACCAAAAGATTTCTGAGACTGGGTGTGGTGGCGCATGCCTGTAATCCCAGCATTCGTGAGGCTGAGGCAGGAGGATCTTTGCAAGTTCGAGAGACCAGCCTGAATTACACAGTGAGACTCTGTCCCAAAAAGACCAAAAAGAAAAGATTTCTGAACACAAGCATTGAGTAACATTTTATGCACAGGTTGATATAATAACGCGGGTTGAAGAAATTTGAAATCTTTTACATACTATAATTGAAACTAGCCTCTTTTACCCCTAAAAGGTAGATGTTCTTAACCTGGGATCGAAAGATTTTGTGTGGGCCCGCCCAAGGGAACTTGTGAGCCAGTGAAGTTACGTACATAATTTCTTTTCTATACACATTTTCCCCGGTGAGGCCAGGCTTACTCTGCATTTTCCGTCCTTTTTTCCTTCCCGGCATTCCAGGAGGATACTATTTCCAGGAAAACTAGAAATGTTCCCAGGAATGCTCCAGTTGTGTTAAACATCAAGGCTTAGACCATGATATTGTACCACTGTGGGAGAGACAGGGTTTCAAGACTTGGGGCCCAGAATCCTGGCTTTTCCACCTAAAGGTATAGATGTCTCTTGAATAAATGGCAGTCTCTCAGAGACGAATTGTGAATCTGAAAACAAAGACTAGGGTAAAAAATAAAAAAGAGCTTCACCATACAAGATGGCAGAAATGCAGCAATAGTTCTTATACTGCACATTGTTTTCAGATCAGTCATACTGATGACCAGATTCAAGCGTGCAAAATTGGCCAAGAGAAAAGAGAATTTTAAGCATTAACTGTTCTTTTCAACAAACCACAGACATCCACAATACACCTATCCCAGCTACCCTTGTATATACATATAATTTTCTTCATTTTAAAGAGAAAAGAAAAAGCGAAAATAACAAAAACATGTTAAAAAACAGCATAGAAAATGATAAAAATTATACAGAATTTCAAAACACTGTCTTTGATCTATTTTACATTCTTATGTATGGTGGACTTAGCAACTTCGTTGAGTATAACAGTTTGTAATGTAGCAACCATTGTAAATGCCTATCATTTTGTTTTGAGGTCATGTGCCGTTTTTGTTTTTGTGCTGTTTTGATTTTGTCTTCGTTGTTTTGTTAGTTTTTTAAACTTTTCAAATAAAAAAACACAAGGGCCAGGAATATAGCTCAGTGGTACAAGCACCTGCCTGGCAAGTGCAAGGTCCTGAGTTCAGTTCCTGGTACCAAAAAATAAAAAACATGGAGACATGTCTATACCGGAGTTAATGAATGAAAGGTTCTGTGCATAAAACCCCCATGTTACTCATTGCCTGCCTGTTGTAGGTTTTTCAGTGAGTAGGAGCCACTGAAAAGTTTTCAGAGAGCGGAAACAGAAGTAAGAGGTAACAAGGTTCCTGCTGCCCTTACTCATTACCCTAACGCACACATTAATAATTAATGTGTGTGGCGGGCGCACTTGTATGTTTACTCACACTGGCTGTAATCATTTATCCTTTACCCACAGTGCATAGCCCACATCACAGTTCTGTGTTGGCACCAGCACTTAGCCCTGTTGGTTTTTGCCCCTTTATTGACTCTAAAATGCTATCAGACATAGTCACTGCATTTCTTTGTATGATGAGAATCTTTGTGTCTGTTTTTTGGTATGTTTCTCTTTTGGTTTTTTTTTTTTTTTCTTTTTTTTTTTTTTGTCTTTTTGAGACAGGGTCTTGCTATGCAGTTCAGTCTGGCCTTCAGCTCACTTTGTAGCCCAGGCTGGTCTCAAACTCACACCCATCCTCCTGCCTCAGCCTCCCGACTGCTGGGATTACAGGTGTGTGCCACCATGCCTGGCTTGAATCTGTTACTGCCCACGTTTTTATTCTTTATCCTTTAATTTGTAGGAGGTTGTTGTGTGCACACAGACAGATGTTTTGGATTTCAACTTAAAGTGTATGTGCACTTAAATACAGTCATACTGTGGTACTTCACTTCAGAACACATCAAACACAGTATTTCTGGCATTTTGATGAGGAAACACTGTTTCAGGGCTTGGCACTTCCTCCAGATTTGTTGCACTGGTTAGAACTCCTAAGTCAGGACACGACCCCCACAAGAGCTGGGGTTCCGCCGATTGTCACTTGGTGCCCCTCTGTTTTGCTGAAACAGGTCCTTGGGTCAGTCTCACAGCGCTTGGGAACCTGCAGGACCTCCCATGTTCATCGTTACTCTATTCTACTTTTGTACATTTAAAGTGCTAATCATGGGTCACAGAAAGATCAAGCGTGATGCCAAAGATTAAGAGTGAGCAAAAAAAGCAGTTAATAAAAGAAACCTTTAAGAAGAAAAAGGAGAGACGTGTGGTGGCACATGCCTGTAATCCCAGCACTCAAGAGGCTGAGGCAGGAGCATCATTGTGAGTTCGAGGCCAGCCTGGGCTACAGAGTGAGCTCAAGGCCAGCCTGAACTGCATAGCGAGACCCTGTCTCAAAAAGACAAAAGACAGAAAGAAAAAGGAGATTGTAGCTAGGTATGGGAGTAGAACCAGTGTGACTGATCTTGCTCTTCTGCTCAGGATGCCCAGATCGACAATCTCAGTAGCGAAAAATAAACGAGATCAAAGCACCAAGTCCTGCTAAGGGTGTAAAGCCTGTGAAGAAGCAACATTCCCAGATACTGAAAGAAGCAGGAAACTTGCTTTGCAAATGGATTAGTGAAGAACAACGGGCGGCAGCATGTCTGTGGCAATAATCTGCAGAAACGCTAGCCGAGGAGGTGCTGGTCTGTTCATACGGTTCTGCATCCTGGGCTGCAGACAGCCATAGCATGCTTTCCTAACGAAAACGTGGAATTTAACATAACAGCAGCCTGCTGTGCGACTCAGGAGCTGTGCTAGGGAATATAGGAAGTAATCTTTGCAGTCACCCACTTGATACAATGAACAGCAAGGTGCATGCACGTGTGTCAAAGTGTAAACAGGTGAGTTTTACCCATGTTGTGCACCGTGTTACATTTTCATGTATTGAAATCTTTTTTTTTTTTTTTTTTTTTTTTTTGTCCTTTTGAAACAGGGTCTCCCTCTGCAGCTCAGGCTGGCCTTGAGCTCACTTCGTAGGCCAGGCCGATCTCGAACTCACAATGATCCTCCTGCCTCAGCCTCCCGAGTGTTGGGATGACAGGTGTGTGCCAGCACACCCAGCTGAAATTTTTTTAATTAAATGTTTTCTTTTGATTTTTCATGTAGAATTAGCCCAATTCCGCACAATATTGCATGAAAATCTGCTTTTACAACTTTGGGAGGACATTGAAAGTGAGTGGCTGCCCATGATGACGTGGACCACGTAAGCCCAAGAAGTTAGCAAGGTGTGCAAGGAGGAGAAGCGCAGAGCGAGCACGTTGATTGTAGTGATGTACATGAATGTTGGACCAGTCAGCATGCTACAAAACAGTCCCGTACAGCTGAACAATCCAACAGCAGAACAAGGTCAGCAAAGGTCATGAGGTTCTTGCCTGGGGTGAAACCTAGGAGCCAGCACTGCAATTCGGTGTTGGAAGCTGTAACAGAGGATGCTACAAGATGCTTTGGAATACACTGCTAGTGAAACACAAGCGAAACATTCTGTGTGCCTCAGCAGTAACACTCAAAAATATCCTTATCATGACATCTCACTATCTGAATTAAAGACCTTCACAGCAAGGCTTTCTCATTCTAGTTATCAGAATCTGAAAGAATTTACAGAGAAATGACAAAGGTGGTGTTGAGATTTTTAGAACAATAATGATATTCAAGAGATTTGGTTTCTTTCCCAATTGCCTATGTTTTGATGACAAAAAGAGCTGTCAAGAAAGAAAAAAATATGACAGATTGACTGCTACTCACTCATTTTTTGTCTTTTTTGAGACAGGGTGTCGCTATGCAGTTCAAGGTGGCCTTGAACTCATTTTGTAGCCCAAGCTGACTTCAAACTCACAGTAATCCTCCTGCCTCAGCCTCCCAAACACTGAGCCTCAGCCTCCCGAGTGCTGGGACTAGAGGCTGCGACCACACCCAGCTCGCTCATTTGTGTGAAAGTTTTGTTTCAAGCTGGGCGTGGTGGCCCATGCCTATAATCCCAGCACTGGGAAGGCTGAGGCAGGAGGATCATTGCAAGTTTGAGACCAGCTTGGACTACAAAGTGAGCTCAATCAAGGCCAGCCTGAACTACATGGGAAGAACCTGTCTCAAAAAGACCAAAAAAGGAAAATTTTGTTTCAAATTGTCAAGAACTTTATACCGTGACATCAAAATACATGACAATTGATCAAGAACTGTATACCATGATGTCAAAATACATGACAATTGCTGAATAACATGCATCATTTTGTTGTAGACAGCTAAGTTAGGTAGGCAGTCAGACAGGGCTGGGCCCTCTAGGGGGTCAGTACAGGAGATGAGAATGCATTAAGTTTGTGGCTGTAGACACAGCTGAAGATTAAGTCAGAATGGCTAGTTTTACATACTTCACTAAGGGGTGAACAGAGACTCAGAATTCTGGGTCTCGTCACCATTTTGAGGTTTCCCATTATCTCATTAGCAATGGGCTATCCTCTCCCACCTTTCACACTGCTCCGACTAAGACTGCTGAAGTTATTTTCTTTTTTTTTTTTTTTTGTCTTTTTGAGACAGGGACTTGCTATGCAGTTCAGGCTGACCTTGAACCCACTTTGTAGCCTAGGCTGGTCTCAAACTTGCAAAAGAGGTTGCCTCAGCCTCCCGAGTGCTGGGGTTACAGGTGTACGCCACCACGCCCAGCCCAAGACTGCCAAAACTAAAGACAGGACTAAGACTATAGATTATCAACCAAGGTTAATGACGTTACCCACCCACCTTTGCTACCATTAGATCAGTATTACCTAAGCGACTATACTTGCAATCTTATTGGTTGATCACAGTTTTGAACCACGTTGTACCTGCCTCACGATATGAAACTTCTTTGAGAAGTGGGCTCCTTGGCAACCAACCCCTCCTGTCTCTCAGGAGCTATTCCTGTTCCCCACTCCCTCATCTGTATTCCTCATTCCTCTTCTCCAATAAATTTTCCTGCTCTTATTCTCTGCTATTCCCTAGAATCCATTCTTCAACTTTAGGGGGCACGAACTCCATGCATTTGACGTAGCGTTTTCCCTGTATCAATGTCAATGGTTGCTGAAGCTTCCAGCAGTCTATGCCAAGTAAATCTCCCTAAAATGTTGTAGAAATTCACGCCGTGGTACACATGAAGACATTTTACACCTTAAATTTAGAAATTTATCTTGGAACTCAGCCACCTGGTCTTTATTCGTGCAATAATTAACCTTACTGATATGGGGGGAAGTGCAACTCCTCCCTGCCAGATGTCAGACATGCCAAGTTCGTGTTCCCCAAAATCAAAGAATGAATTCTAAGGAATAACAGAGGTTAAGAGGAAGAAAGTGTATTGAGAGAGTTAGCTCCTGGGAGAGAGAAGGGGACCCAAAAGTGGGTGGTCACCAACCCACTTTTCTGCAAGAGTTTTATACAGCAAAATCACCAGGTGGGTACAACATGGGCCAAACTATAATCAACCAATAAGATTGCAAGGATAGCCACTTAGCTAATCTTCATCCAATAGTGAAGCAGGGCACACGGCAAGGGCATATGAATGACATCATTAATCTTGGTTGATAATCCATAGTTGCTTAGTCTTAGGTTTAGGCTTAGTCTTAGTCTTAGTGGATCGGGGGAGGATGGCCTACATCCAGTGAAATAACAGTCTACTTGGAAAATCTCAAAGGGTGGTACCAATAACCTCAAATTTCTGTTTTCCCCTCAGTGAATTATGTAAATCTGGTCATTGTGACTTTAATCTTTAGATGCACCTCCAGCCACAGTTTTGATGTGTTCTCATCTCCTGCACTGACTCCCCTGAGGGCCTAGGCCTATCTGACTGCCAATAATATTTCTACCTAACTTAACTGTCTATACTATTATGACTTTGTGAACAGACTTATTGCACCTGTTTCAAAAAGTAACCCGAATGTCACATTCAACAATTGGTTCACCAGTTACACACTGATACTACATTTGCTAAAAGAATGCCAGTTGACCAGCACAAGGACTATTCTTAAGGACAAAGCCAAGATTCCTGAAAAAACTGTTGTAAGTTCACAATACAGAAATGTACAATGCAATCTTTGGGTTTCTTCACCTCCCATATGGCAAAGAAAAATGAAATAGTATTGATACTGTCAACATTATGCCATGATGATAAGGTTGATAGTGAAGGTGGGCATGGTGGTACAAGCCTGCAATTCTAGCACTCAGGAGGCTGAGGCAGGAGGATCCTGTAAGTTCAAGGTCAGCCTGTGCTATACATAGTGAATTCAAGGCCTGCCTGAACTACATAGAGAGACCCTGTCTCAAAAACAAAGGAACAAAAAAACATTGATAGTGAATCCTCAATACAAAGCCTGAAATGGTCACATTTTCCACAAAATGAAAAGTGGACTAGATGTTGCTGATGGGCTATGCGGCAACTATGATGTCACTTGAAACACAAAGCACTGGCCAATGGTTGTGCTTTACTCCATTCTAAACATGTCAGGCAGAAATAGTTTCATAGTTTACAAGGAAAATAACAAGCACACAATATCTCAGAGAAATTTTCTTAGAGGATTAGGACTGGAATTGATAAATAATTAATTACAACAGAGGAAGAACAGTGTGTATCTGCCCCCCACCCCAAGAACTCCTTAAAAGATTTCTGGAGCCAACCAGTGAATAGACAGGTTCACAAGAGCTTCCTAAGAAAACAGGAAGACCAGAAAGGTGTCAGGTATGTCCCACAAAACAAGACAGGTAAACAAAGCACATATGCTGTCAGTGTAAGTGATACTTGTGTACGGAGCATCCTGTGCTCATGTGTGAAAACTCCCTTAGATGTGATAACTGAAGTAAAGATTGTTTCTGTGGTGGAGTTTTATTTGTATTTTCATTATAGTTCACATAGGAATTTATTTCTGCTTTTATTGTTTTAGATCTTGTAAGCAGGTAAACAGTTGATGTTAAAAATGTTGAGGTTTATTCTAAACACTCATTACACATTAAAATGCAATATTTTATTGATATTTTATTGTCCTGTTAAGTACACATTGTTTAATATAATAGAACTCATAAAAATTAAAATAATTGTCAGCAGAAATACTTCTAAAAAATAAATGTGTGTATTATCACACATCTGGCACAACGTGCCTTTTGCAGTATCTGCTGTGATGCCTCCAGGGCTACAGGACAATTCCAGAACACATGATAAGGACAGGAAGTGCTTAAAACCAGTGGTTTGATAAAGGTGAGAAGAGAACTGGCACTCATGGTATGATCGGGCACGGAGGGGCAGCCAATGCCCACAGAGAAGCTGCCAAAAGCTGTATCACTGGGTTTAGGGATTCTGTAGGGCCCAGGGCCCAGGAGCCAGCGCTGAAGATGGGAAAGAATTAGGAGCACACAGCAGTGCTCAGCGCTGAGGAGCTGCAGGGACTTAAACAGGCGCAGCAACAGGTAACGGCTTCAGGTGAGGCAGAGGGTGGGAGGAAGCGAGTGCTGCACTGAGAATGGCAATGTGCAGTTGGGGGGTTGAAGTTGAAAACTTTGCTGGAAAAGTATCACCCAGACTAAGCTCTAGCTGGCCAAAATGTGGACCTGGGTCATGAACAACGCCACACTTAAGAAACATTTAGAGACATAGACAAAAATGTTTCTGTTGGTAAGCTTTTAGTGACACTCCCCAAATCAGAATCTCCCAAATGTCCAGCAAATCTAAGGGACAGGAAAATGCTGGGCAAGGGGGCGCACAGTTGTAATCCCAGCACCCAGCGCTAGGGAGACCGAGGCAGGAGGCTCGCTGTGAATTCAAGGCCAGCCTGGGCTACTGAGTGCGTCCAAGACAAGCTCGAACTACATCATGAGACCCTGTCTCCAAAAATGAAAGACAGACATAAAAAAGAAGTCAGTGAGAAATTACCTGTGTGGAGAGGATTTCTCTGCCAGTAGTTAGGCCTTTCTCCTGGTCTACCTTGCCTCCATTTCCCTCTGCCAGGACTCTTCTCAGTAGAGGTAAAGCAAAATTAATTTATTCTGTGTGTGTGTGTGTGTGTGTGTGTGTGTGTGTGTGTGCAATTGCTTCTTAATCCATGTCTTTTTTAATCATAAGGCTCTATATTACAAAGCAACCTCATTGCTTAATATTAAACTAATATTTCTACTTACACTATTTCTTATGGGAAAATTTTTGTTTCAGCACTTCTCACAGCTGTAGGGAGAAATTAACTACAAGTACCGTCCTGAGGTGCCTCTTATTTCCTTCCCATCTGTGAATTGTTTTTGTCATTTTGTTTATAGTTAGGTTTGACACTTCTCCAATCGTGAGGAACAGAAATGCCTCTGGAGGTTGCCCATTGTCCACCAGAAGGCAAAAGTGATCTATAGTGACTGGCATGCAAAGTTATTTATCATTTTAAAAATTGTATCCTGCTCATGTTTTTTAAGTTTCTATTATTGCCCCACAAGCTCCACGTGTTTCACAGGAACTACCGCTGACCCATTCACTTATAACATAAGAAGCAGGAACTAAAGAAAGTTTAAAATTAAAAAAATTAAAAAATAAAAAAGGAAGTAGGAACTATTATTGTTCCTATTCTATAGAGAAATCTTTTTTGTGTTGTAATGTACAGAATCTATAATGTATGCACAATAAAATATTCATTTTATTTTATTTTTGAAACAGGCTCTCACGTGCAGTTCAGGCTGTCCTTTAACTCACTTTATAGCCTAGGTTGGCCTCAAATGCATGGCAATGCTCCTGCCTCTGCCTCTCAAACACTAGGACTACAGGCATGCGCTACCATGCCAGCTGTGTACTCATTTTAAATATGTAGTTCAAAGAATTTTGTCAAATATGTACAGATGTTCCTTGTTTAATGACCTATCTAACAGCTGTTCAGATTTATGACTGAGGGCTGGGGATATAGCTCAGTGGAATAAGCACCTGCCTAGCAGATTTATGACTGATGTGCACTGTTTGGACTTACGACCCATTGCTTGGACTCACAATCTCTCTCTCTCTCTCCTTTTTTTCTTTTCTCTTTTTTCTTTTTTTTTTTTGGTCTTTCTGAGACAGAGTCTCACTATGCAGTTCAGGCAGGGCTTGAGCTCACTTTGTAGCCCAGGCTGGTCTTGAACTCACAATGATCCTCCTGTGTCAGCCTCCAGAGTGTTGGGATTACAGGTGTGCGCCACCATGCCCGGCTCTCTCTTTTCTGGTACAGTGCTGTACATCTTGATAGAACCTCAAGGTCTTTTTTTGTGCAGCACACCTTGTTTACATACTACTGTAATTTTTGCTGATTGCACTGTACAATGTAGTACTGTAGCTTCAGATTTTGCTGTACACTGCAGTGCTGAATGTAAGAAAATTCTTTGCAAATAAAGGCACCGTCATCCAGTTAGGGTTTCTTCTGACCACTTCTTTGTCCTGAATATTGTAATGTACATATACATTTTCTCCCTTAGCAACCAGTTCATTTAGTGACCTAACCGCAAGAATATAACTTGGCCATTAAGGTAGGAATGTCTGTCCTCCTTAGACTTGCCTTTTCTAGACAGTCACATCACTGAATTATATAATATTGGCATCAGGTATTTTGTCTCAGCAACAACAGACAAGTAACCAAGACAACTTCCTTGGACCTTGAGACAAAAATCAAGACTAGATATTGCATAAGATATAATATAATTAATATAAATAAGTTGCATATGGTACGATGTGATGGATCCTAGAAATAGATTCCAGTTTCTTGTGTATGAGGAGCAAAGAATTGCACATGCACGTCAAATCTGCTACATTTAGTGAAGATAAAAGAAAGATGTGCCGAGGGCAGACCTTGCAACAGAAACCAAACGGCGGCATGGAGCAAAAAATGGTATAAGGACAACAGGGAAATAAGTATTTGTGCTGCCAAAGCGAACACACAAGGGGAAACAAGAAGCACACAGATAAATCAGGCTTTGGGTTTCTGAAAGATGAGCACTCCACCCCAGGGGCTCCTTACTGGGTCTCTGGGTGAGACTGACAGGAGTGAATGACAGGGTGTTGAGTCCTTTCAGAGACACCACAATGCAGGTCTGTGTGAGGAGCAGTAGAAGATTGCTCCAAAGCCTGGGGCATCCAACGGGGCCTAAGGACGTGACCCCGCTGTGAGCACAGCTGCACAGTGGAGTACACTTCCATATACATGACTCTGCATAGACAATCACATGTGCACCATGCAGCTGTAGTACATAAGACTGTCAGATTGATAACTACACACAGGCCAGACAATGAAGATGCTGCTGTTGCTGCTGCTGCTGCTGCTGCTGGCTCAGAATGCCTTCTTTGCCTTGGGGACCTCACCTGAGAAAATACCCCTTCTTTGTCTCTGTTTGTCTGTCTCTCTCCATGTCTCTCTCTCTCTCTCTCTCTTTCTCTCTCTCTCTCTCTCTCTCACACACACACACACACACACACAGACACACCCCTCTCCCCCGCCATGAGTTAGCAGGACAGGTGGCTTGGCTGGTTTTTACCTGTTTTTTACTGTGTGGATCAAGAAGCAGAAGACCTCTTCCAACAAGTAGGCCAGCTGCAGTGGACTGAGGAGGACCTGGAACAGCAGCTGGCCGCCATGGAGGTCATGCTGTGGGACACAGGAAATACTGCCTCCTCCTGAAGCATAAGTCCTCATCTACAGGACAGTCCCCTGGTACTGCATCCAAGGCCTGCTATTTTGCAGAATGTGGAGGGAGAGGAGCCCCTAGTTCAAGGAGGTGGACCAGAGGGGACCATCATACACAACATACATGGCCTATAAGGCCATGGAGTTGCGGAGCTGGCAAAACAACGGAAGCAAAGGGTGGCTGAAACAGTGCCCAAGTGACTGCAGTAACTGTGAGACAAAGGAGCTGATAGCGTGTAGTTAAGCCCTCAAGAGATGTCTTAAATAGCCAGCACAGCCAGCAGGCCCTCCTTGCCACAGATTCTGCAGGACGTGCAAAGGGCAGCCCTGCAAGCCGGGAACCAGACTTTGATAAACTGGATGATGCAATGAGCATGCGGCAAATGATGTTGGCTGTGCAGCATCAAACCCCTGACGAGGAGCTGCTCACTGCTTATGACATGCATGAAGGACATAATCCTGGCAAGCCGGCGCATTCGGAAGAGTGGCCGGCTTCCCAGCCCCCTTCACAGAGCGCCTGGTCCATGATGCTGTGGACGCCTTAGCCCGGCCGGGGAACATGGAGGTAAAACACCAAGGTCAGGTGAGAACTGTAAAAACTGGATCTCCAAAAGAGCGGAAATGGGTGGACCCTGGTCGAGTGGGGCCAACCCTCCATGGACAGGCTATGGGACCACTGCAGGTCAGTTGGTGCCAAATCTGGATGAGCCTGCTGACTGCCAGCTTAGCCACAGATAAGTTAGGTGGGCAGCCCTTGGATGTGTTGCTGTCTCTGGTAATGGTTGTACTCTGAACAGCAGTGCTGGCCCATGGGCCTGAAGGTAAATGCAGCCTGGGTGAAGCAGGAGGATGTGATGCTGGCACCCTTTAATCCAGGTTAGGAAGCAGGCCAAGGCACCTGTTTAATGGATACCCTGCGGGACTGGAGGTTGCATGAGGAATTAACTATTTACTGGCCCCCAAAGAATGCACACCATGTACTAGCATTGTGGATACTAGAGCCAAATCAATGCTACTATATGGCAACCCAGACCATTTCACAGGGCCTGCTACATGCATACAGGGCTAGCTAGAGTAGTCATTATATCACACTCTGAGAGCCCAGGTGACTTCGGGTACCACGCACGTGGCTCCACGCCCTTAGGATGTCTATGTTTCTGGGGTTGCTGAATACACTGGAGGTGGACAGACTGACTGGCACTCAGCTTGACACCATGCAAGGGGAGTTTCACTTGTCAGTCTGTGTGGTAAAAACCACAGGCCAAGGATATCCACACCACACACTGCTGACTGTCCTACAGGCTATGCAGGTTGTGTGTGTGCAGCAGGATTGGCTACCTGGGAGCCATGTGGAAATAGGGCAAATTGTCTTGAAATTGGAAGAGTTGGTGGTGATACGCCTGGCACACAGCGCTCTCAGCTCCCCAGTATGGCCTGTATGAAACCTGGACGGGACATGGTGAATGACTGTGGGTGACTGGGAATTGAATTAACTGACTCCTCCACGCAACAGTGCTAATATTGCTGACCCGATGGATCGTCTCACCCTGGGAGAGATACCGTTATACTGTGGATTTGTCCAATGCCTTCTCTGCTGCTATCATGCCTGACCATCAGGAGCAATTTGCTTTCATCTGGGAGGGCAGGCAGTGGACCTTCCAGGTATTGCCACAAGGCTATTCCATAGCCTGACTTTGTGCCATGGCTTGGTGGCCCAGGACTCGCCACTTGGACCAAGCCACGCTCTGTGTTGCTCTTCCATTGTATCGGTGATAGTATGTTAGCCTCTCGTTGTCTTGCAGATTTGGAAGCTGCTGCGTACAGTCTAAGGGAAGATTTGCTCGCTTGTGGGTGCGTTGTCCATGCAGACAAAGTCCAGGGACCTGGCTTATCTGTCAAATTCTTGAGGGTTATCTGATTGAGTCAAACAAAAGCAATTCCCAGTGCCATTATTGATAAGATCCAGGCACACCCCAGACCCACAGCAGTATGCCAGTTGCAGGCATACATGGGCTTATTGGGTTTTGGTGAATATTTGTATCAAACCTATCTACCCTACTGCACCCTTTATACCAGATGACCCAAAGGGCCATGACATGGGAGCGGACAGACATAGCAGAAGCTGCTTTTCAGGACTGGAAGAGGGCAGTTGCACAGGTACAAACCCTCTGAGTCATTGACCCTACACTACCACTTACCCCAACGGTTAATGTAGATGATGTTAGGTTTCGCTGAGCCTGTAGCAAAAGCAGGGGAAGCAGAAGATCCTGTTGGGTTTTGGTTACAGCTATGGAAAGGAGGCAAAAGTCAATATCCTCTGATCAAGAAACAGCAGCAATATATGCTGCTCTGCATGCCTGTGAGGGGGCCACAGGGCTGCAGACAGTGGATGTGCAAACCAGTTATCCAACCGGGGGCTAGGTCCATGCCTGAATGTCCTGTCCCAGGAGTGGAGTGGCTCAGGCCCCCACCCTCACATCCTGGGGCCATACTTGCAGCTGCGGGCCTCCTTTTCAACCAGCCTGCTGGCAGCTGAATTGGCCACAGTATTGGGACCAGTGACATATATGGCACAGGAAATCACACAGGATGACGGGCTACAGGCCATGATACCTAGCCCCTACACAGAAGGGAAAGAGGACCCTGTGGCTGACATACCGATGGATCCAGCTGTGGCACAACACCTTAGTGGACAGTGGTCACCGTCCAGTCCAGTATGCCAATCCTCTGGTTTGAAACTCGAACAGGCAAGTCGAGCCAGTGGGCAGAGTTGTGGGTAATGTGGTTATTTATAATGCATGAATAAGTCCCCTTACACATTTGCACAGACCACTGGGCCATATTTAGGGGGCTGACGCTCTTATTACTAGCTTGGATGGACCCAGATTGGCAGGGCACCTATCCTTGTGGGGCGCTGACCAACCACGAGACTTTTGTGGGAGTGTGGCCAAACAACCAACCCTATGGTGTATCATGTTTCACGACATAAGCCCCTCCTCTCACTGGGGAGTCACTGAGCAGATGTGTTGGCGAGGGCAGCCGCTCCCGGAGGGCTGCCTTCTGCTATGGCGCCATGGTGCCACAGAGCACACATGGACCCTGCACCATGCAAACAGTAGCACAGCAATGGCCCCAGTACTGCACTCCTGCTGGGTCAAAGGCTGCGGTAAAGGCACATGCACAGCACACCCATTTGGCCCTCTGGAAGAGAAAGGAGTCTGTATAGCTTGGCACAATACCACGAGCACCCCACCCTCTACAACAATGAAAGGTGGATTATACCAGGCTCTGCCTGTTTCACAGAGACAAAATATGCTCTGACTGTGGATCCAGCCACAAGCGTAGGCATTGCCTATCTCATTCTCTGTGCTGACCAAGCCCATACCTTTAAAGCACGGCAATGGTTGACTGCTGCATATAAGATGCCGCTAGGACTAGCATCTGACCAGGGAACCCATTTCACAGGGGCCCAAGCACAGCAATGGACCAAGGACGATGATATCTAATGGCATCCCATGTGCCCTACTGGCCACAGGCTGCGGGTCTGATTGAGAGGCACAGCAGGGTCCTAAAAACCAAATTGGTCTGTTCGGCTCCAAAGTTCACTGGGTGGGTGTAGTGCTTACTTCAGGTGGTCCGATTGCTCAATGACCAGCCCCAAAGTATGGGTGACAGCCCACTGGATCACTTCTCGAAAGCATGGCCAGTCTGTCTGCATATTCAACCCAGAGAGCAAGGTCCCGAGGTGATGAAAAGGGCATTAATCCTTCCCGTGTTGGAACCTATGCAGCCAGGAGCTGGCTATCAAGGGACGTGGGACTGGCACACCGACGCCTGGCGGGGAATTGGGTGTTTCTCTTGGAACCCTAGGGGGAGGGACTGAGACAGGCCAGGGAAGCGCAGCCCTGGGCTTCAGCATGGCCCTGAAGGACCTCGGTCACTCTCTCTCTGATACTGGAGCAACAATTCTGAAAGGAAGTGGCTGCGGCTGCTTGGTGCATCCCCCTGGGGGTGGTGGATCTAGCACTGACTCCCTTACCCCAATGGCAAGGAGAACCCAGGTTTGGTATCTAAGCCAGGGGATAAGGTGATTCCAGTCTCCATCTTATCACGGGACAAACCCGTGGCCTGCATCCTCCCAGATGGGCTCGCATTCCTTCCCAAGCTCTGCCTCCTGTAAGACCTACAACAGCCTTAGATTCTCATAGGAGCTCAGAACCTGCTGTGAGCCGTGCATGTAAGAGAACCAGCATGTATAATCCTTATGAGAATCTAATGCAACAATGATAGAAATAAGGTATGCAATAAATATGCTTGAATCATCCCCAAACTGTGTGCACGCGGGCATGCGCGCATGTGCACACACACAAACACACACATCCAGTGGAAAACTTTTCTTCCACAAAGCTGGTGCCTAGTACCAAAAGATCGAGGACCATTGCTATACAGGAAGAATTTGAAAGCAAGTACCTTCCTCTAGTTTTTCATTTTCAAAATTATTTTGGCTTTTTAAGTCTCTTGCTGCCCCAGAGGCATGTTAAATAATCTTACTACTTCACACCCCCAAAATGAAATTTTTATAGTAGTCACTGACTCTGTCGAACAAGTCTAAAGAATTGAGATGTCCATACCCTGTCTTCACGGATGATGTGGTTTTGCATTCATCCAGGGTGGATTTAATGTTCCTTAGCAGTGTTCCATGGCTTACAGAGGCCAGGCCTGGTCCACATTTTGTTATATTTATCCTTCAGGTTTTTTATGGTTTTTGTTCTCTACTGTAAATATTTTTTTTTATTCCCAAGAATTGATAATACATACAAAAGATACACTTAATTCTGGTGTATTAACCCTGCTGACTTCACTTCTTAGTTACAGTAGTATTTTTGTGGGATGTTTTGTAATTTTCCGCATAAAATGTTTTCTGTAAATAAGAACAGTTTCGTATCTTTGTTTTAATCTTTATGATGTTTATTTCTATTTTGTGCTCCATGAAGAGGATGAAAGCATCATCACAGCATTGATGGAAGCCCCAAAGCCAGTCCGCCATGGTTTATAAATTTTATTTATCTTTTAAAGAACCAGGCTCTTGTTTCTTTGATTTCTTCTAATATTTGTTTTCTATTTAGTTCATTTTTACATTTCGTTATTTACTTCTGCCTGACTAGTTTTGGTTGAATTTATCCTATTTGTAGCTTTGAGATAAATGCTTCTACCACCGAATTTAGGGTCATCTTTTGAGATATAAGCCTTCCAGGCTATTATTCTCTAAATTCCATTTTAGCCACATTTCATAATTTTTAAAATATCTTCATATTCAGTTCAAAAATTTCATTATAATTTCTTCTTTGGATTATTTAGAAATGTATGGCTATTTATTTATTTATTTGAAATTTTATTTTAAAGAGAAAAATAAAACAAAATAATAGGAGAATAGCAGTGGTTAATACATTGTGTATTGATACCTTTAAATTAGTTACTCAGGGCTGGAGGTACAGCTCAGTGGGGTAAGTGCTTGCCGCTAAGCACTAAGGCCCTGAGTTCGATCCCCGGTCCCGGGGGAAAAAAAAAAAAGGAACGGATGTTTCCTTATTTAAATTAGTTACTCAGAGTACAGGACATAGGCATTTAATTGTCCAAACAATATTAGCACAAATCTTTCTTTTCACTGAACTAAGAGAAATTAATAGTATAAATATCTTAACTATCTTGTATATGTATATATATAATTTTTTTTTTTGCATTTCCCTTCCTTCTTTTCTCCTTTCCCTCATTCCAGCTAGAAACATTTTTTTTTCTTTTTTGAAATAGGGTCTTGCTATGCAGGTCAGGCTGGCCTTGAACTCACTTTGTAGCCCAGGCTGGTCTCAAATGCGCAGTGATCCTCCTGCCTCAGCCTCCTGAATGCTGGGATTACAGATGTGCGCCAGCACACTGAGCAGAAACATGGTGTTTACAGAGGGTCCATTTGACTAAGCTATTTCCCTTCTAGATAGCTTCCTGAAAGAATTAAAAGCAACAAACCACAGTAACATGTGCCACTCATGTTTGTAGCAGCACAATTTATAATCCTAAATCCTGGAAACAGCCCATATGCCCAACAACAGATGGGGGGATAAAGGAAACCGGCCTTCACACACCACAGAGTACTACTCTGCCATAGGCATGACCATCACTTAAAGTGAAGTCAGTCAGACATGCAAGTGTAAACATCACATTGTTTCTCAGGTCTGAGGGTAGCGCTAGAGGGTAAATAAGCAGAATGGAAGCGAGACACTGGGGAGCCCAAAGAGCATGTCCAAGTGCGAAGAGGAATGAAAGAGGGGCAGGGCAGGGCAGGGCAGGGAAGGAAAAGAGATTAAAAAGAAAAAGAAAATGGAAGGAAAAAATGCAAACGGAATTTTATAAACGGGGAGAGGGAGAAAGGGGAAGGGAGGGGAGAGAAATAGGGGAAAAAAAGAAGAATTCAGCCATATTATGTCCAGGAAAAATCCCCTCTGATGACTGTGATCAAACATGTACTAATGAAAAAGAAAGAAATGTATTGTTTAATTACCAAATATTTTCACATTCTCCACATATATATTTTTTAGTCTCCGGTTTAATTTGGTTATAGCCTGAGAATGCTCTGTGGGTGATTTCAGTCTTTTCAAGTTTATTGAAACTTGGAGACAGCCCAGATTTTTGCTTTTGCCTTGTATTTTTTGAGGTTTTGTTAGCAGATGATAAGCCCTTATGATTGCAACATCCTCTTAATGAATTATTCCTGTTAACGTTATGCGATATCCTCCTTTATCCTGGGTAACATTGCTGGTTCTGAAGCATGTTCTGCTTCACGTGCGTGGAGCCGTGCTAGCTTTCCTAGGTTGTGTATTTGCACAGTGTCTCCACATCCCTGCTGCGGACCTTGCTGTCAATATACTGACTGCGAGTGTCTCACACACAGTGTGGAGCTTGATATTGCTTTTTATTACAGGGTGACAATCCTTGGATTTTTAAGCGAACTCAGGTCATTTCATGTAATGTACTGTAGTTATCAAATGATTGGGTTAAGTCAATGAACTTAATTTTTTAGTGTTTTTTCTGGGTTAAACAACATGTATCTGTAACTTACCAAGTCCACCATTAAATAAAATGATACAATTTCCCATAAAATGTAAGAAACTTACAAGGGTTATACTCTGTCTTCCACCTCAGCCCTGAAAACCTCACAATGCATCATTATTAATTTTCTTTAGTCATTTAACTTTTTAAAAAACTAAAAATGAGAAAAAAGTATTTTGTATTTTTCATCTAGGTCACATTTATTCAGTACTTAGTCTGTGCTGGGTATCCTGAGGGCTTTGCATGATTTAGTACATTCAATCCTCTAGCAAATAATTCACTTTTGATTGTACTGCTCTTGTGCTACTTTGTGTCTTTTTGATAATGTTTTCTTTTGTTTGTTTGTTTGGGTTTTTTGTTTGTTTTTCTTTTATACTTTTACAATCTTCCACCAAACACATGAGGTATAGGTGTTATGGTGTATTTTACAAATGCATATAGTGAGATATGGAAGGGAAATGATATCAAGGTTAGTCACGTAGCTAGACTATAAATTCAGGCATCTAGTACCAGAACCTGAGTTTATATCTATGATACAATACAGCCTCCCTACATTGGCTCTGACCTCCAGTATAGTTCCAAAAGAAGGATTAAGAGGAGTCATACTTTCTTAAGCTTTATTAAGACTGCTTCAGGAAAAGCTGGGGTGTGGTAGCGCATGCCTATAATCAATCACAACACTCAGGAGGCTGAGGCAGGAGGATCACCATAAATTCAAGGCCAGCCTGAGCTACATGGTGAATTCAGAGCTAGCCTGAAATACATCATGAGACCATCTCAAAAAACCCACATAAACACACAAAAACTGCTTTAGGAGTCTAATTATTAAATATGTTTATTGTATGTTTTTGATAGCTGCCCTTCATTTAAGAGTTTTTATCATTTATTGAATGTTTATAGAGTGTTTTTTCTTCATTTTTGAGATATTAATATTTGTTCTCAGGGCCAGGGTTATAGCTCAGTGGCATAAGTGCCTTCCTGGCAAGCACAAGGTCCTGAATTTGATTCCCAGTACCCCAAAAAAAAGCCAAAAAAGTTTGTTCTCCTTTGTTATGGTAATTTGATGTATTTTATTACTGGATGTTCTGATGTTGAATGATCCTTGCCTTTTATTTCCCACTGGGAGATGTGGTTTTAGGGTAGGTTTACTCCTTAGTTCAGGAAAATAAGATTGTGAAGACAAGAGATACTTGGCAGTAGTACTGATTTTATTTATTCGTTCATTCTTTCATTCATTCATTTGTCTTTTGGAGACAGGTTCTCACTATGCAGTTCAGGCTGGCCTTGAGCTCACTTTGTAGCCCAGGCTGTCTTGAACTCGCAAAGATCCTCCTGCCTCAGCCTCCCGAGTGCTGGGATTAGAGGCGTGCGCCACCACGCCTGGCCCTATTAGTACTGATTTTAATTTCAAGTGGTAAAATAACAGCTTATTGATTAGCTTAAAATGATGATGACGATGATTTAAGATGCAGCGTTATCTTCCACCGAGGGATTTTTTTAAAGCACTCATTTATTTTTCCGAGGTGTTGCGATCACACGTTGTAACTCAAACTATACAAAAGAGGATACGGTTATCTCTCCTATCCATTCTTGTCCCAGCACCTGGGAAAAACAATCGGTGTCTTTGTAGCCCTGTGGGGATTTTGCATATTGAAGGAAATACATTTTTTCTTCCTCCTCTTTTTAAAACATAAGTGACAGTATCCATGCTATTCTGTCTTCTTCTGGGGTTTGTCTTTGTTTTAGGGAATATTTGAGACAAGTTTCCATCATGAAAAGTGGAGCTCTTGTGGGTAGCGCATGTCGCATTTAGCAAATGCACTGGCTTCCGTTGTTGGACTTACAGGGAAAATGAAGGTCCCCAAGGGAGATTTGGAGAATGAGAAGGCTTTCTCACCCAGCTTTCCCAAAAGCTGGTAGGGTGGACATGTCAGAGCCTGCAGGGAAATTCGAACAAACATATGCAGCTAAAGATTCACAGAGGAGGCCTGCAGGAAACTATTGCCGCTATGAGTTTCCTAGTGCAGCTCTGCAGCCAGTAACCTGGTAGTAGGCCTCAGGCTGCTGTCCAGCAGAGTAAACACTGAGGAAGAGGCGGATCTGCAGTGGAGAAGAGCATGAACAACCTAAATCCCTACTTTGGTATGTGTTCGTCCCTGTATCTAAATCCAAAATCTTTGCTTCTTCCTTCTACATTTCATATAAATTTTCCTTGTTCAAATCTCAGACTCCTATGAGGAAAGGAATTCTGGAAAATGTACTTCTGACCAAGCTTCACCATACCGGCATGGCATAATTCACCCCAGGGAGCATTCTACGTTGATGCGTAAAATCTAAAACACCTAACAAAATTTATCTTCCGACCTGCCCCATGCCCCTCCACACTGACTTTTTCTTTTTTTTAGTACCTGAGCTCAAACCCGTGACCTTCACACTGAACTATATCTTCAGCCCTAATTTTTATTTTCTATTTTGAGGCCATGTCTTTCTAACTCGCTGTGGTGCTCAGGCTGGACTGAGTTTGGGCTCCTCCTACCTTAACGCCCCAGAGTGCCAGGATCACAAGCACGCGCTGCTCCCGCCTTACTTCCTCTTATGTGTCCAGTTCAGTGGCATTAGATACATTTATAATGTGCCACCAGCCTCACCTTCCATCTCCAGAACTCTTGTTTCATGCAAACCTGAAACTCTGCACCCATGAAACTTTAACTTCCCACTCTGCCCCCCGCCCCACGCATTGGCTAGAGCACACTCTTCAGTTGTCTGCATGTTCTAGCTGTTATAACTTTGTACATGGGTGTACAACTACCTCTTCAAGGCCCTGTTGCTGTGGTTTGATCTTAAATGTCCCCAAAAGGTTCATATATCCAAGGCTTGGCCCCCAAGTGGTGCCAAGGGTCAGTAGTGGGATGTTTAAGAGGTGGGCCTTAGTGGGCGGTCACCTGGGATGTGTCCTGGAGGAGAATTGGAGGATTCTGGCCCACTTCTTGCTCTCTCTGCTCCCTGGCTTGCGACATAAGCAGCCTGCCCCACAGGTGCCCCAGCCATCCTCTGTGTCTCACCACAGGCCCAGAAGGAGCGGGGCCGATCTACGATGGACTGCGTCTTGGTTACTTTTCTCTCATAGCTGAGACCGAAGACCCAACATCCCAAGCTAGGGAAGGAAACATCTGTTTTGCTCACAGTCTGTGGAGGTTTCCGTTCATACTCAGCTGGCTCCAAGGCAGGGTGGCACATGGCAGAGGGCAGTGGTTCATGGCTACAGAAAACAGCAAAAGCAACAACAGCAAATGCGGCAGAAGGAAGCAGAAGCCTCTTTCCCTCCTTTATATTGTATGCAGGCTACCCACCCTCGGGCGAGGTAGCACGCACACCCATAATCTCAGCATTGGACCATGAGTCAGTCATAAGCTCTAGAAGCCACCTCATGACTGCATGAGGTTTACGGGGGGACATCTGGACACAAACCATACCAGACTGGAACCTCTAAACACATGAACCATGATGAGTAAGACTTTGCTCTTTAGAAGTTAATTATCTTGAATATTTTTTAATACTGACAGAAAGATAAAATACTTGCTTTCAATTCTGGTGTGTGTGTGTGTGTATATATATATATATATATATATATATATATATATATATATACACATCCAGAAAATGAATTGCTAGAATGTATAGTAATTCTCTTTTTTATTTTTAATTTTCCACATTGGTGAATCATTTTATACTGGCACCAGCATTGCAGTGGTTCAGATTAATCCACACCCTTGCCAACAGATGTTGTTTACTGTTTATATGGTAGTTGCCATTATAGATGTGAGACATTTATTGTAATTTTGATTTGTATTTTTCTAGTGATTAGTGATGCTGAGCAACTTTGTGTGCTTTTTAGGTCATGGAAAATATGTCTATTTAGATCTTTGCTTATTTAAATCTAGTTTTTTACTGCTGTTATTGAGGTTTAGGAGTTCTCTACATATTCTGAATATAACTTTATACCAAATATATTATTGCAAATATTTTCTATCAGTTACCTTTTTACTCTGTTATGATTTTTTAATCTTTATGTCTATTTCTTTTCTTTCATTGCCTGTGCCTTTGGTGTCATATATAAGAAATAATTGCCAAACCCACTGTCATTTAGGCCTTTGATGCATTTGGGGTTAATTTTTGCATATGTTGTGAGGTGAGGGTCCAGCTTCCTTCCTTTGTGTTTGTATATCCCGTTTTCCTAATACTGTTTATTAAAAAGACTGTCCTTCCTCCACTGAATGGTTTTATCACCCTCATCAAAAATCATTCAACTATATAAGACAAAGATTTATTTCTGGGCTGTTCATTGTGTTGTTGTATATGTCTGTCTTTATGACAATTCCACACTGTTTTGATTACTGTAGCTTTGTAAAAAGTGAGACTCCCCCCAGGTTATTCTTTTCCGAGACCCTTCTGGCTGTGCAGGTGCCTAGAGACTCGTACCAAGTTTAGGATAGGCTTTTAGTTTGCGGTGTTCCGTTCTTTGACACCTAGGTCAGATTTATTCATTATGTTGTTGCATTTGATGCAGAAAGAACCGAAAGAGATGGGTTGAAACTTCCCAACATTGTGATTCATGTGGGCTTTGCTCCCATGTAGTACTGTTCACTTTTTGCTGTTTACTTTTAAGGCTATTCTGGTATTAGACTTTTAGGTCAATTGATATTCTTTCCTTAAATTTAGTGGTGGTGCTATTAGGGATCAAATCCCATACGTTATGCATTCTAGCCAAGCCCTTGGCCATTGAGCTATATCCCCAAGTTTGAATTAATATTCTTATATGGAATACCTTTTTAAATATACTTTTACCTTATATCTGGTATTTACAGAGCTGTACCACATTATCTGGGGTTAGTATCTCCTGGAATATCTTTTTCTTTAAGAGCATAATTTCGCTGTATTCAAAATTGGAAGAATACAGTGAATTCTCATGTGTGCATCATTATCCTTACCACTTTAAAAATATGTTACTAGTATATGTTTGCAATACACATCTCTAACAATTATCCTTTGGCATTCTCACTTAGCCTCCTCTGTAGTTTATTGATTTGGTGGCTGTTTTAAAGAAAATGCAAAAACATCATAAAATTTCTCCCATGTTACTGTTCTGTCTTCTCTGGCTTGACTTTGAGTATAGTTCTTGTTGACAGATTATACTTGGATGGTGCGTCTGTGTAACACTGATTTTCCACATTTTATACATTGTGATGTCCTTTTCATTTGTCCCTGTCATTTATTGTGGGCTTAGTTTTGACAATTTTAGGTTCATCCCCAGTATTACCCCCGTTATCTTTTCTTTGACAGGCGTCTACCCCCTCGCTCGGTTCACTTGCTCATTGGCGTCCTTGGAGCCAGTGTACTTTGTGTATTCTTGCAGCTGTTTTTCTGTCTTTCGTAGCATGGCCATGTAAAGTCAAAATAAAACAGTGCGTTTATTCTGCTCATGAGCGCTCCAAGGACCTCAGAATGCTCTGACCTTGAGGAAAAGTGCCATCATGTGCTGGATTTTATGCGGGTCTCATTCTGTTTTTCTCTCCCAAATCAAACATTTCATACTTGTTTGAACAATGCCTATTTATTCAGTTTTTCCACAGTTCTGTGCTTGCTCACCACCCGTTTGCATGTCGCTCTTTCTCGTACAATTGTGCTTTTGCCTGAAGCGAGTGTCCCACCTTTGCCTGACTGTCCTCGTTCTTAAGAAATGCTCTGCCATGGAATTTGAGGCTGAGATTTGCTTTCTCTTGCCATGTGGAAAATACCACTGTCGTTTCTTCTAGCTCTCAGAGTTAAAATCATTCAATTCCTGGTCCTCTGTAGTTTGCATGTCTTTCCTGGATTCTTTCCCCGCTCTTTTTAATACAATATACTTTGTTAATGCCCCTTAATGATGTAAAGTACTGGGTTTTAATCAGACAGTCACATAACATTTGATTATATCCACCCCACTATTTTCCTCCCTCACACCCCTCTCACCTTTTTCCTTTTCTCCTATCTAATGACAATTTCCCTTCTACTTTATTTTAAAAAAAGATTCTGCCTATGACAGGAACATAGACCACTTGTCTTTCTGAATCCAGTTCATTCACTGAACACGATGGTCTCCAGTCCCACCTGCTTTCCTGCCTATGACACAATGACAGCTGAGTAATATTCCACTGAGTACACGTGCTCCATTTCGTGGTTCATCCCCTGGTGTGCACCTCGAAAGAGTCCCTGTTTGGGCTGCTGTGAATTTCGCCACAATAAAGATGGATGCGTAGTATCCCTGTAGTGTGTTGTCTTTAACACGTTCACAACGGACTGTATTTTGTACGTTTCACTGACCAGCGTCTTGACCCGCCATGGACATGCATGACTGTCCCATTGGATGGCTTTTAAGATTAATTGTATTAGTAAAAAGACAGGTAAAAGGGATTAGCTCTGTTTTTACCCACAGGAGGACAAAGCACCCAATGGGACAGCCATGCGCGCGCCACTGGAGGTTCAGACAGCCGTGCGTGAGCCACTGGGGGTTCACGGCAGCGGGATGTGTTGATTCTATCAGGTATTTACAACAATTGGTTAGCTGCTGTGCTATGTTAGATCTATTTTTAGCCTTTTTAGGAATCTCCATGCTGATGTTCAGAGTGCTAATTTACATTCCCACCAGCAGTGAAGAGGGTTCCTTTCCCTTGCATCCTAGCCAGCGCTCATTGTTTTTTTTGTTTTGTTTTGTTTTGGTCTTTCTTGAGACAAGGTCTCTATGCAGTTCAGGCTGGCCTTGAGCTCACTTTGTAGCACAGGCTGATCTCCAATTCACAAAGATCCTCCTGCCTCAGCCTCCCAAGAGCTGGAATTACAGGCGTGCACAGTTTTTTTGTCTCCTTGATACCAGCCATTCTGACTGGGGTGAGAGGGAATTTCAATGTAGCGTGAATTTGTGTTTCTCTCATGGCTGAAGACATTGAACATTGTTTCACATACTTACTGGCCATGTCTACTTCTTCTAAGGAGTGTCATTCTCTTCATTCACCCTTTGGTTGACTGGGTTACTTGCTTTTTATGTATATGGGTGAGTTGACTTTTTTAGTGCATGATATAGTTCTCTGAGGGAAGAGTGATTGACAAGCATTTTTTTCCCCAGTCTGTAAACTTCCTCTTCACTCTGGTGGTTACTTCCCTTTCTGTGCAGGAGTGGTTTAATTCGATGTAGGACCATTTGTTGATTCACATTATTACTTCCTGTGCTGTGGGAGTTCTGCTCAGGAAGTGTGTGCTTGCACTTAAGACTTCCAGTGTTTCCCCGTCTTCCTCCAGCAGGTTCAGTGTTTTGGGTCTTAGATCTAGGTCTTTGATCTGTTTTGAATTGGTTTTTGTACAAAGCGAGAGAACTAGTTTCTTTCTTCTACGTATGATAATCCAGTTTTCCCATCAGTATTTGTTAAAGAAGTTTTCTTTTCTCCAGTATGTTTTGTACTTCTTTGTCAAGAATCGTATGACTATGGTCATGTGGGTTTGTTTCTGTGTCTTCTATCCTATTCTGGTGGTCTTCATGTCTGTCTTTGTGCCAGTACCATGCCATTTTTGTTACTATGACTTTGTATTATAATTTGAAATCATGTATGATGATGCCTTCAGACTCGCCCTTTTTGCAGATTGCTTTGGGTATCCTGTATCTTTTGTATTTGTGTATGAATTTTAGGATTGATTGTTTTAGTTCTGTGAAGAATGTCAATGGAATTTTGACAGGGAGTACACTGAATGTGTGTGTTGCTTTTAGTAATATGACTCTCATCTATTTATCATCTATGACCATCATCTTTCTTTATCTCTTTTTTCTTTTCCCTTCCTCCTTCCCTTCTTCCTTCTCTTCCTTCCTTCCTTCTGAGATTGTCTCAGTGAATTGCTAAGTTGCCCAGGCTGAGCTTGATCCCCCTACCTGAGCTTCCCAGAGTGCTGGAATTGCAGGTGTGTGTCACCAATATTCCGCTGACTCATGAATGTGAGAGAGCCTTCCGATTTCTTTTGAAGTCTTCTGTAACTTTCACTGTATACTGGTTAGGTTGATTCCTAGGGTGTTTTTTTCTTTTTTAATCTACAGTGAATGGAATTGTTTTCCTGACTTCTTTCTCAGCATGCGCATTTTTGATATATAGGAAAGCTACTGACTTTTTAAAGTTGGATTTGTACCCTGCCACTTTTCTGAATCTGTCACCTATCACGTTGTTTCTCTTATATGAGGAAGACAGGGTAAAGATAAAGGGAAAAATGGAAGGTAAATAATATAGAGAGTTAGACTGTTCTCAAAGGAGAAGGAGATCAAGAGATGGGGTGGGGGTGAAGGGACCTGGGGGTGTGCTGCGTGCATGCGCCAGCCCCACTCCACACGGGAAGGTGAACATTGTACCGCAAACATGTACAGAAAAGAAAGGATTCAAGGGATGGCTGGAAGAGGGAGGGAGGAAGGGTTGGAAAAGGGGGTGAAAGAAGGAATTAAAATATATGATGTACATGTACCCACTCCACACAAGGAATGTGTTAGATACTACACACATGTACTGGTAAAGTAAAATTTTATTTATTTTTTTTTCACTTTATTTTAAAAATAAAGAAACAAAAACATATTAACAAACAGACACAAAGTAGCATAAGAATAGTACAATCATAACTGAGTTACAGACAAGGTGACAGGGAATCAACAATGGTTGTTGCATTACATATTGATAACTTCGAAGTATATACTCAGGAAAACAGATATAGACATGCAAAATTGATTAAACAAATTATCATCAACTATTCCTTACAATAGAGTGATCTAAGTCCGTAGTATAAAATTTTAAAAAATTAAAGTCTGTTGAAGTGTTTGGAATCTTCTAAGTATAGGGTCATATTGTCTATTACAAAAGATAATTTGATCTTTTTATTTTTGTGACAGGCTATCTCACTATGTAGCTCAGGCTGGCTTTGAACTCACTATGTAGCCCAGGCTGGCTTCAAACTCATGGCAATCCTCCCGCCTCAGTCTCCTGAGTGCTGGGATAACAGGTGTGTGGATCCACACCCAGCAGATAATTTGATTTCTTTCTTTCTTGTTTAAACTTCTTTTATGTTTTCTCTTGCCTAACTGCTGAGGTTAAAATCTGAAGTACTGTATCCAACAGTGGTAAGAGCAGACACCCTCATCTCAGTGCTGATGGTACAGCAGATGCTTCCGCTCCCCTTCCCCCTTCATTACGATGTTGTTTTCAAGCAGCACTTTTTATTGAAATATATATGCAGGAAGGCGTACAGAGTGTAAATATGTACTTGGTACATTTTCACTCATAAAAACATTCATGTAACCATATCCAGATAAAGAAATAGAAGCCGGCATCCCAAGGGTCTCCCTTGTGGCCCCTCTTAGTATTTGTCTTTCCAAGCTAATCGGTCTTTCTTTCTTTCTTTCTTTTGTCTTTTTGAGACGGTCTTACTATGCAGCTCAGGCTGGCCTTGAGCTCACTTTGTAGTCCAGGGTAGTTTTGAACTTGAAGTGATCCTCCTGCCTCAGCCTCCAGAGTGCTGGGATTACAGGTGTGCACTGCCTTTTTTTCTTTAAGGACTATAAAACTATTTATTGGCCACTGCTCACCTTTATTTACAATAAAGAAAACAATATACATTAGGATAATATTCTGACTACTACGAAGTTGTTTTCCTGGCTTCTGCTGAAAACAGTAACCCAAATACTGAAAAGATTCAGCCTACATGTAAGGAACAAGTTGGGGTCAAGAGAAACACGCAGGTCAATAATTTAGGTTACAGATTTGTTCAGTCATTTATTCTAGCAGGTCCTACGCTGTGAACACCTCTAGCCACTCAGTAGATTTTCATGAGCCAAGTCTTAAGACATCCATGAATCCTTACTTTTGAGTACAGATTTCAACTTGTAAAGTAATGGGTCATTATCGGGTTCAGTAACCCTCAGTTACTGCAGGCTGATCAGGCCCTCGATCACCCAAGTGAGTGGATGGCAAAGGCTTAAATAAATGAGACAGTTGAAGTGATTTCAGGGCTCTGGGAAGGACTGACTCTCTTACAGCTTTTGATATTCTCTACATGTAGACCCAGACTTCTCGGGGTGGCCCGTATTTATTTGATTTAGAAACAAAGGAGGGGGTGCTCAGGAAAACGCGGGAATCTCGCAGGACCTTGGCAGGATTTTCCCAAGTAATCAACCATGTCAGTCAGGAGAACTGCCTTATCTCTAGGTTGGTATTCACTGTGGGAGTGTGCAACCTGCAGCTATCATCTCCTTTAAGTTCACTGGGGTTGGAGCCAGAAGTTCTCCCCTGTGGCCTTATTTTGCTCTATGAGGCATCACAGCCTCACAGGCCAATACAGGCCTCAGGGTGACCAGAGACTCACAGAGGTTTCCTTACTATGAGTCCACTGCCCATCCCCAGACAAGGTGCCGTAGCAAGTAAACACAGAAAGCCAATTGGTTAATATTAAGTCCTGCTCAGAGCCACTTTGTGGTGGTCTCCATGAGGTCATGAAGAATCTTTAACGTTCCCTTAAGAGGTCTTTCTTAGCTAATTCAAACAAACCAGGTTTGACCTGCTACCCTATTTGGGTGAGGAAGTTGTTGACAGAGATATGAGTTTTTCTTTTGAGGAATTTTGTGAGCAAACCATTGTATTTTTGTGACTAAAGACATAGATATGGATTCTGATAGGTCTGCTTTGAAAATACTCACTTTAAACTGTCTGAAGAACCATAGAATCATCTATTTAAGTTGAAAGGTTATGGCTTCAGGAAAACTTTTTATATAACTTTTTTTGTGTCTTGTTTTGTTTTTTGTCTTTTTGTGACAGGGTCTCTATGCAGTTCAGGCTGGCCTTGAGCTCACTTTGTAGCCCAGGCTGGCCTCGAATTTGCAATAGTCCTCCTGCCTCAGCCTCCTGAGTGCTGGGATTACAGATGTGCGCCACCACGCCTGCCTTTTTATTCAACTTCAAGTGGTTTGTTTCTTAGGTTGCTCAGGATAATGGCATCTCAGACATGAGTGTATCACTTGTAGGTTTTGTTTTGCTGGGTGTTTGAAAACAAAACAAAACCCATTTACAGCAGTATTTTATTCATACACCAACAAAACCTCAGCACGGTCCTTAAGCATGTGAGCTAAAACGTGAGTTCTGATTGAGTTTGACTGTGGACAATTCCCTCAACATTTAGAAAAGCAGAGGAAATATATCAGGCTATCACACGCTCTTTCCTGATAAAGGAAGCAACTGCAAAAGCTTTTATTTATTCAAAGTAACCGATGCTATAAATGCAAAACAAAGAAAACCCAATAACTCCCCCAAATACTGTTTTCAAAATCAACACATTAAACTTGATTTTCATTAGAATGCTGGTTTTTTTTCATACTGTTAAACAAAAACCAAGATTATATATATATATATATATATATATATATATATACACACACACACACACACATACATACATAAATGATGTAAATTATCAAGGTTCATCTTCTGGACAAGAATGCCAAGTTAATCTCTCTTCATAAAAAGCAATTGCAATCTGAGGACACTTCACATTTGCCTCTTTTGCCTGTGCCGAGTGAGCCCTGTCTGAATCTTCCCACTTCCTGAGAAACATCAGTTCTCCGCTGCTGTCCCTGGCGCCCACCATTCGCTGGGGATCAAGACCTCTGGCAAAGCTTCCAGGTGTGTCAGCAGCTTCTCTTTTTTCCTTTGATTTGCTGTCATCAGATTCACTGTCAGATAAAGACTTTGTTTTTGTACCGTCTTTTTCTCTCCCAGCTTTTTGAGAATTGAGAAATGCTTCCATGAACTCCAGACAGTCTACATTTTGTTCAGGCTCCCGTGCACTGTCAGCATCTGCAAATCCCTTCCACCTCAGAAAGTACTCACCTCCCGGCCCGCCACAGCTTGGTCCGGTGCTTCTCCCGCCACCAATTCTTCAGGCTCTGCCTCCTCAACTTTTTTACTCTTTTCCACTTTGTTTCTTTCCCATGTTTTTGCAGTGTAGTTTTATTGGAGGCCTTTTTTTTTTACTGCAGACTTGAAGAGCCTCGGATGCTCAGTCGCAGGTCCGCAACGTCTTGGCCTGAGCACCCCCGCTCCTCTCGCGCCCAAGCACGAGGGCGGTAATCAGTATTTTCTTATGATGCAGATCAGTCTGTGCTTACTGTGAACTCTTGCACAAGTGTGACGACAAGATGAGCGTCCTTCTGGGGCCGGCTGCTCTTGCGCAGTGCTGGGGATGAACTCCCAGCCCTCTACCGTTTCCCTTCTCCTTGCTGTAGATCAGTGCGTGGCAGGACCATGTCCCTGTGCATTTTACTGTTCCTAGTAGTTTGGGGTGTGTCCAGTTTTGGATAAGTTCAAATAGTGCTGTTTGTCCTTTAAAAACATTTATATTTGTTTTTATTTTCTATGTATGTAAATGTGAAATTGCTGATAATCCTTTGAATGTCTCTGATTAATATTTACATTCTCTTGTTTCTATTTATGTGTTGTTCTTCCTCTCTCCTCTGCTCGTCAGGGCTGGAAGGCAGCCTACAGCTATGTGCCTGCCAGCAGGCACTTACCGCTGGGCTCCACCCCTGGGCCTGGGCAGTACACTCTGGGTGATATCCCAGATGCTATGAAGGATGTAGTGTAAATACTTTTGACTTTTTTCTTTTTAAAATGCTGAGCCATTAGTTTGGCACAGCTGGAAATGCTTGCCCCCTTCCACACTGAACAGAAGCTTAAATTTTAATTTGGTTCTTTTTAGCCTTATCTAGGCAACTTGGAGTCTGCCCTTCACATACATGGTTCAGAGGTCACCCGGAGATTTGAGCAATGTTTATAAGATAATACAATTGAGCAACACAACAATATAGTTGGGCAATTTATAAATACAACTTGGGACTGCTCCTCTCCAACTCTGTGAGCCCCTCACCAGTTACAACCTTTTCCTTGTCCACTGGGACAAGAAAGTAAAACTATGGACTTTCTTTTTCTGAAACTGGGGTTTGCAAAGTTACTAGGGGGAGCTCAAGCTTGGAATCGTCCTGCCTAAGCCTCCCAAGTAGCCTAGATGATAGGTGTGTGCTGCCACACCTGGGAAACTATGCATGGCGTGGACTGGGGCCTGCTCAAAGAAGAAAATGGAGAATTCATGCGCAGCAGGGCATGGTGATGCATGCCTGTAATCCCAGCACTTGGGAGGCTGAGGCAGGAAGATCACTGTGAGTTCGAGGCCAGACTGGACTACAAAGTGAGCTTAAGGCCAGCCAGAACTTCATAGGAAGACTCTCTCAAAAAGACAAAAAAAAAAACAAAAAACAAAGAAAAGAAAAGAAAATTCACACACATACCCCAAACTCCAAATGAACTGTCCTGTTTTTAACCTCTCATCAGTGTCTTTAGATAGCTGAGGGGTTTCGGTATTTTGCCAAGTGTGCATAGCTGTCATCCGTGGCATTGCTGTTCTCATAGGACTTAATTGTAACTAGAAGTAAAATCTTGAGATTCTTTAATTCACTCAGTTTTATAGATAGATATCTGATGAGAGTGATTCATGGAATTCCTTATGAGTCCCGGTCTTAAGACACCAATTCCATTACCTGACAGGTGCAATCACAGTCACTTATGCAGATTTTGGCTGCTATGTTCAGCTTGAGTAAGTGGCTCAAGAGCCACCTTTTAGAGTTCATTATATCAGGTGAAGTTAGCCCCTCGATCTGTGATGGCGACCCTCTTAGAGATGAGCGCCCAAACTTCAACCCCAAACCCACTTATTTATTGTAAAGTGCCAGCACTGCAATGAAACCTCAATACTGAGGTTTAGGTTTAAAAAAACTCACACATTAACATCTTTGGTCTTAAAAGGAAAACAAGGCACGTGCCATGGGTTCGCCACCACTGCACGCTCAGCTAGGAGCAAGTGTGCGGCCAAGTTACAGGCTAGAAGTTTCAGCACATCTTAGCTTCGTGTCTGCAGAGAGCCCAGTAAGGGAAAAACATACTTCATGTGGTCAGTGAATGTTCAGTCATCATGACGAACAGCTTTAGCCCCTGTAAATGGCTCCAAAATAATATATAATTTGGAGTAGTGATGGATTTGGGTGTGCCCAAGGAAAAGAAAATTGCCTACAATATTAGGAAGTTCAAGATACATAACCATCTGTGACTTGATGGAGGGGGGTGGCACATCAAGATGTATGATGCCATTTGTAAAACTAATTTCTCTTTTCATTTAATCTCTTGTTGCCTAAGAAAATGCAGCTAGTAATTAAGATACCATTTTGGTCTTGCTTATAAATGCTGTTGCCTTCATTAAATTTCACACTTGTGAAAAGGAGCTATTAAGAGACAGCCTAAGGTAACACTTTTGAAGAGCTAACTTTGTTAAAAATACGTTTTCCAAATTTCTTGCAATAAAATGTAATTGCATTTTCTGTTTTTACTTGCATAGAATCTTCTCACATATTATCCATTAGAGATAAGTCTTGGTGCTGGAGGGAATATTCTGTTAAACTGAAGTAGTACAGTGACTTTTGAATTCTCTATTCCTTAACATTCATAATTAATAAAGTTGTGAAGCTGCTTCTCTAGTTTTTCTGACATTCACTTCTCATAAGGTGAAGGAGTGGCAGAGGAGAAATTCCAGTGTGGATTGTTTTGAAGCAGTGTCCAATGTTTTTTAAAGTTGTGCTTAAAGTATCCACAATTATTAGGAAACAATCGGTAAATAATCACAGAGTCTGTGTTTCCACCCTAGAATACCTTCATAAGAGCCATAAACTAATAAAAAGAGTTTAAGAAGAGAAAAGGAAAACACTATGCAGTCTTCTCACAGACCCATACACAAACAGTACAATTATATACATAACAATGGACGCATAGAAAAAATTATTGTTACTAGATGGACCGACTGTGACCTTCTTGTGAGATTTTTTTTTTAACCTGTTCTGAGATTTTCCACTGAGCTTCTAAGTCTTCATTTCTTTTTTCTTTCCTTTTTTTTTTTTTTTTTTTGGTCCTTTTTGAGACAGGGTCTCGCTATGGAGTTCACGCTGGCTTTGAGCTCACTTTGTAGTCCAGGCTGACCTTGAATTCACAATGATCCTCCTGCCTCAGCCTCCCGAGAGCTGGGATGATGGGCGTGCACCACCATGCCCAGATGAAGTCTTCATTTCTGTGACTGGCCTACAATGACACTGGTATAAGTCACAAAAGGCTTTTAGACTAAAGTTGGCACAGTATCTAAGGATCATTTTGTGAGAAATCCTAACTCTCATGTCTTTATGTGTTTTACAGAAGCACTGAGCGGGTGTGATAGCTCACATTGTAGTTTCAGATCTCTGGGTGTCTGAGGCATAGGATTACAAGTTGAAGCCCAGTTTGGGCAATTTACTGACTTAGTGAGATCCTCTCTCAAAGTAAATTCACAAAAGAGGACCAAGGATGTAGTTCAGTGTGAAGCCCCTGAGTTCAACCCCTGATACCAGGGACACAAAAACAAAACAAACAAAACATCATTAAGTCCATTTTGTCACTGGAAAAAGTGACAATATCAAAAGGCTTCTAGTTCTTTCTTTAGATACTGATGAGAACATTGTCTATTATGCATTAGTGTTAGCATCAAAAGATTATCTTAAAGAAAAGATGTCTAGCTTTTTTGAGACAGGTTCTCAGTATGCAGTTCAGGCTGGCCTTGAGCTCACTTTGTAGAGCAGGCTGGTCTCCAACTTGCAGTGATGCTCCTGCCTCAGCCTCCCGAGTGCTGGGATTATAGGCATGCACCACCATACCCAGCAAGATATCTAGTTTTATCTTTTAGTTTTATTTTGTTCTTTGGCTTTTCTTGGTGTTACTGGGGATCCTAATACCACAAGGAGCCATTGACATCCCTCAATTATTTGCATCTTTGATAAAGATACTTCAGACAAGATGTGTGGGCTGTCATCTTTGAGTGTAGATAGAGTTCATTGTAAAATGATAGATTTTCAAAGCGAGAGAGAATACACCTTCAAGCATGAAGGTAAGAAGGTGCTACAATGACAGTTGCACTGAATGAGATCTCAGATTTCATTTATTTCTGTCCTTCAAGCAATGTCCTTCTTTTCTTCTGGGGTCATCGTTCTTTCACAAGGAGAAGGGGCTATGTTGACACATTAGGTCCTCTCTAAGTCCTTTCAGTTTGTTTGGAGACCTTGAGGGTTTTCCAGCCTGTCACCCATGGTCTGGACTTTGTACGGGCCCGGACCTTATCAGTACGCTTGCAGGTATTACGTTCTCTTGAGCTAAAGTGTGAAACCATGGCTTGTGTGGATTTTATGTGTAGCTAATGACTAAGAAAGCTAAAGCAAAAAAAAAAAAAAAAACCCCACAGAATCTTCCTTTTCAAGTAGCCCCAGTGGCCCCTCCCCCAGGCCTGCTAATGTCTAACTTTCTGCCTAGCACTAGGATTGCAAATGGAATATGAGTTAGTGCAGATGATCACAGTTTTAGATCCCACATATGCATGAGATCACATAGTGCTGCAGTCCCTCCTTATCTGTGGGTATTTTCTTCCCTTACAGTTTCAACCGAGGTCCAAAAAATATGAAATAGAAAACACTACAAGTAAACAATTCATAAAGGATTTCATAAGTGCATAGAATTCATAAGTTTTAAATTGAGTGCTGTCTTTAGTAGTGCAATGACATCTCGTACCATCCTACTGGAGACAAGAATCTTCTCCTCTGTCAGCACATCTGCCCTGTGTATCAGCCACTTAGCTATCTTGGTTGTCAGAGAGACTGTTTCATGTTGTAGTGCTTGAGGGAACATATTCCTTGAGGACGAGGGGAGGCACTGTATTATTCTTTCAGTGCTCCAGGGTTATTGCATTTCATGTAAATGTCCCCCAGGTTCACCCATGCTGTTTCCAATGAGAGAACTACATCCTTTAATACATTCATGACGGGGCCATACACAGCCTGATGGGACTGTCATGTGTGCTCCAGCCAGCAGGGAAGTGTTAAAGTCTGCATAGTATTTCACTGTGTACATATGCCACGTTGTCTTTGCCCTCGCATCTATTGATGAACACTCGTTGATTTGATTTCTTGAATATTATGGATATTGCAGTGACTGTGCTGGTACAGATTTATCATCAATATAATGACTTCATGTCCTTTGGATATATTCCTAATCACAAGGTCCTAGGGTAGTTCTTTTTGGGGGAGGGGCTTTTTGGAGACAGGGTCTCACTGTGCAGTTCAGGCTGGCCTTGAGCTCACTCTGCAGTCCAGACTACTCTTGAACTTGCAGTGACCCTCCTGCCTCAGCCTCCTGAGTGCTGGGTTACAGAGGAGCCACCGCACCTGGCTGTCATAGTTCTATTTGTATTTTTTCTTGAGGCACCTCTAGACTGTCTCTGTCAGCGCCCTGCTAGACACACCACCTCCCAGCAGTGAGCAAAGGACCCCTTTGCTCCACGTCTTGGCACCTGCCCTCCGTCATCCTACCTGCTGCAAGGTAGCATTTTGGTGAAGGGTGAGTTTGCCTTTCCCTGACGGCTAGTGAAGCTGAGCGTGTTTTCATTGGCCCCTGGGCCATTCGTGTGTCCTTGTTTGGAGACATACCCCTTCTTGTCCTTCGCTCAATTTTTAATTGTTTTCTTGCTTTTGAGTTGTTTCTTTTTTGTGTGCTTTTCATATTAATGCCTTATCAGCTGTATGATTGGCAAATATTTTCCCCATTACATGGATTATCTCTTCCTTTTCTTGTTTCTTTATCTTCGCAGAAGTTTTTTTTTTTGATATCTCATCCCATTTCTCTGTTTTGCTTATTTTTTATCCAAAAAATCATCATCCAGGTGTAAGATCTTCCTAACTTGATTCAGTCTGGCATATTAAGAAAAGAATTCATCCCCAAATACTTTACATAGCAAACCAGTACATAGAATTTGCAATTCATTGCCACGAGGGACTGATCTGATTTATATACAAGGAGCTTTCACACCATGTAAGCAAGACCCAATAGAAGACAAGACAGAAACTTGAACATTTAGTTCACAGGAAAAGAAAGCCCTGTGCCTTGGCCTTTTGAGAGGATGCTCGCTTACCTTAAATCACGTTCAAGTTAAAGCCACGCCATGATACAGTGCGATACTACTCAGCAGTGAGGAGGAATGAGCTCTTCATAGCAATATTATGCTGAATGAAAGCTGCCAGGCACAATGGTTCTACACATCATCATACGAGGTTATGCAAAGAGCTTTATGGCCAGAAATAGTGGGCGTGAGGAGCCTGGGGTAGTAGGATGGGGGGGACTTGGGGGAACTGGGTAGGATGAGGACGTTATAGTTGGGATCCAAAGTGCCCTCAAGGCTCACTGTGTGAAGGCTTGGTTGCCAGCAGCTGGGCTTTTGGAAGTGACTGGATCGTGAAAGCTGAAACTTCAAAAAGTGCATTAGTCCACTAATAACGTCATCAGCTGAGTGGATGCTGAGAGGCGGGTCTAGTTGCAGGAAGTAGACAGCCTGGAGCATGCCAGTGAAGGGTGCGGACTGCCCCATTTCCTCCCTCAGGATGCTCTCATTCTGTCTCCGCTTCCTGCCTAGTGAGGTGACAGCTTTCCTTCCACACTCTTTCACCAAGGCACTTTTGCCTCGCCACAGACCTAGGAGCCATGAAGACCCACGTTGACTGAAATCGTTGAAACCAGGAGTCAGGACAAACCTTTCCTCCTTCAAGCAGTTTATATCAGGTCTTTTGTCACAGCAACAGAAAGCTAATGAACAGATGGTGATGCTCCATAGCTGGGTGCTGGTGGCTATACAAGTGTGTTTTTCAGAACTCATGGTCCTGTGTACCCAAGAAAGATAGAATACTTTTGGCTATAAATTAAACCTCCATAAAAGCAACTTTTAAAATGTCCATATGAAAACTGCAGTACAATAAAAATTCTTTACAGCATAACAGAAATCCAGACATGTGGAAATGCTTTGGAAACACCAGCACTCTGTTCCACTCCTGGTGGAAGCGCAAAGTGGCAGTCACCTTACTTAAAGGAATTTGACAACATCTAAAAGACAATTATGTATATGTGTGTATCCGTTAACTTAGCAGGTCCATTTCAAGAAGTGTACCCCATTATTAGAACTGTCTAGGTTCCATCTTGTATTGGTCACTTTCCTATTGCCGGGACAAAAATCCCCCACACCTGCCCATTAGAGCAGGAAAGGGTTATCTTGGCTCACGTTCTTGGAAGGCTCAGTCCGTGAGCAGCTGGCTCCCAGGCACAGACCTCACGTCGGAGGGGAACACTAGAAGAAAAGCATTCACCTTGCAGCAGCCAAAGCATAGAAAGAAGGGAGTGGCTGGGGGGTGAGAATATATCCTTCCAGGTCACAGCCCAGTGACCCCGCCCACTTCTGACCAGGCCCCACCCCCTAGTAGCACAGTCAGCTATGAATTCACCAGTGGACGAATTTGTGATGAATATAGCACCAGTCATTTCCAAAAGCCCCATTTGTGCATACATGAGGCCGTGAGGGGTGCCTTTTAGATCCAAACCATAATACACTTTGTCACATGGAATAATGCCACTTTTGTTCCATGTTGTCTTTGCCAGGAAGGTTTTTTTTTTTTTAATGCATTTACATGCAGGTAGAAATGAACATTCTCCTCCCTGTTTTTACAGATAAACCTGTTTTCTGTTCAGTTCATGCTTTGTTCCTTCCCTCAGCTAGCTCAGAGGTTCTTGCATGTCACTACATAAAGAGCAGCCTCTTCATGGGTTTTCTGTGAGGATGTGGGGGGGGGTGTGTGACATTTCTAAAAATCAACTGGGTGCAGCTGTGTTCTACTGGGTGTATCAGTGTTGTGAATTCTCATTGACATCAGGGTTCTGTCCACATTACCCTCTCATAAGCACTGTAGTAAGATTAGGATAAACCCCATTTGACCCCATCTGATGCTGTCTGAACTCAGCCACATCTCCAAAATCCTGTCTTCAAATGAGGCTACGTCCTATGAGGCACTGGGGTTCCAAACTCCCACATCTCTTTTGGTGCAATACAATTCATCTCATAGCAAATAGGCATAGACTTTCTCTCTGGAGTGGCAAAATGTTCTAGAAATTCTTAGTGGTGTTGGTTGTATAACACTGCATGGATTTCACGCCACTCAATTATACACTTAAAAATTGTTAAAATGGAAAATTTTATGTATATTTTATTGCAACTCAGTGAAGTTCTTGCCTCCTTAAAAATGTTTACTTTTCTTTCTCTGCTTTAAGGAGTGTAGATACTTATAATTCAAAACTTTGAAGATTTACACTGAGTGTGGTGGGACACACCTATCATCCCAGAACTCTGGAAGGCTGAGGCAAGAGGATCACATGTCCAAACCAGCCTGGGGAATTCAGAAACGTAACAAGACCCTGTCTCAAAAACAGTATAGTGCTAGCAGGTTTGATCCCCAATACTATTTTTTTTGGTACTGGGAATTGAACTCAGGACCTTGTGCTTGCCAGGCAGGTGCTTGTGCTGCTGAGCTATATCCCTGGCCCCTCAGTACTATTTTTAAAAAGAGAGAAAGAAGGAAAAAAAAATTAAACCTGAAGACTTAAAAGCAGCTCTTTTTTCAAAATGAGCCACAATTTTTTTGTTAGGTGTTAATAGGGGCACCAATTCCTCTCTTTAATATTTTTTAATTGTGGTACACGATTACATTAATCATGAAGAGTTGGTACATGTCCATGACATCCTAATTCTCTTTTTAAATGTTTGTTTGTTTGTTTCTTGAGGCAGAGTCTTACTATGTTGTTTGGGCTGGCCTTGAACTCACAGAAATCCTCCTACCTCAGTCTCTCTAGTGCTGGGATTACAGGTATACATTACCATACTGGTAGCTCAGGCTGCCAGTTCCAGAGGCTGGTTTATTATGTTTTAAAAAAACCACTTAGTTTAGAGATCATTCCAAAATTAGGTTCTCATTTTTACCTTTAGGGGATGGCGAGGCAATGATAAATTCTTACCACTTTGTTATAATGCCAACTTTATTGTTGTATATAAGCTTTACAGAAAAATATAATAGCTTTCCTTTGTCAAGTTGTAGGCATTATTCCTGGTAGTAGAGTTTGATTGATAAAAATAAGATGTATAGTATTATTTTGATTTGGTTAGATTTGTCCTTTTTTTAAAATCTTTTTTTGGTACCGGAAATTGAACTCAGGACCTTGTGCTTGCCAGGCAGGTGCTGTGCTGCTGAGCTGTAAACACAACTACATTTGTCCTTTTACGTAAGCATTTTGTTTGGAACAGCAGAAGCTGTCATCCTTGGCTAAGAATAAGAAGTGGAAGATGAGCTCAAAACGAACCTCAGGACCTGTTCAGGAGGTTACAGATCCAGGACAAAGGAAATGAGGGGGTAGACAGAGTGATAAAGTGGAAGAACGTTCATGTGTTCTCTGGGAGTGGGTAGAGATTTTTCTGCACACCCAGGTGTCTCTGGTTTTGCTCTTTTTAATGGTTCTCTCCCACTGTCCTCACAGCAGTTGTCACCGTCACGGAGCCGGGTGGTGTCGTTGGGCATGCTGATGAAATTACGGTGAAGTTAGAGATAGTCTGGCAGTCACTCTGGCCGCCCTCTTAGATCCAAGCAGTTTTGGTAGCTCCCCTGAAGAGTGGCCGCCGGCCCACAGGCATCTTGCCCTCAAAGCTAATCAAGGTGAGAGCAGGCTTGATATTCAGGAGGTCAGCAAGGCAGTACAGAATCAGGGAGAGCTCGCAAATTCCTTTGCTTATTTTCCCTTCTTCCTATGGGCCGCCGCAGGGCGAAGGTCTGGAGTCCAGGACTTCAAGCTGAGCGTGGGTGTCACTGCCCCGCCCAGCTGAGGAGTGGTAGGTAAGCACTTAGAGACATGATTTGTTTCACAAAAATGAGGTTATCTCAAAGGCCACTGTTACCTCTTTTTGCCATGATTAGTTGAAGTATTCTTTTTGGCAAGCTATTCTGTGATAGAATGCTCCGGAAAATAGTTCTGAGGCTGGCTTGGAAAATGAAAGCAGCACAGACATACTTATCTGATAACTACACCCAAATCGGGACGCATTTAAAAATGTATCCATGTCTCACTAGATATCATCTTATCGACTTCATTTTCAGAAGAGGCCGAGCGAAGATACTCTTCATTAACATGCTGCCCTTAAAAAAAACTTTTTAATACAAGGTTTGCAAGATATTAAAGCTATGGTAATTGGATGTCTTTCGGAGAGATAAACCATTAGGGTTTATGAGTCACGTTAACAGAAGCCCGCTCCGCTCCCGCATTGCCTTGATCAGCGCGCTCCACAATAAACATAAAATCCTCTGCCTGGAGTTCGCAGCGCAGCAAGGGAGACCGGGAAGCCGGAGAGCCGTAGGAGGAAGCAGCCTCTGGTCCTGCTCCTGGTAAACGCGCAGCGCTCAGTGCGCTCCGGGCCCCAGGGAAGTCCCGGTGGGCTGCAGCGGGGACACTCTTCCCCCGGTGACTCAGGGGCTGCTCTGCGGCCTCAAGGACCCCCAGAGCCTCATCGAATGTATTTCTGAATGTATCCCGAAGCCTCTGCGTGACTAAAACAGCAGTAATATAGGCGGCTGGCCTGGGAGGTACAGGCAGGGGAAGGGATGGGTCTGGGCAGTGGTGGGTGCTCCGCACCAGCGCACAGGTCAGGTTCCCCTGTGTCCGCGGCGCTCACTGCGCTAGAGGCAGATTCTGTGCACCTGCGCCCCGGCTCGTCGGCAATCGTCCTGGCTTCCTGGTGCACTTTTTTTTGGCGGGGGTCTTTTTGAGATAGGGTCTCACTACGCAGTTCAGGCTGGCCTTGAGCTCGCTTCGTAGCCCAGGCTGGTCTCGAACTTACAACGATCCTCCTGCCTCAGCCTTCCAAATGCTGAGATTACAGGCGTGCACCACCAGGCCGCGTCCACTGCACCTTCTGAGGCTATGGAAGCGTTTGGTCTCCTCTTCATCCTTGTCTTTAACTCACCAAAAAAAATCGCTAATAGTGATTTAAAACATACACACACACACACACACACACACACACACACACACACAGTCACAGCAATTCTAGGGCTCTGGCCCTTGTGTAGGAGGAGCCATTTGGTAATTCTTTGGTGTGCGCCACAGGCCGAGTCTCTGAACACAAAGCAGGGACTCTGCCTGTTGGTGTCAGTGAGGAGGGCATTGTGTGCGCCACTCTGCGCCCTTACACAGAAATTCTCTCGGCTGGAGGCTGTGGCAGCAGCTGTGTGTGGTGGATCGCAAACCACAGTCTCATAAAAGCCCCATTGTTTTCTTCTTTTTACCTCTCACTGCTTTATTTCTGGTTTTATAGATTTCACTCTGCTTTTAACTTGAGGTTTGTTATAGTTTGTGGCTGGATGTCGCCCCCCAGACTCAGGCAGTCACGGGGCGGGCCTCTAGAGTTTCTGACTGATCCGCGGTCCAGTGCTGGGATTAAGGGTGTGGGCGCTGCACCCGCCCTGGGATGGGCAGCCTGCATACCATATAAGGGAGGGAAAGAGGCTGCTCTCTGCTGCAGCTGCTCCTCCCTTTTTGCTCTTGCTGCTTTTGCTGTTTTCTGCCGCCATGAGCTGCTGCCCTCTGCCATGTGCCACCTGGCCTTGGAGCCAGCTGAGTTTAGACTGAAACCTCCACAGATTGTGAGCTAAGCAAACCTTTCCTTCCTTCATTCTGGGTGTCAGTTATTTTCTCCCAGCAATGAGAGAAAAGTAACTAAGACAATGTTCTTAAAAACTTTTTGTAAATTGAAAAATATTTATGTATAATATTATAATAAGAATATCTGAATTAATATATTTACCTAAGAACATTTTTGTCATGATTATTGGAAAGCATTATACGAGTCTTATTGCGTGTGAGCCTTCTTTCAAAAGAAGTCTTTGGTTTAGCCAGGTGTGGTGGTACACACCTGTAATCCCAGTTCTTGGGAGTCTGAAGCAGAAAGATTGCTGTGAGTTCAAGGCCAGCCTGGGCTAGAGAGTGAGTTCAAAGCTAGCCTGAACTGCATAGTGAGATCCTGTCTCAAAAAACCCTAAAATAATTTTTTTAAAAACAATTTAAAAATTTGTCCTACAAGAATTTACCGAGGGCTGGGGATATAGCTCAGTGGAATAAGCGCTTGTCTAGCAAGCGCAGGGTCCTGAGTTCGATCCCCAGTACCGCAAAAAAAAAAAAAAAAAAAAGAATTTACCGAATGCTAGATGTTATTTTGTGGTCAAGAAGATGTATCAAAAACAAACCCTTCTCCACCAGAAAATTCTTAGAATTAATAACCAACCTCAGCAGTGTACCAGGTTACAAGATCAATAAACAACTATCATTAGCATCTGTATACACCTATAATGAATGAGATGACAAGGAAATTAGGAAAATAATACTATTCACAGTAACTTTAAGAAAAATGAAACACCTAGGAATTAACCTATCAAACATAATGAAAGATCACTACAAAGAATACTACAGTGCTCTGAAAAAAGACATTGAAGAGATGTCAGAAAATGGAAAGGTGTCCATGCTCCTGGATAGGCAGAACCAATATTGTCAAAATGGTCACCCTTCCAAAACTATTATATAGATTCAATAGTCTCAATCAAAATACCAACAACATGATGTTTTACAGATCTAGAGAAAACAATCCTAAAATTCATGTGGAACCAGAAGGGACCCAGAATAGCAAAAGAAGCAGTCTTGGACAACAAAAGCAAAGCAGGAAGCATCACAATACCTGACTCTAAGCTACACTGCAAAGCAACAGTGATAAAAATGGCATGGTGCTGGAACAGAAACAGACATATGGATCAAATAAAGGATACAGAAAAATCCACAGACACATGCAGCTAGTTGATCATTGACAGAGTGGCCAAAAAGATTCATGGAAGGAAAGACAGCCTATCCAACAAGGGCTACTGGGAAACTAGATAGCTGTTTGCAGAAGATTGAAATGGGCCCATATTTCTCACCATGTACTAAATTAAAATAAAAATGGATCAAAGATCTAAACATTAAAACAGAAACATTGAACCTACTAGAAGGTAAAATAGGTAAAACACTTGAAGTGACAGATGCAGGAAGGGATTTTTTAAATAGAACCACAATTGCACATGAAGTAACAGCAAGAATCAACAAAGAGGGTTACAAAAAGCTTGTGTACAGTGAAAGAATCAATTAATAAAGTGAAGAGACAACCCACAGAATGGGGAAAAATTTTGCCAACGTTCCTCAGATAAAGGTCTAATACCTAGAATATTTCAAGAACTCAAAAAAAAATTAGTCCACCTAAAAAGACCCAGTCATGAAATGGACAAGTGAAATGAACAGATACTTCACAGAGGAAATAATTACTTTTCAGAGACGTCTTCTAGGTGTGGTTGGCTTTTGAATCTGGCTCAGGATCCTGCCTCTTCAATTCATTAAGGCCAAAGGTTTTGGCCTGGTTGGCCCAGCAGCCAGTTCTTTGGTACAGGACTGTAGTACTGTTTATGGCCCCCAGACCATCTAAGGATTGGCATCCAAGGAAGATCAATTGATTACAACAACTGTGCCCCATTGGCCAAAGTAGTACACTCAGTAATAACAACAGTATCAAGTATAGATTGGAAAGTGACAAACTGTGATAACTATTCATTTGCTGCCTTTAACCACAGGTACAAGATTTATAGTTATACAAAACATCTAAGACAGATGAGAAAATTATATACAGTAAATACCTATTCATTAGAGGGGAGAAAATGTAAAAGAGATGAAGAAAAGACAGAGATATGAAAGAAGAGAAAGAGATGAGAAGCAGGGCTGCAGGACAAAAGAGATTACCCAAGCGTCAGTGTGTTTCTACCCAGAGGCCTCCGGCCAGAGTCCCCCGCTTTCACTGCGTCTGTAGGGTGTCTTCCTTTCTCGCAGCACGAGCCAGGAGCTGGGGAGAAAATGCGGACTGCCCCTTCCTTTTACTGCACGGTGGTCTTTGTCTCCTCGTTCTCTCAGACTCCAGGAAAGTGGCTGTGGTTCTCTTTTCGTTTTGAATATTATTTTTGCATTTCGACATTGGCTTGGTAAAGTGATCATGCTGTATGTATATCTGTATAAACAAAAATTAAAGTGAAACTGCTTTTCTTTTCTTTTCTTTCTTTTTTTTTTTTTTTGCTTTGAGACAGGGTCTCACTGTGCAGTTCAGGCTGACCTTGAGCTCACCTTGTAGCCTGGGCTGGTCTCAAATTCACATCAATCCTCCTGCCTCAGCCTCCCAAGTGCTGGGATTATAAGCATGTACCACCACACCCAGCTGAAACTGCTTTTATTTGATCACATTAACCGTGCTTTACTTGCTTGGTAGGCACATGCGACTGGTGGCTACTGCATCGGGTAACACAGATTTTCATCACAGCAGAAAGTTCTACTTCATCACTGCACAAAGTTCTGTGTGGAGAAGTGGGGTGGCTCGGCATTTGGATTTGCTTCAGTTTTCTCATGGTGTTATGTAAGTTCCTCTAGCAATCCCTGTATCCGTAGTAAGCTGAAAGTTATATGCACATACTTGGACTTTATTACAAGAGTGTCTCATGGGTGACTTTGTATCCTTTCTACTGTTACTTTACGAAGAACTAAGAATTGACCACAAGGTTTTTCACCGTGGCTGTAGCTGTTGATCTTGTGCTGGAGGCAAAAATCCAATCTGAGGCTATTTCAAGAGGGAAGGGAGCAAGCTGGAGTGGAAGCACCGAAGACTGCTTGGGGGCTTTGTTCTAAAGGGAGATCAGAGCTGGGGCACTTCATGGCGGGGATGGAGAGCTACACTGGAGAGTCCGTACGGTATGCGCTGGCAGGAATGACTCCTCTGGGAGGGGAACTCTGACAGCGTGGGAACGTGGAGTAGGGACAGGGGTTGGGGCAGTGGCGGCACGGCTGTAGAAAAGGTCCTCGATCATCCCCTGGGAGTCACGGGGCTTCTCTGGATTTCACATCTCAGCGTCTGAGACTGTACAGGGGGCTGTCGTGGCCCCTCACTGTGTGCGACTCCCATGCAGTGTGTGTCCCTCGCTGCCCGTGTGGGGCTCTTCTCTGGCTGTCATTTCCATCCACAGCCTTTCACTCTGGAGCCTTCTCCTGCCCATTTCTAGCTGGCTCCTAACATGCCACAGGTTCAGACATTTGCAGCCAACCACACTGAATTGGGAAAGAAAACAAAAGTCCTGTTTTGGTGATCGCAAGCGGGAAGTGACAACCTGGCACTGAGAATGGCCTGGGATTGGCTGCTCCGGGGGCTTCCGGGTCTCTGTCCTGCTGTGTTTGTATTGTCCTTTCTATCACTCATAGTTGTTCTGCCTCTGCCGCTCTGACCTGCACGTGGCCCCACTGACCTTTGCTTACATCACCAAAGTTTGGCTCCCGCTGCAGCAGCAGAGTCCTGAACCCGTCAGGCTTCCTGGATGGAACTCATGAGAAGAGGAATGTGATTGGCCCAGCTGAGAGCCTTTTCCTGAGGTCTGACCTCCCGTGAGGTTGGCTGACCTTGCAGCCTTCCCTGCTCCTGTCTCCTCAGCGGCTGCCGAGAGAGGCCTGTAGGATAGGACAGGAGAAGTGTGCGGCCGAGGCAGCTTTTAGGAGGACTTTGGGGCAGGGCCAGCGCTTGGCACTTGCATTCCTGCGACTATCTGCATTGTATGTAATACAGGGAGCAACAGCCATCTAAATGAAGTGCATACTTTAAGTTACCAATTTTTAACCTATTTAACTTCCTGCTTGTTTACTTTTTATTTGCTAGATTCTATTTATAACATAGTCTCACCAAATATTTGTACAGTGAATGACTTTTGAAATGATAGATAAGAATTGCTTTTTTGATTATCAGCTTTATTTAACTTCTGTACCTTTGGTTCAAAAAGAAAATGGCTAGACTTGAAAAGTCTCTACATATGGGGGGAAAAAAATCAGGATTTGGCAAATGCTTCCAAGACAGATCAGCATTCAAATTCATTTACCTGCTCTAATTAACTGAAAGGGGAGACTCTGAGTTTTGCTCCTGGGAACTAAAGTTATCTCAGAATTTTAAAGTTTTTATTCAATATAAATATATTGGGTATATTTATTTAAGAGTATTATTATTCCCTAAAGCCAAAATGCACAATTGCTACCAATTTAATAAATATCTTGAGATTGGATGGAACTCATTTGAAGAGCAAAATGTTGCCTTAATGCCAACATGTCCTTTTAATGTATTTGGAGCCAGATGTTTGGCCTCATTTGCTGGAGTGGATGCAACATTAGCCTGTCAGTCCCCTGCTGTTTGCCGTTATTTAGGAGTGTCACGGGCTTGAAGCTTGCATGCTTCTTAGGAAAGCTTGAAGAGGGGCTTTAAATGGAGAAAGAGGCCAAGCTGTGGTCCCTGTCCGGAACACTGAGGTTAAAAACAAAATGAAGTGACTATAGATAAAGCAGGATAATCTTAATGTGAAAAAGTAGTCACAATTGCTAAACGCAGTCCCCCTTGTACATGATTTTTGTTTCGGCTGTCAGTCGAGGTCCTGAAGCAGAGAATCAGATCTTCATCCAGGGCTCCTCTCCCCTTCCAAGGAGCATCCAAAGACACACGTATTCCACGATGCAAATCTGAGCAGTGACAGAGAACACAAGCTGCGTCCCTAAGGTAACAGGGGCCACACTGTTCTCATAACTCCTTGCCCTGTGCTTTGTTAACCTTCCATACTTAACCTACAGATTATTGTATTAAAGTAAAATTCTTCTTTAACAGTAATAGCAGGACATAGTTCTCGTACTGTTTACTAAGGAACGGTGGGGCTGCTTGGCGTTCCATTACACTAGCATGCACATTTCACTGTTCTTCTGCTAGATGCACAGTGTGCGTCTTATATAATTATAATGTAAACCATACAACTCAGCCAGTCCAGGTCTCAGGGTAGGAATGTTCTCCCATAGTTAACGACTTTTGGTTTTCCAGAGCTCTCGCCCCTTAGGGATGCCACTCGTGTAGACACTAGCAAACATTAACACTTGTAAACCAGAAACATGTAAGTCCACTGTCAAGTGCTGTTTCCTTAGTTTTAGAAATACAGGGATTTAATGCCCAATATTTTATTTAAGATCTTTACGTCTAGGTTCATAAATGAAAGGCACCTGTAATTTTCTTTTTTCATACTCAGACTCTCTTTCTCTCTCCATATATATATATATATATATTTCCCCCCCCCCTCATTACGTAATTCAGGTTTGCCTTGAATTTACTATGTAGCCAAGGCTGGCTTGGAACTTGCAGTGATTCTCCTGCTTCAGCCTCCTGGTGCTGGGATTAATACCACACCAGGAACTCACTGGTTTTACAACTAAGAACTGACTGCACCATGAAGTGATCTGAATAATCATTTCTTATTTTGGCATTTTCTATATTTTCTAAACAACTTGAAAAGAAAGATTAGTCAGCTTCTGAAAATTTGATAAAATATGTTGTAAAACCATCTGGTTATTTGGAGTTGATTAAAAACAAGGGTAAGAGGGGCTGGGGATCTAGCTCAGTGGAATAAGCGCCTGCCTAGCAAGTGCAGGGTCCTGAGTTCGATCCCCAGTACCGCCAAAAAAAAAGAAAAAAAGAAAAAAACAAGGGTAAGGAACAAAGAAATCTCTGTTTCTTTTCCTTCTGCACCATGTTGGCATTTTATCTTTTTAAGAGAACTTCTAGTATCTTTTTAAAGTTTATATCATCTTGTTTATTGTATAGCTGCTAATACTTTTTTCACTTGTTTTTACATTCACTGGCAAATAGCTCATATATGTGAACAAATAGAACTGTATGTTACAGCCTGCTGGCAGAAAAGATAGGTAAAACTCTAGAGGTCATAGCCACAGGTAAGGAATTTCTGAACAGAACCCCAGTTGTCTTGGAAAGAGTATTGAAATCAACAGAAAAGAAACAACCAGCAGAGTGAAAAGACAACCTCTAGGATGGGGAAAAGTATTTCACCAGTGACTCCTCAGACAGAGGACTCATATCTAGAATACATAAAGAACTGAAACAAATGAGAGCCACCCCAAAGAAAAGACACAGTGTAAAAAATGACAAGTAAAATGAAAGGACACCTCACAGAAAAAGTACAAGTGGCCAATAAAGGTATGAAGAAATGCTCAGCATTGCTGGCCATTAGAGAAATGCAAATTAAAATAACACTGAGTTTCCAACTTACCCCAGAAAAAATGTCCATCATCAAGAAATCATATAATAACAAGTGCTGGCAAGGCTGTGGGGAAAATGTAAACCTTCTATACTGTTGGTAGGGATGTAAACTAGTATAACCACTATGCAAATCAGTATGGAGATTCTTCATAAAATTAAAGCTAGAAGTTCCATTTGACCCAAGGATCTCCCTCCTAAGTGTGTTCCCCAGAGTTACAGACATCATACCATAGTGATACATGCATAGTTGTGTTCATCGCAGCATGATTCATAACAGCTAAATCTTGGAGGCAACTCCTTCGTCCACCCACAGATGAACGGATAAAGAAAATCGGCACTTACACACAATAGAGCACTACTCTGCCATAAAGAAAGATAAACTTCAGTCATTTGTAGGCAAACGGACAAAGACAGCAAAAACAGAAAGAGGAAACGGGGAAACAAGTCCGCTCTTCCTCTTGCTGTCCCTTATACTGTACACAGGCTCCCCACCTGGCATGGGAGTAGCGTGCCCGTGCCCAAGCCCAGCGTTAGGCAAGGAACCAATCACAAACCACCTCCCAAAAGCCGACCGCCGCGGGCTTTGTGGGCATGCCCAGACACCAACTGTAACAACAGGGCAAGTCTTCATTGGGCTTCTGGCTAATCATGACTAGAAAAAGCGCTTCACTGGAGAAAGCAGTTAACAAGAATTACGCAATGAAGGCAGACAGGCAGAGCATGGGGAAGCCAGGTGCTCAACACCAGGGTAGTGGTGGCGCACGCCTGTAATCCCAGCACTAGGGAGGCTGAGACAGGAGGGTCGTTGTGAGTTCTTCGAGGCCCGCCTGGTCTACAAACTGAGTCCAAGTTCAGCCTGAACTGCATAATGAGACCCTGTCTCAAAAAGAAAAAAAAAACCCTTTATATATATATATATATATATATGATTATAATTAATAAGTTTCCTGCAAGTAAACATAAGCAGAAATTACAATAACCGTGTTTTATTTTGTGGGAGAAAGTGAGACTGTTGTCTGCTGGGTGAACTTGCAGGCTTGTGTAGAACAGGTAAGATACACCTCTGCCGTGAGGAAAAGTGAACCCTAGAAATTCCTGGGACGGCTGTGGAGGCCTCCACTGGTCTTAATATGTGGTATGTTTTTCACTTCTGTGGTGAAGTTTTCCACGGTTCATATGGTCTTTAGTGCACTTTTAAACAGCTGATTAGAAACTTTGTAGTTATCTTCCCATTACTGATATTTAACTTAGTGATATTACATTGCTATTATGTTATAATAGTCACTGCTACTTGTTGAGACTAATTTTGTGGCCTGTTTTCATAAAATATGCCATACATGCACGAAGAATATAACTCCATCTCAGAAGCTTATTTGCTGAATTGCTTAGATGGACCATATACTTTTTAATTTTTTTGTCTGTTTGGCCTATCAGTTATTGAATAGTGGGTTAAAATATTTATTCCTTTCGTGAGAATATATTTTTCCAGACATGTACATCTGACAGTTTTCCTTTATGAATTCTGAGGCTGTAAAGTTAGTTGCACACAAATTGACAATTTTGCCTTTTTGCTAAGTTCATCATTAGAAATAAATCTGTTTCACTAGTACCTTTCATTTTTTAATTTTGGCCATACTTTTATTATCAAACATCTGAGGTCCTTATCTGTTAAGTGTTTTTTTTCTAAATATTTCCAAAGAGAATATGGCACGGTACCATCATGTCCATCTTTTTGCTTAGCTCACTGACAGTTATCACTGCTGTTTTATTTTTATCTGACTTTACATTTGTGCTACTTTCTGTTGTATTGTGGTCTCTTTTTCTGTTCCTTCAGATCCAAGGTTTGGGAAAATTAGTGTATTTCTTCCTCACTCATGAGAAATATAACGTCTACTTCTTTGTGTGTCATCACGCATCTTTAATTTATGCTGAATGTAGCCTGTTCCTTCTGTACCCAAACTTACATTTCAGCCCCTGCCTGTTTTACATGTTACCGTCTACATTTTTTACTGTTGCCCACGGGACATCACTCTTGTTAAGCTGTGTTATTAACATGTATCTCATTCTCTGTTCAATATCTGTCATGCTTCTTAGACTTTTACCTCTAGGATTGTTTTACCCCTCCCCTTGGAAGTGTCCCTGGGTGTGGGGATCAGAAGAGGTCGAACTGTTTTTGTCTGAACACTGACTTAACGGTAGAATTTTCTGGTCCTCCAACTGCGGTTACAGAACAGTAGGGACAGGCAGGTAGCCACACTGACACCCCCACCCCGCGCCTGGCACCAGGGTGGCTCCGCCAGGCTCCCTCCCCTGGGGCAGCCGGGAGGCTGCAGGGCCCCAAGCGGGAGCACGTGCCCCTTCACCAGCGCCACCACTCTGCGGAGCTGAAGAGGCCTCGACAGAGAGGTACATACAGAAAGAGATTCACAGGCAGCACTTAAAACCAAGGGAACTCATGCTTTAATAGACACTGAAATCACAAAGGAATAAGGCCAAGTGCCTTAGCAGTCTCAATAAAAATATGAAGTTCTTTTTACATGGCAAATTTTGTAATATAAAAAGTTTAATGCTGTCTGGAAACTGTGTAATTTACAAAAACGGTCCACGTAGGCCAAAGATGGCTAACACTGCACTGAAGAGCAGGAGCGGCGAGTGGGGCAGGAGGCTGAGGAGGGAGAAGGGCCGGGTGCTGAGAGGGAACATCGCTGAGGGTCTGACACAGACGAAGGCCTGCTTCACAAACCACACGGACAGTGGGTTCAGATAAAACACAACATGTGAGGGAAATTACACGATTTTACCTTCTGCCTACCTATGAAAGCAAACCAGATTATTGTATATTTGTCCAACTTTAACCAAAACTAGCAGAGCTACAGGGCAGACAAGGAATGTGCTATGCTTGTCACTGGATGCCCTCAGGGCAGATGATAGCAGGGTCAGGACCATGTGGGCTGTGAATTTTTAAAAAATGAGTTGGAGGTAAAAACTAATTTATTTGCTGCACACAAAAGTGGATTCAACTGTAAGTTTTAGTAGCTAATTTTCCCATGGTACTTTGACTTTGTCAAAAATATCAAAGTAGTCTGAAGTTCACTAGTGAGAATCAAGAGCGTCTACAACCTTGCCTTGCGGTCCTACCGAGGTTTCTGAGAGGAAGATTTTATTGCTTATCTGCAGTGTATTTGTTGGCACCTGGTGGAAATAGTGTAGGGCAGGGCTTTCCAGGTTCCTGAGCTAAAAAGAAACATTCAATGCTATCTGCAAATGGAAAGAACAGAAAAAAAAATTTTTTTTGTAAATCCACACTCATTACTCTTCCTACAAGAGAGGAAGAGTCAGTGTGGCTAAGCCGATGTTACCTGCTCTAGTCCACATGGCCCTTCTGTGCTCAGGGTCCCATCACACCCAACAGTCTTAATCCACATCCTCACACTCACTTGTCCTGGGCCTCACAAACAACATTATTCCAGTTGTGTTGCCTGTCACCTATATCAGGAGTTGGCAAATTTTCTCCTAAAAGGCCAGGTGTTAGCCAGGTACAGTGGCATGCCATTGAGATCCCAGCTACTCAGGAGGCTAAGGCGGGAGGATCTCAAGTTCGAGGTTTGCCTGGGCCATTTAGTGAGGCCCCTTCTCAAGACAGAAACTAAAAGGGGCTGGGGGTTGTAGCTGAGTGACGGAGCACACACCTAGCATGCAGGAGGCCCTGGGCTCCATCCTCAGCACCACCAAAAAGAAAAAGGTTTATACTCCAGGACTTTAGGTTTTGTGGGCTAAGAGTCAAAATCATACTATTATGTAGGTATTTCCATAGTTATTTAAAAGGGTAAAATCTAAGCGTATGGCCATAAAAACCAGAGAGCTTACCAGATTTAGCGTATGGATCATAGCTGCCAACCCCTGATCTATACAAAGAAATCGGTGTGAATTATACAATCTCACAAAACTTTAAGTGCATAATTTTTTTCAGTGTAGCCTGAAACACTCACTTTGATTTTAGGATTTTTATATACATTTCACTCTTACAGAAACACCAAGACTGACAGACAGTAAACAGAAAGAAACAATGACTCTGGTGATCTTTAGATTGATCACATTATTTTATCAACTTTGTTTTTCCTTCACTGGAACTTATGTCTAGGACAATGGAAAAAATTCTGTTTGGCTCTTGAGGATGAAACCTAAAAGAACGATGTACTTGGGACTAAAGCCAGGTCAGTGCGTGTGTCTTCCTGGCTGGCTTGGTAACCACAGGAAGTGGGCTGGGGTGGAGGGATTTGCTAGTGGTGGGCGAATGAGGCAGTGCCCACGGACGGGGCACAGAGCTGGGGCTTCCTATGGGGCTCCTGGGCACTTGGGAAAGAGGCTCCTGGGCACTTGGGGAGATGCGCTGAGAAGGGACGCCCAGCCGTCCGCGTGCGGGTTAGACGTTTGCTTTGAGGTGTACTCTTCGTGGTTGCGGACCTGATTTCATTATCTAAATGCACAGTGCTATAAATTTGGTTTTCCTTTGCTACACTGGTACTTTCATTACTACTTTTCCCTAACATAAAGACATCTTCAAAGTTACTCGATGCTTTATAAAGTGTTTCTCTGCCAGTGTTGGGGTCAAGGTTAGAATGTGCCACCCTTATCGTTTGTGTTTGTGAACATCGTGGTTGGGGTAAATGGAAAACCCTCTATGGTGTAGCTCGCGAGAATAATGCAAACTCATTAAATACTGTCCTTTCTTCAGAAGAGTATATTAAGGAACAGGGGAAGAGGGCAGTTCATGCTTACAAAGTAGAACCCACCCCAGGTTCAAACTGCACCTGGGGGTCTTGATGTTCTTGTCCTTCCTGCCAGGCCCAAATGTCCCCTCTGTGTGCTGCTGCTGTCCTGGGCCAGGCAGTTGTGCGCCCTTCCGTGACACACCCTCCCAGTGAGAGTGCAGAACGAGAGAATGAAGTTTAGCTGGAGAATGAATTCTCCAACTACACTTGGTACTAATGATTTCCAACATTTCATTTCTTTATTTTAAATAAATTAATGGTTACCCCTACCTAAACTATTCCCTTGTCTGGTCCAAGCTGGTCCCTAAGGACACCATCACAGCTGGAGAAAAGCCCACCTTCCCTTTCTACGGCTCACATCGATTTCTCTGTTCAGCGCTAACCTGGGTGTATGTGTCGGCCACAGGCGCCCTGCTCCGTAGGGTACAGATGGGAGTCTTCTGCAGCAGCTGAGGCAGCTCACTCGGGGACAGGTCCTGGGATCGTGGGAACCTGGCAAGGGACTGAGATAAAAGAGGTTTGCAGGGCCTGGAGTTGGGAGAAGCGGATACACTTAAGCAGCTAATAAAGGGAACGGGAGATGGGAGGTGAGGTTCTGGTTGAATCTAGTTAGCCAGAGGATTGATTTTTTTTTTTAACTTTTAAATTTTTTAAAATAGTTTTTCCTTAATAAGAAACTGAATAATTTCAACATTTCCCCCCAAGCTGGATAATTGCTTATGGTGTATGACTATTCAAAATTTGATAGTTTAAAAAACTTTCTGAGCTTTTAAAAATAATGGCTATAAATGCAAAGTACTATTGATAATAAAACCAAGTTGTTTATCCACGTACAAAACAGGTCAGTAATGTTTTAAAAGCACAAAGTTGCATTTTCAATCACAATTGCATAGTTCTAAAATGCCTGGATAAGAGTTACACAAACTTCTTAGGAAAATTCAAGTTTGGCTGGTAGTAGGGCCCAGAGCTTGGTGGAGCAGAGCAGTTCAGGCTGGAAGCACTGTTTCAGTGTGAGTTATTGCATTGCTGCTGGGATGTTCCAATATCATGAGACCAAAATTGCTTACCACTTAATTATAAATCACTGGCATTTTAAAAACCATTATTCTGTTTTTGGCTAATATCACATTTGCATGTAGAATTCAACTTAAGTTTTCTATATCCCACCCCCAACCAGCACCTGAAAGCCTTAGAAAAGCCCCATTTGTACTTCTGCATATAAAAGGTACTGCATATAGACCTCTTAGCAAAATATGTGCTCCCTTTCCTCTCCCATCCCAGAACCACGACCATTTGTGTATAAAATCCTGTTGAAGAATCACATCACAGGTGAGAAACAGGGAGTTCAAAGTAAACATTTGGCGAAGAATGTAGAAAATGCCGCAAGCCTCCTGTACTGACCCCACCGAAGTCCCGGCCTCAGGCGAGTCGGGCCGGAGGGGCCCCGCAAGGGCGCATGGTGACTGCGGGTGTGGGACAGCCCCTCGCCCACAGAGCCCGCCCTGGCGAGGTGGTGCTGGTGGCTGCGTGGGGTGACTGCTCTAGATGAGGGGACGGCCGGAGGGACCTCAGGATCCTGTCCATGCTTCTGTGTGCTGAGTCAGTGGGCAGAAAGATACTTTAGCATTTGGAAGAAGGGAAGAACCTTCCTGGGGAGAGGAACTTGTAGCCATTAGCAGAAGGGAGTCTTAGGGGGCGTTCGGGTGCCGGGGCGAGGGGGCCAGTGGGCAGCAGCGGGCCCAGCGCTGTAGTCTCGGTGCGCCAGTGGCCGTTGGGAGGGGCTCTGGGGGGTGCCTCGTCCCGCCGCTGCAGAGACAGCTCCTGAAGTTCCAGCTTATCTGCCTCTTCCTCCTTCTTGTTGTGCCGAGGTGACAGGTTTAGCAGGCTGAGCACATCTCTCTTGGAGGTCATGGTTCCCGGCGGCCCTCTCGCTGGTTTCATGGGACCTGTGGAATGTGGGGCTGCGTTCTGCCAGAACATCTTCAGGTTGTGCACGGCCTGCACCTTCTCGTCGATGGCTGCCAGCTTCAGCTTGTCTAGGTCAGGAGCATCAGCCGGACTCGAGCGTGCAGAACCTGCTGAGGAGTAGGAGAGCGCAGGGGATGGGGCACTTCCAGCGGGGGATTGGTGGCCTGAGCTTGGAGACATGTTCTGCGGTGATTTGGAAATGTGCGCACTGTAAGGAGAGCTGGGGTACTTCAGTTTAAAGAGCGGCTGATCAGACAAGGAGGCCTGGGAGTCGCAGCTCGGGGACGGGTGGCCACTGTGCTGGCCTGGGCTGTCTTTGAGGGACGCCTCTGAAGTGGTAGGGCTGCTGTACCCAGAGCTCACCTTAGGGAGAGATGAGCTCCTGGCTGGGGGCTTTGGTTTGACAGTGCTGGGGGACGGCTGGCTCTTCTGATGGGACAGCACAGGCCTGCTGAAGGCGCTTGTTTCTGACGCCCTGAAGACAGTGGCACTGTTATTTGGCACTGACACACCATCTTCCCGATTGTGACTCTTGCCCACCTGACTGCCACTCCTCTGAAGACGCTCCACTGCAATAAGGTGACTTTGGGTCTCCTCTAGGATTTTCTGGGCCAGCTCCTGGGGATCTAGCTTTGGGCTGCTTTCTTCTTGGGACTTCACTGTGCTGTCTGTCTCAGTGCTAGACTGGTCTGACTCTCCCGTGTCTGAACTTGCTAGCTTCCCCACCTTTTGGAAGGGCGAGTTTGGGCTGGGGATCAGAGTCATCTTCACCGGGGAATTTGGAGTGCTCACACTGCCCTTGGAACTGACCGAAACCTTCACACCTGCGGATGCCCCAACGCAGGGCTGCCTGTGGTCTGGGGAGAAGCGGGTCTTTTGGCTCTCCTGGTAGGCTGCCAGGGGCTCTGTGCTGATGATGGAGAAGCCCTCGTATTCCTCCTCTTCCTTGCTGTCAGCGGGACGGCTCTGTGGGGAAAGCTGGCTCCGAGGCAGGGTAGATCGCTGGGGGTAGGTGTTCTTGGGCCTGTCATAGTCCTGCCGTCCTCTGGGGCCCCCAGCTTCTGACCCCACCTCAGGCTTGGAGACGAAGCTCATGGAGGAGGCGATGGAGCTCAGACTGTACACAGAGATGGCATCAGAGGCGATGCTTTCAGCCCCGGTGGGTGAAAAGGGTGGATGCTGGTACCCCAGGGGCAGAGCATTGGAGACAGACTGGGCTGAGGCCAGAGACTCCAAGGAGGATGAGCTGTCTAGGCTGAGGCGCTTGGGGAGCTCTGTGGAATCTAAGCACAAAGCAGTGAGAATTTTATATAGTTTTGACTTTCCTTTCATAATCACAAACATCTTTATTTGCACAGAAGCTAGCGAAGAGTTTGCAGGTACAACGCATCTACAACTTATAACCATGCAAATATCATCCAATTGGAAAAAAAATAAAAGTAAATCTTAAAGTGAAAGTATCCTGTGGAAGCTCAGCCACACAGCTCAGATCTTTACTACCATGGCCAAGTCCACACCGCTGCGAGTCACACAGGGCCAGCAGAGGGACCCACGTCCGCCTTCTAGCCTGACCAGGGCCTGGGAGCAAGCTCTGGCGTCTGTAACCTTGAACCCCAGGCTGCCCACCCCTCAGCCCCAGCCACCTGCTCTTCCTTCCAGCGGACATCCTCGGGCATTGGCTGCACTCGCTGCTCTCCCAGCTGCCTCTGATCCCACCCTCTCAGCTCCTCCACTCGGGCCTTGGTCCATGCTCCAAACTCAGGGTTGGCTGCTCAGCTCTGCAGTGGGACAGCCCTAACCCTAACCCTAGCCCTAACCCTAACCCTAACCCTAACCCTCAATGACTGGCCCTCCCAGAGTCACCTTTATCTTTGTGACCCATGAGACACTCCTCTTCCCCTGTGACCTCCAGGGAGCCTGGGTGCTTCCATGCACATCTCCACGCTGGCCTCCTCCTGGACTTCAGACTCAGGGAAGCAGCCAAGTAAGGCACTTGCTCCTGCCTGGCCTCGCACACCGTCTCGGCCCCCAGAGGGGAGGCACATTCTCTCGCCACACTCTGCCGGTGTCACTGCTCTCCTCTCACCTGTTCGCCTTGCCCCCCACCCCTCCGGCCTATTGCCTGCGTGTTCACTGTCTCCGCAGGACTGTAAGTCCGGGGACAGCTAGGAGCTTTTGTTTACTGCTCTTCAACAGTCTCTAATACTACATCAAGTCTGATCACTGCCCTCCAGGATGGGGCTGGGAGCCCAGGGCCTGGACGGAGGAAAGGCTCTTACCGAAAAGAGACAGCAGGGACTGGAGCGCAAAGTGCATTGTGCGCCGACTGGCTTGTTTCCCAGTTTTCAGGATAACTTCCTCCTGGCCCACCTCACAGAGATCAAAACCTAGAGAAGGAAAGGACATACAAATCTGCTTCCATGTCCATATGCTGAATGTGGCCAGACCTGCGGGCTCCATGAGCAATCACAGGCTGCCTGAGGGCCCATCCACAAGCACTCAGCACCGGGGCCTCCAGGCTACTTTGCCCAGTAGAGCCCCCACCTGCTGTGTGAGGTGCTCCTGCCTGGCCCTCTGCGCAGCTCTGGCTGCTGTGTTGTGCTGACCCAGGTTCCTGAGAGCTGAGGACCAACTTAATAAGTTCATTAACAATTGGCTTTTCTTATCCGTCAACAGAAGAGCAGTCTGCTCACAGAGTATCTAGGATGAAAACTGGCTGCTCCACTCAGCACTAAGCCTAGTACACAAAGCTGGTGTGTGGAAAGGCAGTGACTTCTCAAGCACAGGACATGATCGACTACCTGTTCGGTGTCTATGCTACCAGCTCTGAAAGTGAGCTCCTGCTGGCCGCAGAGGATCTGCTCACCAGGCTAAACTAGCCCCCAGGGACTTACCTGCCTCTGCCAAGCCCAGAGGTGCTACTCCCTGACTCTCATGCCTCTGAGGAGGCTCAGAGCAGGCACAACAAAAGGTGGAAAGCTTTCTGAGCAAGAGGCTGGGTAAAAGCTGTTGATACCAGGGTTATACAATTTTAAGAGACATTATATTAGGCATGTGGTATGCTTGTAGTCTCAGCTACTTGACAGGCTGAGGCAGGAGGATTGCTTAAGACTAAGATGTTCAGGGCCAGCCTAGTCTTAACATGGCAAGACCTTGTCTCAAAAAACAAAAAACCACCAAAAAACAAAATAAAATGAAACAAAAAGACATTATAGAGGCAGCCAATAAGTTATCTCCCCTTGGGAAGAAGCCAAACACAAATGCTGTGGCTCTTGAGTATATCCAAAGTGAGGGACCACCACGCAAGACTTGGGGGCTAAAGTTTCCCACAGGGAAAGTCTTCCCTTGGCCGCCTCAGCTCACTGAGCTCTCCTTGAAGCCATACCAAAGACCTGGCGCTGTCTCCCAGGGCACAGGGCAGCGAGGATGCTGAGCTCTGACCTGTGATCTTGCAATCTTAAAATAACAGGGACCTATAATACATAATGCTGCTATTTCATGACTGAGCTCCTGAGCATGGATGCCAAAGGGGGGATCTTGCCCTCTCCTTTTATTCTGATTCAAAGCCTCTGAAACTGCTATTCCCTTTGGAGTGGGATTTACCGCAAGAGCCACTGGGCATTGTGATTGCTTTGGGACATTTTCCTCCCCGAACTGGAAAATAAACAAGCTTTGAAAGCAACAAGAAGGTCTCAGATAATCCGTCATTTAAAAACCAGTAACTAATTATGTAAGCGTAATATTTCTGTTGGAAACTTTTACTAGAATCATCTGAATTGGCTGCTGCCCTAGAACTGGGATGTCTACACCACAGACAGCCTAATGGTGTCCTGGGCTGGCTGCTGTGGCCTACCTGAGGACAGGAAGGGCACGTCTCGGGGCTGTGGAGCTCACAGCACACTGCTCTTCTCCCCTACTGTGAGTCCCAGGACTTAACAACTGTGAGCCGTGCACACTGACTGCCACAGTCCCAGCTCAGAGGAAGTCAGTGCTGAGGCTTCTTGTGTCCCTTACTGGACTGTTCCTGTGATACAGCCGGCAAAGGGCATTGGAAACCTGGAGTTCAGAGCAGAGGGCTGCCTCCCTCACAGTCCCACCACACCCAAGAGGGTCAGGCCCTGCGGGAGAGAGGGAGCTCCTCCTTTGTAAGAAAGGCAGAGCTTCATCTTGGGCAGGCAAACGTGTGTCACAGCCCCAAGGCTGACCAAAGGCTGTCACAAAAGAGAAGCTTCGTGGGCACGAACCTGGGCTGTCTCACTCTGGATTCCATTTGTTACTGAATACATTTATTTAGTTGTGAATTTACCTTGTTCATACCAGGAAGATGCTTAGATCCACAGGGAAGAAGGAGGAAGAAGAGGAAGAGGAAGAAGAGGGAGAAGAGGAGGAGGAGGAAGAAGAGGAAGAGGAAGGAGGAGGACAAGGAGAAGGAGATGAGGAGGAAGAGAACGGAGGACGAGAGAAAAGCAAGCAGCTGCTCAGGGCTTCTTTCCCCCAGACCTAAGAGGAGGTGGGCTGGGAAAGGTTATCTAAACGTAGTTGAGAAAAGACAGCCTGGTACCGAATATTCGAGTCTGCAAGTGGGAAGAAACATTCTCGTTAGGGAACGACTGCCCTGCGGTGTCTGAGGCCCGGTCCCTGTGACAGTGGAGGCAGACTGTCGTTGTCATTACAAGTGCTGGAAAAGGGACGGTAAGCTTCCTGCATGGATGGAACAAGTACCTGCTGTGGGCGGCCCTAGGTGCCCATGGCCACATCACCGCAGCCTACTGCATGGTACTACTTCCCTGCTGGTCTCCAGAGCCAGTGATGGGGCCAGTAACTGAAACTGCTGTTTCCAGACTGTAATTATAAGCTTTCTTTAGCTGTGCATAATGGCTTGATCTCTGACAGTCCTGGAATCCAGCAGATCCCTAGTTAGATGATGTGTTCAGATGTGAAAGGGGACATCATAATGTAAGGAAGTGGGAAAAATCTGCAGGGCCCCTTGGGAATCACACTAAAGCACCAGAACCTTTGACTGAACTATTTTTAATGAAGTAGGGAAACACGGAGATAAGACCCACAAGAGCCTACCAACTGTACCCAACAAAGCCAACAGGAAACAGGCTTCAGTGAAAAATGGAAATAAGGAACCCATCCTCTCAAGGATGCTGTGTCCTACCGAGAGCTGCCAGGAACTCGTGGCACCCCGGGAGCCGCCACAGCTGGACGCTGATGGAGACCTGAATGGGAGCCGAGGCGAAGTCCTGCTCCTTCTCCCCAGCCTGCAGCTGGACCAGCACCTGGTGGAGCTGAGGGGGGAGGACAGACGTGAGCAGCTGGCCGCCCTGGGACTCAGCCCCAGGTAACCTTTATGTCACTGTCACTGCCATCGCTAAGGACCCTCTCCCCTTCCATGTCATGGCATTTGGAATTCTTCTGTGAGTGCCATCCTCCCTGCTGTCCTCTCCGTGGGAAGGCCCCGGGACAGCTAAGGCTGGGTGGCTCCGGGGCCCGGGTTCCGTTGCCAGCCTTGCGTCTTCCCTTGAGCACAGAGGAGGGACAAGGAGCAGGAGGAATACATGAGGGAGCCAATCACTCGCCCTCTTTTCACTAATGCAGGAGGTGGAAGTCATCTGCAGGGTCCTGGGGTGCATGGCAAAGAGGAATCCAACACTAACTGCACTTGGAGCCCAAGCACTCACAGATGAGCCCAGGGGGCCTGTTCTGGTGTCTCCAAGGCCTGGACCCCGACCTATGAGCTCTACCCAGGGGTCTTCCTGTGGGTTCAAAGTGCCTCTCGCTTACTGGTTTCTGTCCCTATTCTTCTACTGGAACGTAAACAGCCAAACCAAGGACACAGGTGGTTGAACAGGAAAGGGGGGCCAGAGCAGACAGGGGACAGGCCCCTGAGCTGGTGGCACTGGGCCACCAACCCGGAGCTCCACAGCCCACTGGGCTCTACCAGACAGCACCAAGTGCACAGCGAGCCCAGAGCTGCCGGGGGACTCGGGGTGGGCGGGTGGAGGGGCTCACCTGACAGCAGTTGCTACTTAAAGTTGTACTCACCATTCCCACCATATTTTTAACAGCCTTCGGCCAGCAGATTATAAGAAAAAGAAAGAAAAAGAGAGAGAAAGAAGAGAATTTAGACTCAAGCACAGCTGTTACACACACGAGCTGATTGCTGCCTTAGGAAGCACTGCACTGGCCAGCTCAGACCAGGAGAGAGCAAGAGGCAGCGGGACGGACACACAGGAGATGAGCAGCCACCCAGGCCAGGCAAGTCAGGGTGCAGGGGCAGGGGCAGCTAGGCCCTACCCTACCTTCCCAGGGGCAGCTCAAGGGGGCAGGGGCATGGACACAGCTAGAGTCCCCAAGTGACTCTGTGGGAGAGGACTCGTCCTTGGGGCTCCACAGTGCTTCAGCCTGAAACTCTGTGCTCCCACTGAAAGCAAGAAATTTAAACAACTGGCTTTTGGTGGCTCTCAGCCTTGCCGTGTAGATGTAATCATATAATTCAATTTTTTTTTTTTTTAAATAGAACACAGCTTTCTAGGCCTGCTGCATTCTAGGTGTTTTAATAAACAATGTTCTGGAAGTGTGCTCCTGGTGCTATTCAACAAGCAGATGCAACACAGCACAAAATGAGCAGGAACCAAGAAAGGGAGTAGACACAGGGTGGTTCCAAACCCTGGACAGAAATCGCCCTGGGCAGGAGGATACCCTCACCCCCTCTCAGCCCCCACCCAGCAGTGTCACCCACACGGGAGTTTGTTGACAGACCTCACCACAGTGTGCGCACTCTTTTCAAGCAATCACACTGCACCACAACCAGAAGAAACTGTCTTGTGCTCCCGCAGGGCTGTTCCACCACCCCCACGTGGCTGCTCCCCGAGGCTTACTGCAGACCCTTGCCAGCCAGCGAGAACATCAGCGAGTACAGAGAAGTTCCAGTGCTGAGTTGGCAAGGGCCTGCAAGACGCTAAGGAGCAGAATCCTCCACAGTCCTGAGTGAGACACACATTCCCTCACAGAAAGCACTTCTTCAAAAGGTGCTCAGCAGAGCTGACTGCTCACTACTGTGCCTCTGTGGCTCCCTGCCCCCGCCAGTGGCTCCTGGGTCTCAGCACAGAACATTTGCATCAGAGAGTAGTAAGTCCTGGAGGCTCTGCGGCCATCATGGCAGAGTGGTTGAATGCCTGCAACTTAGGGATAGTGGCTGTGATCCTTGTCAGCAAGCTGAGGAAGTCAGGTGGGATGATGGTGCAGGACAGCACTGCATGGACAGTCCAGGAAATGCCTGGACTGCAGGTGACAGGGCCCTGTAGGGATCCTCTAAAGGCTCTCCATGTCCCTAGAGCTGACTGCCAGAAGGACACTGCAAGAGCCTGCCAAGCAGGCCCAGTTCATGCCAGGGAGAGCAGTTCTCCTCCTCACAGCCCTCGCCCTTTTCTCCTAATCACACAGGATGACCGAAACAGCGCACCCACATTACTAGCAGATCCTATCTAGGGCCAGGGCACACTTGGTCTTCCACAGGCCTGGGCTCCGCTCTCTGGGCTCTACTTACCCGGCTGATGAGCTGCTCGCCTGTCTCTGAAGCAGTGATGAGTTTGCACAGGGCCTGAAGGGCGGGGTTGGGCAGACCTAACCCAAGACAAGGATGGAAGTTATTCAGAGGGAGCTCTGCACTGCATTTCTGCCACCTTCTGAGGGAAAGCCTAAATGCTCAGCATTGGCGGCATTTATTTGTCAGAAGCCTGGTCCAGAATGATATGTACACCCATGTGGCACGTGGGAGACTGTGGGCCCCAGCAGCAGACAGGGCGAGGCCTGGCCCTGCCCCAGTCTTCTAGGTGTGATCACAGTCCTGGGACTCCCTTAGGTGCTCAGGCCATCACCTCTGGGTCAAGCACCAAGGGGAGCCCTGAGCATGTATCCCCTGCTTCACCCTGGCAGCTGAGCAGCTTTGTCAAAATCCTTGTTGTCCATAAGGATTTCAGTTGCAGTTGGTGCTTGCTCAGCACAGCCTCACATCACCCCAGGAAAGGGCAGAGCAGGAACAGTGTCTGCCCGGCATAGATGCTTCACCATGGGGACTGGAAGACCAGGTGAAGAACACATGTCTGCCCCAGATCAGCAATAGGAGGCTGGGGCTGGGGCTCCTTGTCACTTCTCAGGACACTTGCTTCCTCCCAGCTACGAGGCCTAGACTTCTGAACGCAGGGACCACAGCCACCCACTACTCTGCTCCTGCAGTGCACCAGATTCTCGGCCATCTGGTATACCCAGGCCCACAAGGGTCCACGCCCATGGCCTACCCAGCAGGGACTGGAGTGTGCTGCTGCATTGCTGGAGTCGGTCGCCTGGGTCGGAAGTTGGGAAGAAGACAGCTGCTGGCAGGCCACTGGCTGGGGGATCCAGCCGGAAGCCCACAGCAGTGAGGAGGGCCTGCCAGCCAGGGATGCCGCCCACTTTGTTCTCCACGCTCTGCTGGGAGGTGTACATGGCATTGCGCTGCCCGTTCTGGATGCGCTGCAGGGATTTCTCCACCTGGCAAGGAAATAGGAGTCAGAGACTTGGCTAGGTCTGGTTCCTTTTCATGTGGCTTTGAGGGAACATGGAGCTCCAAGAGCGAAGCTAGCGCAGACCCAAGGACATCTGCTGGGTGTATCACCTGAGCATCTCAAAAGGAAGAGTGCTAGATCATCAGATAGCAGGTGTGGGTGTACTGAAGGGTTCTGTCCTTTCCTAGCAGGAGGGGTCCTGTTCCAGACATTAAAGCAATTTGCCTGGAAACAAGTCTCAGTACAGGGACCTGGCCAACTCATGGGATGGCTCTTTGTCACTACAGGCTACACTTCAGGCTCCTCGGCATCCCCTTCTCTGCCTACAGCACCTCTTCCACCCACCAGTGCTCACCTCAGCACCTTGGCAGGAAGTACCCTCTTCCCATATTCCCCATACTGCCTGGCCTGTGGCATCTGGCCTCTAGCCTCTGTACCTGCACCTACACGTGGCCTGGCCTCTACACCTACAGAGCTCTAGTGCTACACCTCTCACCCAGATACCCCTCATACACACACCATATGGTGGCCTCCTGTCTTCCAGGCCTCAGCAGATCACCGACACCCGGGGAACTTGCCTATAGTAACCACATTCATTCTCACTAGTGAGCATGTTGGCAGCATGATGCATGGGCTTTCACAGGCTGACTCACACGGCCTCAGGAGAAAACTCCGTCCTAAGATGTCACAGGCCCTGAGGCTTTTTTCAGAGTGACTCACTGAGATGTTGGGGCTTAGACATCTCAGGCAAGAGGAAGTGGGCCCTCGCACCAGCCAGCAGGAAGTGGGCATTTCTGAGCTGGAAGGCCCTCGGCCCCACTGGGCTGAAGAAGTACCCAGGGCAGTAAGAAGAAGGTAGGGGCTGGTGTTCTTGGCTATGACCTCCGCATCCCCCACCAGGAGATGAAGCCAAGAAGAAGGGGAGCCCCTCTCGTATGCCTGAGGGACTCTAGACAGTGCAGGGCAGCTGAGAGCCTGGCCTGGAGAAAGAATCTATGGAGGTGGAGGCACATTTTATTTTTTAAAACCTAAGAAAAATAGTCTAGGGCAGCAGCCATGAGGGAAGACTTTAGGGATGATGGGGCCTGGGAAGGGTCCCCAGTGCTGAGCAATGGAAAGGGCAGCTTCCAGACACAGGCTGGCACTGGCGGGGCCATCTCCCAGCACCCTCCAGGCCTGTGAACACATCTGCCTATAGCAGGGCAGTAGGGTGCTCTGGGCCTGGCCTGAGAGCTGCTGGTAGCATGGCCAAGGCAGGCCCACTAGCCACACGCCAGTTACTGTCGGGTCTGAGAAAATTCCTCCTGAGGCACACTGAGCTTGAGAGAGAGACATGATTCATCTGTCATTAGAAGTGCACATAGAGCAAACCCACCCAGGCCCGGTCCCTGGGGTGCAGAGGAGCTACTCAGGTCTTCTTCACGGGCCAAGGGGTTTGCATGGGCCAGGGATCCGGCTGCCTGGAACCCGGGCCCTGCACGGGACTCTTCTTGGGGTCCTCCCTCTTGAGCATGGAGAGGGTCATGGTGCATGCTGCTCCTGGCTTGCAAGGTGATCATGGGGCAGGGTCCTGGACATGGCGTGGCTATGCATAAATGCCACAAAAGCCAGGCCAATCAGGATTTGTCCTGCTCCCCCAGTACTCTAAAAGACTAAAATTTGTAAGTGAGGCCATCCTGGTCTTCCTCACGATAGTCCACCCTGTGTCCTCCAGGGTGTAATCTTATCTTGCTTTTTCCTCTTTTCCTCAGCCCAAGTTTGCTCTGCAGAGCTAGTTTCTCCCTCATTCTTTGCTTTGACTTTTTCAAATAAACTCTGCTACCATTAAAAAAAAACTGTACAAGAGCAGAAACTGGCATCCAGTCTGTTAGCAAGGTAGAAGGATGGGATGGGGATTATGTCCCTGTTTCTTAATCTAACTGGTAACTTTTCACTGTGTAAGTGAGGTCACGACTCCATGGGTGCTCTCCCCTCAACCCTCGAAATATGGAGGCAGGCCAAGGGCATATCAGACTTCTAACTGCATGTGACAGAAAGACCATGGCATCTAATAATAAAATATCTGTTAGCTACTGAGGCCCTACTGTGTGCCAGCACTCACATTTTCTCTAACCTTCACAGTGATCTTAAAATGTTAGTTTCATTACTCCCTTCAAGATGGGGAAGTTGAGCTCAGGGAGCTAGTGACTTGCCCAAAGCCGCTGTCTTCTGCTGCCCTGCTGCCTTGCAGTCTTGAGGAGGCATGCAGCATCCATCTGTGACAGCACACACAGAGTGCCTTGTTCATGTCCCAGTGCTGGGAAACCCCAGCACTCCCCTTTCCAAGTCATTTCCAAGCAGCTCTTACAGGTCCTCCCACAGCCCCAGCCCCAAGGGACAGTGCCCGCTGGCCACTTACCAGGTGCAGCAGCACTCGCAGGGCATCCCGTGCATGCTCTGGGTGCTGTAGGATCTCCGTGAGGGCCTGGCCAATGAGCGAGGAGGGACTGTTCAGCTTCACATCGCTTCCAATGAGAAGGAACCCTGTAGAGAGCACGTGCCACCTCAGCAGCGCTGAAGGCCCCACCCAGCTCTGCCCTCCAACCACAAAGCTTGGGTTAATCTAGCGGAGAGCCTGGGCCAGGCAGAACATCCACCTTTTCCCAGCACCCTCGTCCTTTTCCTTCTAGGAATCAGTAATGTCCTGCTGTTCAAGTAAGTGAAGACTGTAGATTTACAGTGAGAGGAGCTTGGGAGGTACCCCTCAGAGAAGGACTCATCTTCCCTTCCCTAAAATTCTTCTGCATCTCTGTCCTTAGGCCTTGTGGGAGGGGACATGCCCAAGGCAGGGAGACCAGCAGATGAGGGAACAAGGGAAGAGGTGTTCTTGAGTTCTAAGAATGAGCAAATGAAGCCTGGGTGTGGAAGGAACAAGGAAGCACAGGCATCCTGACCTGTCTCTGTGCTCAGCCCTTGGGTTCCCTGCCCAGCACCCCTTCTGTCCACATGGCCTGTGGGAGGCCTGCCCCAGTCATGTACAGAAAGGGTTTACTAGGAGAATGAGCATTTCTGAAGTTAACAGGGCAGAGCGGGGGGTGTAGCTCTCTGGCAGAGTGTTTGCCTAGTATGCACAAAGCTCTGAGTTCAACCCTATTATGTTTTGGATCTAGATGTCCCCCAAGAGTCTCATGGGCGGAGGTGGGGCTTTTGGAAGGTGACTAAATTATGGGGGCACTAAGGCAAACTTGCTGTTAAGCGGCAAGGCTGGGTTAGAGGTGAGTCACTGGAGTCATGGCCTGGATGGACCCATCAGCCTCCCCAGCTTCTTCTCTCTGCGTCCTGGCTGCAGGATGTAAGCAGCTTTTCTTCTCCAGGCCCTTCTGCCATTTAGTTTCTTTAAGCCTTCTGAATGTGCAACTGAAAGTTCTGAACCGTGAGCAAAAATAAGCCTCTGCTCTCTCAAGTTGCAGATGTCAGGTGTTTTGTTCCTGTGATGAGGAATACAGCTAAGACAGATTTTGGTAACACAGCAGTGGGGCTGTTGCTGTAACTCTGTCTGACCGTGTGGTTCAGAAACATTTAGAACTGGTTCACAGAAGGAGTTTAGAAAGGTTTGGAGATGCTGACTAGACAAGCCTAGAATGCTATAGCCAAGCTTGATGAGAGAGTCTGGTTAGAGCTCAGAAGACCAGAATGCTGATAGAAATGCAGACAGTGAAGACCAAGGGCCGGAGGTTTCAATTGAGAATAAGGACTCCATTGGCAGTTGGACTCAGGATCATGTGCGTTATGCTGTGGCAAAACATTTGTCTATGTTTTGCTCATATCCAGAGATGTGGATGGCTGAGATTAGGGGCAGCAGATTAATTAATCTAGCAGAGGAAATTTTGAGGCAGCCCAATGTTCAGGCTACAGCATGGGTACTGCTTGCTTTTAGCAAGATTCACACTGAGAAACAGGAGCAAAAAGCCCACTTAAAAATTTTTGAGTTTCACCAGGAATGAAGCTCTGTAAAAGTGGAGCCTATAAAGTTTTGACCAAGGACAGGCTTGCTTGCTGAAAAGATTACCATTAAAAAGAAGCCAAGTACTTGGCATTGCAAGAATCAGGAAGACCCTTCACTTCTTGGGGTAAAACATGTAAAGCTATAAAGCTTTGATTTGAGAAAAGAGTTTCCAGGCACTCTGCTCCAAATGGGCCACCTAGGTCACTGACTCCTTGGGATTCAGTTTACAGTACATGGCCATTCAGGCACTTGGAGGCCTCTGCAGCCATGATTCAAGGGGGCCTGACTACTGTTTGAACTGGCAGCAGACTTTGTTGTCATCCATGTGGTGCTGATTTTATGGCATGCAGAATACAAGAGTAGTGGGCTCACAGAAGCTGACACTTGGATTTCAGGCAGTGTGCAGCTGAAAGGGCAGTGCATGAAGCTATGAGAGCAAAGCAGAAAGTGCAGCGGAGATCCTAGCAAGTTGCAGAAGTCAGAGCATGGCACATCTGAGCAAAGCCACAGACAGTGATCAAAGGTACTCTTGAGAGAGGCCATGAAAGTTGCAACTGGCTATGCTGTCAGGGTGGGGCCGTCCAAGCCCCTTGGAGTTCACGTTTTTGCCCAAGGTACTGGACACGGAGGATTTAATGCTTGCCCTGTTGAGTTTTAGTCTTGCGTTGGTCCCATTCTTTTCTATCCCTGTCATGGTTTATATCTGGATATCTCCCCAAAGCCTCAGGTGCTCATATACGGGGTTTTTGTAAGGTGACAATCATGGGGCACTATAGCCAAATGTGATGTTAGGAGGAACCTGGTTGGAAGAGGTGGGTCACTAGGGGTGTGATCTGGGAAGGCATATGTCCTCCTCAGACCCTCCTTTCACTCTCTGCTTTCTGTCTGCCACGAGGTGAGCAGCTTTCTTCTACCCAGGTCCTTCCACCATGCTGCTGGTGGAGCAGCAACTGAAATTCTTAGAACATGAGCCAAAATAAACCTCTCCTCCTTTGCAATGCAGGTGTCAGGTATTGTGACCTGTAAACATGACTAAGATAACCCATATTTCTCTCTTTTAGAATGGAAATGCTGGGTCTAGGGATATAGCTCAGCAGCACAGCACCTGCCTGGCAAGCACAACGTCCTGAGTTCAATTCCAAGTACCAAAAAAAAAAAGTGCAGAATAGAAATGCTTGCTCTATGCCATTATATATTGGCAGTGTTTAACAATTTCTATAGGGGCTCACAGCTAAGAGTTTGCCTTGAGTCTTGGGAGAATTTGGAATTAGACTTTTCTGCAATGCTGAACCATTAAGACTTTGATAACTCTTGGAGATGGACTAAACACATTTTGCATAAAAAGATATACATGAATTTCTTGGGGATCAAAGGCAGAATGTTATGGTTTGATGTAGATGTCTCCCAAGAGCTTCATACACTCAGGCAAGACCTTCTGCAGGTGACTGAGTTATGTGCTGCTACAGCCGACTTGCCTTTAGGAAGTGGGACCTGGTTAGAGGCGGGGCACTAGGGACACGACCTGGAAAGACACTGTCTCCCTCCCTGACTCCCGTCTTCTCTTTCTGCTTCCTGACCACTATCACACGAGTAGCTTTCCTCCGCCCAGGTCCTTCTACCGTGCTGTTTCTGTGTTTAAACCTGCCAAACATGGACCGAACCTTTTGAACTGTAAGTCAAAATAAACTTCTTCATCCAAAACACCCAGGGCTTGGGTACTCTTCAGCAATAAGGAAAATGACTAAGACAAACTCCACAAAAATAAAGAGGGCAGCATTATTGAAAATCATTTCCCCATGAATAAAACTGAAACTTCTATATTGCCTCTCAATAAAACTAAACCGGGACTCAAGAATACCACAACTTTAACCACCTGGGGAAGACCTACAGGGAGTCACGCTCCCCCAAAACCTGCAGGACATCGTGTGGGACTCAGTAGGACCCTGAGTCCCTTCTGCCTGCCAGAGGCATGGATAAGACAGGTGTCAATGAGAACAGTGATGGGGCTATTTCTGATTGCCTCATCTCCTGGGAGCAGCAGCAGTTCGGCGTCATGACTGGGCCACGATCCTCGAGCTGCCTATCTCCAGCCAGCAGGACGGGAAGCTGGTGAAGCAGCAGGCAAAACACAGGCCTGCTGGGCCAACTTTCAGCCCTATGAGGAAACAATTTTTTGTTTTGCTTTGTTTTTTGACTAGTTTTTGAAAAATGCTATGGCTGTGCTGTGTCAGAGCGCTTCTTCTTCTCAGTAACTGTCTCAGGCCCTGACAACAGATCAGGGCCTAAGGGAGCACAGCCTCGGCACCTAGGGTCTGAGCACCCAGGGCCAGTGCCTGTAGTCACATCTTTTGGGGCTGGGCCTGGTGCTGTGGTAGCTCCATCTCTGGGCTTACCCAGCTTTGGAAAATCATATCAATGTTGTCCAGATATTAGAGGAAGAGTTAGGGTGAAGGTCATTTTGTTCGCAGTTTGTAAATATGTACACAAATAGCATTGCTTTTGCCATTAAAGCAATAAAATATAACTACTTGAAAGTAGTATTTCTGATGTTCTTCCATTGCTGGCCTTCTGCTTGGCGCCAGAGCATCCTGGGGCTACAGAACATTGTAGACTGCAGGACCAGGAACTGTGTGGACAGTGAGAGGCCAGTGGGGCCATGGCTGGGTTTTGACCTGATGGGTCCTGGCCTGGAAGGGAGGGTCTCCTGCCTGTTGAGGGCTGCTGCGTGGCTGCTGTGGGCACATTTCCAATGGGAAGGCAGGTGGCTGCAGAGAGCTGAGAGCAGCTCCACACCCATGCTGTCAACTTTTGCCCCTGCCGCCGGCACACATTACAGGACCTTCTTCCATTCCCCCACGCTCTTTGAGCACTCTGGGCCACCACTGAAGCTCACTGTGGATTTTCCAGAACTTGCAGTGCCTTGTGTTTCACAAGACAGTTCAGTCTGTAGCTTACAGCTCCTCCTCTCTGCAGTCAGGGTGGCACCATCAGCACCCCTCCTCATCTTGCTGTGGTACCACTGAGGACACTGAGCTCCAGAGAGGGTAAGGGATCTGCCTTAGACCACACAGCCACAGCCAGAGCTATCTCCACCCCAATCCCTGGCCAAATCAAGGGCCTTTCCTACCAACACAGAGTTTCGAAGGAGGGCGCCATGAAGCGGGTGGCTCAGTTTCTGACACCAGTCCTGCATTCAGACTCTGACAGCAAATGTCTGCTGCTCCCTGGCCTGAGAGCAGTCTTGTACCATGGTAGACCCCACCATCTGGCAGAGTGTAAGGGTGCTGGCATGTAAGTCCCCTCTCTGCATCTTCTATGGCCGCCCTCCCCTGCAGAATAGAGTGGGGAGCTGTGGGTGTGACCCCGAGGCTCGCCTGCAAGGCTGTGCAGCATCCTACCTGCCCAGTTGGAGGGGTGCGAGAAGGCCTTGCTGCTCTGCACCACCTTCATGGCCTCTCCCAGGGCAGCACTGGCCTTCAGGCCATTCAGCAGGGACGAGTAGAAGGCGTGGATGAACATCTTGGAAGCTGCCACTGGCACTGGCCACAGAGACACAAGGACACACTGCGCTCCAGCAGCCAGGAAGGCCCGTGTCAGTGCCACCACCCCGTCGGCGGTGACCCTGCTGTTGGCCTCCTGGGAGGAGCCAAGTACCACGAGCTTCACGGGCAGCCGCAGGTCCAGGAGGTCGGCAGCTGTGAGCAGCAGCTCCCGCAGAGGCGGGCAGTCTGAGATGCTCTCGCCATCACTGGCGTCATCCTGTACCCGCAGGGACTCAGGTATTGTGTAGGGGTGGCCGAAGGAGCTCTTGCTGCTGGCAGGGTTGCCATCCGCACTGGGTGTGAGGACCAAGGCCGACAATTTCCAGGAGATATGGGTGGCAAAGTGGACACACTCAGCCTGGGTCAGGGCACTCATGACCCTCTCCTTGGTGGCCACACTGCCCACCAAGGGCTGGCAGCCCAGCAGCTCAGACACCATATAGGCCTCCTCCTCAGCCGACGGCATGGGGCCCCACAGCCACCTGTCCATCACTGCTGACGGAAGCTGCGGGTTGCCAATGACAGCGGCCATGGACACAGAGCTGGAGTACATGGGTGGGCTCTTCCGCAGGTGACTCTGTAGGGGAGGGTGCACAGACGGGTCACCGTTAGAAAGGGTGACCAGATATCTCAGAAGCACCTGTTTCCCAATAACCTCATTCACCCTCATTTTCCAACCTCTTTTTGATACACATGCCTGACTTCACAGAGATTCACACCTGCTGTGATGCACTCTTGGGAATAACCAGGACCAGGAAGGAGAAGGGACCCTTCCTGTGGGCCATCCTGAGGTGACTGGGGAAGAGGCACTGCAGGGACAGGTATGAGACAACCCTGGCTCTCATGTTTAGACCCCTTTTCATGGCCTACAGAAGGAGTGACCAGCTCCTGATCAGTCAGGGGTTCAGAGAGGGACTGTTTAAAACATCCAAGTGAGTCTTAAGGAAGACAGGCCAAATTAGCTCCATGGACTGAAAAAAGTATCATTCCACCTTACACACTGCTAAATAATTCCACTAAATTATAAAATCAGGATAAAGGCCCCACCAAAGCTCAAAATTTTCCCTCACGGTAACTCTTGGCACAGTTTGTGAAACATCAAATTTCAAGTTATTTCAAAATAACTTTGGAAGCTCTGATTGGTGCCACCTTAAACTGGGTAAGAGAAATGCCAGGACTGCCGGGAAACAGGCCTCTTGCAAAATCACTGGATGAGTTGGCAAACAGTCATTTATTGTTGTCGTCAAAATAGAGGCTTTCTGCAGCCTGACACCCTCTGATTCCTCAGTGGCACTGTGAAGAGGCGGCTGGCCACTGGGTGGCATATGTCAAGGAAGACCAGCTCACTTTGCATCTGGGATCCAGAGCCAGCCATAAAAATACAGAACTGGAGAATCCTTTCTTTTACTTTGATCTATTTCTGCCTCATGAGAAAATATACAATTCAGGTACACAGACAGTCAAACTTAAGATCTTCAGAAAGGCATGAGCCAGAAACTGACCCCAGGTGACCCCGCCAAGAACCAAATTCAACAAAGGGGTGAACAAGGACCTGTGGGTCCCCCTGTGCCCAGGGCTTGAGGCCTCAGTTCCCCCAAGAGGCAGCCCCAGGGCTCTGCACATTACCTTGGAGTATGGGCCAAGTGAGCGGATGGCAGGCACGGCGATGAGGGTGAAGCGTTCATACAGGTACTCGTTGGAGGAGCTGCCCTTCAGGAGGGCAAAGGGGATGAGGTAGAGTTCCCCCTCCAGAACCAAGACTAGTTGCCGGTGCCGGCCCACAGGGCCACTGGAGTGCATCAGGCCCTGCGGAGCAAGCACAATAAGCTGACCCATGGGGCAGGGGCCTCAGGATGTCACAAGCATCGTGGAAGAATGAACAGGTAGGTCCAAAGCTGCAGGGACAGTGGGGTGTGGAAACTTCTGGGGCATTATTGAGAGATGTCTTGCCCCAGGCCTAGCTAGGTGGACATAGTGGGGGCTTCTGCTGCCTGGTAGGAGAGGAGGTCAGAGGACAGGTTCTTGAAGCAGATGACCTGGGACACGTGGCAGACTAGTGTTACTAGCCATGAAAGAAGTGGCCCATAACAATAAGGATAGACCCTACTAGATCCAGATGCTTCTTGGGGTGTCACGGTGCACCACAATATGTAAGGCAGGGAATGTATTGGTGCACAGATCTTGACAGCAGGCACAGCCCTCTCAAAATAGGCAGCCAGGACTCAACATTCGGAGGGACAAGACTAGAAACTCAGAGGAGAGAAGGTTCAGGAGACGAGGATGGCACCTCCTGGAGAGGAACCTGGGCCCTGAAACCTTTGTGACCTGTGCTCCTGTCTGAGGAGACAGACGGACACCTGCTCATGCCATTTCTCTATGGGCACATTCCCTCCAAAAAGGCCAGAGATGGAGACTGAGGTCTGGGAGCGTGAAGAGGAGGAGGCATCTGCGAGAACTGGACCCACCCAGCTCAGGCAGTGCAGGCACGAGATGCAGCCACGGCCCAAGCAGCTTGGAGGGAGGGGCCGGGGGCACAGACAAGCCACAAGCCTTCTCTTCCCCTCACCACTCTGCCAAGGCAGGACGGACAAGCTGTGCCCCCAGGAAGCAAATATGTTTGCCTGACCCAGCTGCCCTGATGCCCTGGGCACTTAGCTAAGGGTGCAGGAGCACTCAGCTAACCCAAAGTGACACATGCCTGGTGGGACATCCAGGATACACAAATCCTGATGACTTTAAAAAAAATTCTAGCTACACTGAAAGTAGAAATTAAAATTGTTAGGCAAGGTTTGTTTTCAGAGCACCTTCCCAGGAAAAGCTAAAGGAATTGCTGTGACTACAGGAAGGGAACACCAGGCTGTATCACAGTGGACCTGGTGCTGGCCATGGGTGATTCTGGGTCTGCACAGGGAGTGAGCAGAGCTACAAGCACCTCGGCCCTCGTGCACCTTGCACCGTGCCCCAGGCTTCTGGTTGGATCTGCAGGGGCTGTGGCTCTGGGGTCCCTCTGGAAGGCAGTGCTACCATGCTGGTGAGTGTGCCAGGGAGCTTGGACAGCAGGCCTCAGGGGCAGAGCTGAAGGGGCTATGCCCTTGGTGGTACAGTAAGCAGCTGTGATGGTGACAAATACTTGTAACTCCATAAGAGCTATGGTGCAGATATGTGGGCAACGTGGTATGTGTGGGGAGTTGTTAGCCCCCTCTTGGCTGTCACAGGTGCCACTGACAAGGCTTAGACAAGGTGGCATCCCCAGGTCTGCAGGCGGGCCTGTCAGATGTCATGCCACGGGCCACTGACCTCCCCTGGGCACACACCCCTCATGGACAAGTCCCTGGTCATGGCAGCACTTGTCCAGGGGAACCAAAGGCAGACAGTGGAAGGCTAGGTAAGAGTTATGGCTTGTATCTAGATGTCCCAGCAAAACTTCATGCATTCACAGGTGGGGCATTTTGGAGCTGGCTGGATCCAGGGTGTGCAATACTGGAATTAAGGGTGTGTGGTACTAAATTAGTTCACTAATTGAAATCAGCAGAGTTCTGAGTGTGGCTGGGTGGATTTACTGAAAACAGAAGCCCCAGCCTGTGTGCAGACGGATGAGATAAAAGATGGAAGGCAGGGTGCTGCTTGCTGCTTTGCTGCCTCCTGCCTGCCTTACTATGGATTGTTTCTCCTTTTTGATGCCTCTTTGCTGTGCTACCTTTCCTTGGGGACAGCTCATTATGGACCAAAATCTCTAAAAAATGTTAGTTGAAATAAAACTTTCCTCCTTTAACTTTGGGTGTTGGGTATTTTGTCTCAGCAACAAGAAAATAGGACAGATTTTGATATCAGGAGTGAGGTCATTGTTGTGACTGTAGCTGATCAGAAGGTTCAGAACTCTTTGGAATTGGCTTAAAGGAAGAGTTTGGAGATAACAGGTGAAGAAGCAGCCTTGGAATTCTATAAGCTGAACCCGATGGGAGATTCTAGAAAGACTGAAATGTTGATTACAATATAGCTGAAAGAAACCAAGCTAAAGAGGTTTTAATTGGGAAGAAGGACTCCATTGGCACTTGGGCTCCAGATCATGTGTGTTATGTTCTGGTTAAAAACTTGTCTGCAATTTGCTCATGTCCAGAGATCTTGCATGAGACTGAGGCTAAGGGCAGCAGACTAATCAATCTTGTAGAAAAAATTTCAAGGGAGTCTAATGTGGAGACAGTGGTATGGCTACTGTTGGAAGATTTTAGCCAGCTGTACCTTGAGAATCAAAGGCAAACATCCCAGCAGAATTATTTAAATTGTTTTGACTTTGGTCAGGAAGGAAGCTCCATATAAAGTTGCAGACTGCAGATGGAGCAGGGAGAACTTGGTTGCTGAAAAGGAATAAGACAATAGAAAAGATGGCCTGAAGACATCACAAGAACCAGCAGCACTCCAGTCTTTGCAGCCTCAATATTGAAAGTGTTGGTTTGAGAGGAGACTTTGTTTTGAGAGGACAGCCCCAGAATACCATGTTCTAGAATGGCAGTGGCCTTGATAATTTGTTCCTAGGGTTGGGGTTCACAGTGTTCAGCAATCCAGGCACTCAACCCCTACATCAAAGAGAAAAGAAAACCTGGCTACTGCTGGCAACAGAACTTCACATCATCCATGTGGTGCCAGTTTTATGTGCATGCAACATACAAGAGTTATAAGATCAGGAAGGCTTCCACCTAGACTTCAGAAGACCTGGGAGGCCTGGCAGTGTGGCTCTGAGAGGCCAGTTTGTGAGGCTGTGAGTGTGAAGCTGAAGGCACAGTGGAGATCCCAGAAGATTGGAGAGGCCAGAAATGTGGATCATCTAAGGAAAGCTTCAGGGAGTGAGCAAAGCCAGCTCAAGAGAGAAGACATGGGAGCTATAATCACTGGGAGTGCTGCAGGGGCACAGCCACTCACGTTATTTGGAGTTCACATCTTGCCACACATTGCACCAAATGTTGCACATGGAAGTACAGGAATTAATGTTTGCCCGGCTGGATTTTTACCTTGTGTTGGTCCCATTCCTTTCTATACCCCATTTGTACCTTTTGTAATGGAAATGTCTAGTTTGTACCATTGTATGTTAGAAGTACTTAACTTTTGTTGTTGTTGTTGTTGTACAGGTACTCACAGCTGAGTTTCCCTGAAATCTCAAGAGACTTGGAACTTGGACTTTTCAGCAATGCTGAAACTGTTAGGATTTTGGCAACTCTTAGTGATGGACTAAATGCCTTTTGCATAAAAGGATGTGCATGAGTCTTTTGGGAGCCAGGGGCAGAATGTTATGGTTTGTATATAGATGTTTCCTGCAAAGACTCATGCCCTCATAGGTGGCACTGTTTGGAGCTGGCTTGATCTAGGGTGTGTGATACTAGGATTTAGGGTGTGTCATTCTAAATTAGTCCACTGATTGGAATTAGCATAGTTTTAGGTGCAGCTGATGAATTTATTGAAGATAGAAAGACCCATCCCAACCTTGTGGAACCACCAAAAAGGCTTGTAGCCTGTATGGAATATAAAGGGACCAAAGGAAGGCAGGCTTGCTGCTGCTGCTGGTGCTCCTTGCTTTCTGCCTGCTATGCCACGGACTGCTTCTCCTCTGGAATGCCCCTCTTCCATGCCACACTGTCTTGGAGACATCTGATTATGGACTGAGTGTCTACAAACTCTGAGCCAAAATAAACCTCTCCTTTACCTTGTGGGTGTCTGATATTTCATTCCAGCAACAAGAAAGTAACTAAGACACTTAGTTACTTAAGTATGGGCCCAGAAGGCCACCCTGTCACCTGAGTCTCGGCCTGGTGATTACCTTCCCCCAGCCAGCTCCATAAGGAAACCAGGGAACCAGACAACTTGATGCTTGGCAGGCTCCAGCCAGCAAGTGGCACTCCCATGCAGGCAGGCTCTTGCCTGGTAGCCGATGGCAGCCCACCCCGAGTCCCTGTGGCTTAGGAAACATGGTCTGCACACATCTGTAAGACTCAAAGGATGAGTGGCCCTAGGTGAAACTACTCCTTACCTTGGGGATTCAGGCATCTTCATGGGGCACCCACACTGGTGCTTTTAGTCACGCTGACAGTTTGCGAGTAATTGTCTACATTCTTCCTCCCCCTAATCGCATGTGGAAATGTTGGTTGTCCTTGGGTGATGTCTGTCCTCATTTGAATATCTCCACAGATGTCTCAATCAGAAATAAATTAGATGGGAGGTGGCGGGGCTGCTGTCTCCAGGGGCTTGTCCTCCACTCCAGACTCCAGAGTCTGTCTGACTGATTCTTTGGAGAGAACCTCCCTAGCAATCTCCAAGCCCCTGGAGTGCTCAGCCTCTTCCCCCTCTATCCTCAGGCAAACTATTCCTCAAGCTACTTGGCTTGCAGGGAGACTTAACAAACAAACACTACAGAAGTCTTCAGAGTGATTACTGTCACAGTCTAGCTACCGCCAAGCTCTCCTTGTGGCCCAACACTCACCAGAGCCACAGCCCTGGCTGTGTTCTCAGGTGAGAGCCTCAGGCAATGTCCCCGACTCCCTAGTTTAGAGCAGCAGTTCCGCAATCCAGGTGGCCCAGACATTAACTTTTAAGAACATTTCTCCCGTCTTGTTTGCAAACACAGGTGAATAAACAGTACTCTTTCTGGCTAGTCATTTACTTATGTGCCCTGTCCTATAACCTTCCCTTAAGCCAAATTAAATAAAATTAAATGGCAAACAATTTAAATAAATGACAATAAAGATAAAGGTGACCGAGCCATTGTAACTAGAACAAGTCCAAATTCCAAGATTCTGAAAGGTCCCCGGATCTGGGTCTTTGAAGACCTCCGTGACCAAACCAGGGGATTTCCTGCTACCTGCAGTGTTGATCCCTGTAGTCCTGGTTTAAGCAGCCCTGGCTTTAGACAAAGCCCATCTGCAGTCTGAGGCAGGATTTGGCTGAGAGGGGATGAGCAGCTTTGCCCGGAGCAGCCCTGAGGGCCTCATTGCACAGTGCTGTTGGAGGGGTCAGGAGCAGAGCTCTGAGGCACACTGGAAACTCCACGTTCACATGTGGTCCTGCCCATTTGGTGGCGAGGATAGGATTGGTCTCATCTGTCCTTTAAACCAGTGGGGAAGACTAGGTCCAAGGCACAGATTACTGCCTTCAGTCTAATTTGATGGGAAAAATATCGCTGCACACACAGACACATCCCAGTCCCGTTCACACTGAACACTGGCAACTTTCCTTGGTGACATTTCCCTCCCTTGCGAATCAGACAGGATTTGACTTAATGTTTGATGATGGCTCATGTGCAGATGTAGCTGGGCCCTCCTCAAGGATAAGTGGACATGCTCACCCCATCCTGACAGCAAAGGACAGCACAGTTCCAGGAAAGAGCCATGACAGTGCTTCCCTTAAGCCAAATTAAATCAAAGGCTGGTGCAAGGCCTAGGGTGAAATATTATCTATTCTACTTTCCATACTGTCTGACTTAGTCCCTTATCCATAGGACTACGACTAAACAAAGGCAGTTGTTCAAATAATTATATGCCCCATGTGAAGAGGCTAATCGTTTTAGTCTGGAAGTGTCAGTGAATCATAACCATGGACTTTCGGTTTTGATTTGTAGCCTCGTTTGAAAAGGGGACAAGGTCTGTCTGGCAGCTGACAGCACAAGGCTCCTGGGCTGGTTGATGGTGGTGTGTCGCCCTCTAGTGGGCTCCAGAGTGCACAGGCGGCTCACAGGAGGAGAATGGGCAGCAAGGGGAGGAATCATCCGGGCACTTGCCACAGCTCCACCAAATTCTAGGGCTGGCCTGACACCCTTGCACACCCTGCTTCTTTAGGTTTAGGCGAGCCTGGGACACATCAGTATTTGCTAAATAAATAGATAAAAGTGGGGGTAGAGAGGACCTCTAATTAGACTCCAACTTCTCAGAGAAATGTTTTTACTGAAACAAAACAGATGCTTTTGTTTTATTTATATTTAAAAACCTTTATTCCAGGTGTGGTGGTACACACCTATAATCCCAGAACTCAGGAGGGTGAAGCAGGAGGATTGATGCAAATTCAAGGGCAGCCTAACCTATGTAATGAGTTCAAAATCAACATGAATTACATGGCGAGACCCTGCTAAAATTATATTTAGTTTATTTGGTTTGGTTTGGGTTTTTTTTTTTTTTTTTTGACAAGGTCTTGCTATTTAGTTCAGCCTGGTCTTGAACTCACCACATAGTCCAGACTGGCCTTGAATGCACAGCAATCCTCCTCCCTCAGCCTCTTGAGTGCTGGGATTTCAGGCGTGCACCACCACACCTGGCTATATTTAGTCATTTATTTTGAGACAAGGTCTCGCTATGTTGTCCAGGCTGGTCCTGGACTCCCAGGCTCAAGTGATCTTCTCACCTCAACCGCTTGGCTGGGACCACAGGCATGAGCCGCTCCACTCAACTGGCATACATCACTTCAGTTAGCCAAGAAATGGCTCTCACTCTGGTAATTTACCTGCATGGCCTTAAGAACATTCTACTCTGTCTCATTTGAAGCAAGCAAACTCCTTCGCTGTGTTAAACACCTGATTCACAAACAAGGAATCTCTTTAAATATCAGGAGTTAGAGATAGGCCTTTGACTCGAGAGCCCTGTGGCATGAGCGTGTGCCCTCACCTGCCCTTAGACAAGCAGCCACTCCCCACTGTGGACTGGTTGTCCCGGGCAGCTGAAGGGAGTCTCTGCCAGGCCTTTCCCCTCCCCAGGAAGCTCTCTGAAGCCCCATTTTGATCAAAGTTCTACCTTGGTCAGGGCTTGAGTCCATAAATTCCCCCTCCCAACACCCCTGGGGACATCAGGATGTCCAGAGATGGGCTGCCACTGGCCTGTTAGCACATTTTTATTCTTTAATTCACAAGGGAAAGCCCTTGGGGAAGAAATCCTGGGAAGACTGGGAAGGACAGGGAAACAGCCAGAGCTGATATCATACCCTCGGTGAATCCCCTTCAGGGGCCACTGGCACTGCGTCCACTTCTCTCCCAGGTGGAGCCCCTGAGAGCCCTGAGGTCACTCTCAGCTTCCACTGCGGCTTTCCCTCTGGTGTGCGGGGCCCTACAGTCACTCCTATTACCGTGCCGCAGCCCACACCCACTGGGCCGGGATCGTGCTTCACAGCCTCCTGGTACCCAGGGCAGCAGTGGCCGGTGGGTGGGGGCGGGCCTGGACTTTCTTCTGCCTAGCTCACCACCAGTGGTGCAAGAAGCCAGGTAACTCATTCCACCCTTAGGTCTTCTGCTTTCTGTGCCAACCTAGGCCACCTACCACTCCCTCAACCTTCCTGAGTGTCCCCGTATACCAGGCCCTGTACCAGCTGCTGGAGACAGAGACGGAGGATATCCTTGCCTCAGGGAGTGTGGCTGAGTCACAGGGCAGGGAACAAGAGGCTTGCAGAGAGCCAAGACCTGAGTCTAACCAACTGCCAGGTGTCATAAGATGCCCCAGTGTGCAGGGCAGGGGGGGCAGGAGGTGGGGCGCCAGAAAGGCTTCAGAGGCAGCACTTGGGCTGGGCCAGGGAAGTGCTGGGGTCTGCCAGCTCCAGATGCCCTTCTCTAACCAGGACAGTCGAGGCCCTCCTCCCTGTGCCCCCTGCCCCCTCACCCACCACTTCATTTGGGGGCAGTAACAGGACCTGAATGCAAAGGGTCTCAAGAGGTCCAAGTGACTGAACACAGTCCATACCTAAGAGGACCAGACACCGAGGACGCCGAGGGCACCTCGGACGTCAGGGCAAGCAGGAGGGCATGTGGGCGTGAGTTGCCCTGGTGGTGTGCAGGACAGTTGGAAAGGCAGCTAAGGGGCCAGGTGCGTATCTTTTCCTCTGAGGCATGGCATAAACCAGTTCCTGAGAACTGAAAGGTCTCAGCAGGCATGGTCCCCTCATTAAAGGAGGGCCAGCAGGTGAGCATGCTGAGAAGGGAAGGGTGGCAGAGTGCACACGCCTCAGCACTACATCTGGAAGCGGTGGTGCAGGAGATGGTCAAAAGGTGTGGCAGGGGCTCAGTGCTTCAGGAGGTGCTTTTGGCACAGCAGCCACCCCTTACCAGGTGACAGCTGCTGCAGCCACCCAGCATGCTCTGCACATTAGTCCCATCCTGGTGCTAACCTGGCTTGGCAACATGGTCCTCGTTCTCCAAGGAGAAAAGCAACCAAGGAGGGACAGAGCTTGGGCAAGGTAAGGGCCAAGAAAGGGCCAGCGCCAGAGGCCATGCCAACTGCCAGACCCCAGGCTCTGTTTTCATGCATCTGGTGGCCCCAGCAAGGCAAAGCCATAGGGTGCTGGGGATAGAGCAGCCATCTCTCAATTGTAAGGCCATTTGACACATGACCTTGGGAGGCTAGGCAGAGACAGGTATAGGCACTTCCTGGGGACAGCGGAACCCTTATGAAGAGGTGGTTTCCTGAGGGGAAGCTTTCTCTGTACACACGGCTGGGGGTGGCCACCACCCCGAAGGGACCACACCTGCCCCACCCAAGGTAGGCGCTCCTGACAGTCGCTCCCACAGGAGGACACCCGTCAGCTCGCCATTCTTATCCACAAGAGTCCCACCCAAAAGAGCTCTGTCTGAATTAAAAGGTGATCCACAGGGACCCTACAAGGTGAAGCAGGAAACCCCTCAGGGCCGCCCCTGCCAGGGTGTCTACTGCTGGACTGCAGTGCAGGTGGTGACTCCTGATCCTGGCTGAGGCCATGGGAAGGAACAAGGTGGGACACTTCTCCAGGCCTGTTCTCACCAGAAAGCCCAGCCCTGGCTCCCAGTGGTTCAGGTGAGATTCCTGCATGGGAGGTAGGGAGGTGGGAGACATGTGTACCCTGCAGGTTGGAGCGGGCATGGAGAAGGACCGTGGACCCTGACTGCAGTCCACTGGGGTGTGTCCCTGCCTGAACCTCACGGAGGTGCAGGCCGGCAAGGATGAACCATGTTGATAAGGGTACTAAGGTCACACTTATTCAGCTTATGTGGAACTGGACTAGGACTTGAACCCAGACCTGCCAACCCCTGTTCAGGGCCTCGGCCACCAGCAAGCAGCCAACTGAGAAGACACATGCACTGAAGCATTCACGTGTGACAGAGGAGGCACACAGTCTGGTTGCCTCGGGAGCCCGTTTTTGTATCTTGGGGGATACACAGGTGCACTGACCAGTAAACGATGTGACTTGACACCAAGGAGCCTCATGCCCCGGGAGACGCTTACCCCTTCCATGGGTGCGATGAGCAGGTCATACAGAGCACGGAGTGGGGGCTTGGCGAAGGAGTTCTGCCTCCGGGGGAGAGACGAGGTCCTGTCCTTGATGGGTGACATAGTGTTACTGAACAAGCTTGTCATGCTCTGGCAGCTCCTGGAAAGAGGGGGCAAGAGATGAGCCGGGTTCCGGCGGCAGGCAGGGCCGCAGCGGCTCTGCCAGCCTCCCTCCTGGCCTCCCTCCCAGCCTCGGCTCCCCGCTCCCTCCAGGTGATTTTCACACCCCAGTGAGCACGGTCAGACACCAGGGGCCAGGCCAGCTGCACACAATAGCTTCCGTTTCTGTGGGGGTTTCTGCATTACTAAGTGTCCCAAAGTGCTGCTCAGAGGATTTAATTATATCCTGTGTGATGCGATTGTGTGAGGGCAAACGTGAGGACCATGAGAGATCAGCGGTGCCGCCAGGCCGACATGAGCAGTGCCCTATTGCAATGAATTTTCCATGCAGGGGCCACAGGCAGGACAGAGAACATGCTGGCTCCACCGTGAACTTAGACTAGTCCCTGAGCACCCGCTCGAGCCCTGCTATGGCACGGCTCTGCGGCCTCAGCAAGGGGCTGCTGGGAGCTGCCAAATGGGCAGTGCCTGCGGAAAGGCTTGTTCAAGTGCAACTGCAGGGCTTGGCTGCACCCTTCAATTTCCATCCCACTATCTTCAGACACTTAATACCCCCGGTGTCACACTCTCAATACAGGATGAGGGCACACACTGCTTGATTTAGGAAATGTTTCCCAAGTATCAGCTGTCTGCCAGGCACTGCTACAGCCTCAGGGGACCTACAGAGGACAGGACACACAGGCGAGCAGGAGAGGAACAGTGTTCCCAACATGGACAGGGCTTCCTGAAGCACTTTCAGAACTGCCTCCACCTGGCCCAAGTGGCCCCGCATCGCCAGCTGGTGCTGTTCTCTGTATACCTACGGGGAAGCCAGTGACCTACCAGCCTCGATCTAGGCACCACTTTACGGTTCCTGCTGCTTTTGCAGGGCCCTTCAGCACAGGGACTATGACGCATAACAGATGCTCCACTGGTTTTCAGCGAGTACTCTGGCTGCTGGGTGTGACAGCAACTCAGCTATTGCTTAAGAGCAAACCACAGGTGGCTTTCCTCCTGAGCCAGGCCAGGGTCTGTGACATTCCAGGAGACAGTGCAGAACATCCATGTGTGCTCCCCAGGTTTGGCTTCTAGCCTGCCCCTCCCCTCCCCATCTGAGTTCCCAGATCATGTCAAACTAATCTCTAAGCACCCTCGGACCCCCACCCCCACTGCCTGCTCCCCAAAGAGCAGAGCTGAGCGGTAGGGTGCGGCAGCCCAGGGAGCCGCTCACATCTTCCCACTCCCTTGGGAAACAATTACTAGCAACTGGGGCAGTGGGCCGGCTTTGCCGTCAGAGCCAGTGAAGCGTGGATAGCCCTGGAGTGACCCTCAGGCTCACGCACTACCATGGTATACACTGCAAAGAGCAGCTCTCCCCTAAAGGACAGATTACCAAACTGCTCTCCAAAGACACCCTGGAGCGACATGTGGTGTCTGTCATGGCGCTGTGCTACTGCACACATGTGCTCTCAGAGACTACAGGGGGGTGTGGCAGGATGTCTGGTGTCTCATGTCCTCGGGGGGAGTCTATCTGGACTGTGGGCTCACACTCTCTGACCTGATGCACCAACCCCTCCGCCCCATCCGCCCCTCCCTGCCCAGCCTCCCAGTGGTGGAGCTGCTGAAGGAAGTGCAGGGGCGTGTGTGGGGGCGGGGCTAGAGCATGTCCCCAGCCAGGAGTTAGACAGGATGGTGTGAGGGGAGGTGATGAGATCTAAGTGGTGGGCTCCTGCCCAGCTGTGAGCAAGTGACTAGTCTGGCCCCCTCCACATCTGCAGAAAGCTGCCCCACTGCCCTGTAGGGAACATAAGGACCAGAGGGGCTGCTGCAAAGCTTGTGGACAGCACAGGCTGGTGGTGGGCCAGGCTGGGGCTCCTGGTGGTGGGCTCGGTGGGATGGGCTAAGGTGCAGATGCCGGTGGTATCTATGGATCAAGCACCATGATGTGCCACTGGCATCTAAAGGACCTAGCTGTGCTGACCCCATCTACACACACGTCACTGCCACCATATGTGTGTCAGCTGCCGCCTGGCACAAGTGCCTGACTCTAGCTGCTCAGAAAGCACGGCCAGAGTGGCTTTCTGGGAGAGCACCATTTGATCTGGGGTACACAGGAAGGCTTGGAGCAAGCCTACCCAGTGGGCAATGTGGAAGACGTCATTCCAAAGAGATGGACGGCACAGGAAGGTGCAACACTGGGAAACAGACCTGGGTGTTGGGCAGTGTGGGCACATGTGGGGAAGCAGTGGGACTGAGCAGAGAAGCGAGGGGGTGGGTGAGAGGGCCCTGGCCACCCTGTGTGGAGCAGGCCCCTTGCCTCTTGCCACCACCTCCTTCCCACAGCATGAGCAGAGGGATGCCATCTACAACCGCAGTCCTTCTTAAGGACCCCGGCCTTGCCCCCGGTGCTGGCTTGGCACAGAAGCCAAGGTTGGGCCACTTGCCACCCTTACCACCAGCTAGATTTGGTAGGGAGGCTGATCAGTTGTCTCCAGGCAGGGCCAGTCACTCATGGCCCACAGTGGATCTGCAGAGGTTTCCCTGGCACCTCTGGGCATGAGGGTGTCTGTTACTAGGCAGTGCTGATTCTTCATGGACCAGGCCTGGTGGGGTGATGAGGCCCTCTCTAATCACCAGCAGAGGCCCTGTGTCTAAGTCTGCACAGAGCCACCTGCCCGATGCTGGACCTTGTCCCACTCTCTGGCAGTCTGTCCAAGAGCTGACCCTGGCCCCCAGAGGCTGCACTGAGAGCAGGCCCTCGGTCACCAAATCCAGCCCTTGCTACCGCCTGGCAGCTCACAGACCAATGGAGCTACACTTCCTGCCCTCTTCCTGCCCTCTCATAGTGGTCAGGCAGGAAGCCCAGCAGACAGCCCCGGACCTGCATTGCTATCTGGCAGAGGGCACCTATCCCTAGAGAGGAGCTTTTCAAGTAAAAACAGAAGGCCAGAAACAGTGATGTGGTGACTAAGAAAGCAAAACACAACTAACCTGAAACTATAACTTGAGGTCACAGTGAATCCATTCAAGACATGAGGAAAAAAAAAGACATGAGGTATGAGAGGCAACGTACTCCCTGCACTGTCATGAAGGCCCAGGGCATGTGGCCACACGGGAGGGGTGGGGGCCGCAAGGACAGCATCTCGGATACTGGGCTGCTCTGGTTCCTGCAGGGGCTCACAGCCTGGGTGGCCACTCCTGCCTCAGCTGTCCAGACTTCAGGACCAAAGGATGGGCTTCTCATCATTAGCACAGGAAAGGAGCCTTGTGGTGCTGCTAGGCTGTCCTGACCACTCCAGTCCTGTAAGGCAGGTCATGCTTTTCCAGGTGAGCACTAAGGTTCAGGGAGAGGGTGACCCCGCACAAGGCCAGTAGCACTGAGGTGTTCACCGTACTCCTAGCTGGTGTCACCCTGGCTGCAGCCCCTCTGGCTGTGAGGGATTCGTAGTTGCAGCACCCTGAGAGTCCAGCAGGTGGCGCTGGCTCACTGTCATCCCGTCCATTTCCTGACCAGCTCGACTGGGGCTTAGTGACAGCCTAGACCTGTGCAGAGGATTTTCTCCCACTGCACGGTCTTTATTAGCTCGTTTCTCGGGTGACGTTAATCCACTTCTGGAGAGAAACTCATTTGCTCCTCAGCAGAGCAGTGTGTGCGGTGGTGGGGAAAGGAGAGGGAGCGAGCGTGCAGGGAAGGGAGGGGAGGCCTGTGTGTGCGTACAAAATGCAGAGCCGTGAGACGATGTGTGAAGAGCCACCGACAGGGCAGTGGCGTCAGGGGTGCAGTTTCTGTCTTTGCAATGATGATAAACACCAGCCGGGCCGGGCTGCAATGGGTGCTCATAAATCTCCCCTCCTGGGATGAAGAGCTGTGTTCCAAGCGGGGAGATTGGTGACTGTAGCCAGCAGGGTACCTCGGGGAGTCGTGGCAGCGAGAACGCCTGCCCTTTGCACTGCAGCTACTCCCCTGACCTCCTGCCCACACTTTGCTTAAAGACAGCGTCAGCTCCCAGTGCAGACGCAGCCAGGCCGAGTCCTAACCCAGCACGCACGCTACCTTCTCAGGCTTCCGTACTTGGCGTGGAGAGCTGAACGGGACCTGGTCTGCGTCCCAAGCATGCACACACTCCGTCAGGCTCCCTCTGCACACTGGGCCGGCCACTCCCCGTGAGCCCCTTGCCCTGCACACCCCTCACCTACACCCCTCCCCATGGACCTGGCTCTCAAGCAGGTGTCTGAGTGCGGGGTCAGCAGATGGAAACGGGGCAACAGGTCTCAGGTGTTCCTAAGAGGAGACTAGGAAAGGGCCTCTCTGAGGCTGGAGGTTCTGTCCCACCTGTCTGGACAGTGGGCCCAGGAGCATCTCTAAGAACCTGGGAGAACCACTGCCTCAGGGACAACGCAGTCAGAGGGTGGAGGGAACATTTAGAATGTTAGAGCTGTTAAACCATGTAGAACAATGTGAGAATGCCAGACTCCTGACCTGGGAAGGGGCAGGTACCCCAACAGGGTCCAGAGAGAAGAGGGAAGGGTGGCACTTCTAGAACACACGAAGGGGCGATGTGAAGGAAGAACCAGCTTTGTCCACAGTCTGCAGCGCACAGCACCAAGCTGAGGTGACGGGCTCACTCACTCGCTTGACACGCAAGCTGCATGGCCATCTGGCCCCCGTCCTCCTGGAGTTCACAGAACCAAGTGAGGCTTGGCGGCTGGGTGTGCACCTGCGCCTGCCTGCCTGCCTGCAGTCGGGAGCCCAGGCCTGTCTGGAGCATCTTCCTCGTCCCCACTTCCTCCCTGCCTCCTGTCTGCTACTGCTCTGGGGCTCAGCCCCACAGGCACACAGCCCAGGCACGCGCACCCCAGCGCACGTGGCCTCGATGCCGCTGGGATGACAGAAGAGAGGGGAGAAGGCAGGGACCTGGCATGCGTCAGGGTGCGAGGGCTGCACCTGGCTCAGCTCTAGTGCCCCCTCCAGTGCCCCACGGTCGGAGGGGCAGGTGGGGCATCTCCGGAGGTGGCGCTGCAGCTTAGGTGCATGTTCTCTGGGAGGCTGGTGCCCTCAGCTGGATGCTGTCTCCCCCAGGAGGGCACACCTAGGGTCACCATTTTCCAGAGGGGCACTGTGAGCAGGGCCTGCCTGGCTCTGAGGTAGGAATGAGCAGGGTGAGGAGGACAACAGGTTCTCTTGCTCTGTGGGGGGGCGACTCCAGGCAGGGCAGCTGCCCACCCCCTGCTGCCCAGCAGGGCTCCTTGCCTGCTCAGGACGTCCCCCCAGGCTCTCTCTTACCCAGGGCCTCCTGCCCCTGCCCCTCTCCCACTCACTGCCTCTCTGCTGAGTTTCTTCCTCCCGAGGGCTGCTCTCCCACAAGCTCCTGGCGGGCAGCGATGCGGCTTCGTCCGCTGGAATCGTGAGGCCACACTCTCTGGGAAACCATCTCGTCCCTTCCTCACTTGCCCTAGCCCTCACTGAAGAGGATGAGCCCACATTGCCTGTGGGTTCTGAACGCAGTTGACTCTTCTGAGGGCTGTGAGCTAGCCTGAGGTTTGAACCTGGGTTTTAAGGAACCAGTGGAAAAAATTAATTGGCAAATCTATTGTGTTCAAGTAGCCAGAAATGTTTCAATTCAATTGTGCAGCCATTCAGAGATGCCCCTTCGTGAGCCTCCTCAGATGGAAGGTTGTCTCCTCTGGGACACAGAGGTCATCAAATGCTGCATTGTAAGTACTTAAGCTGTTGGCACTTTCTGCCAGCTAACCTAATTACCCTGCGCCTGCTTCCTCCAGGCTGTGCTGGCTCCAGTGCCAGGGACCCTTCTCTCCCGGCATCTAGGGCCTCTCAGCCCAGGGAGGTGTCTAGGGCCTCCGGCTTCCCTCTCCTGGCTGCATCAGGTGCACTGCCCAGATGGAGAGTCTAGGCCTGCTCAGCAGCTTGTGCGGGGGCCACATGGAGCAGGCAGTGCTTGACCTCTGTCTACTCCATCTGCTCTCTGCTGTGACCTCCAGGAGGTGCTGTGGCCAGGCCTACAGAGGCCACCATGAAAGAACCAGTATCCGGGATGCTTTGTACAGGGTTTTTCTGCTGACCTCACATGGGGTCAGGACAGAGGTCCCAGCAGGCAGTGGGGGCTTCCATGGGGCTCAGGATGGAGAGAAGACTGCTATGTGCAGCACGCTCAGCTGGGGCGTGTCCAGTAACATGGTAAAGCCCCTTTCCAAAGGTCGCTGTGCCCCCTGCGTAGTGTGTGATCCAAGCTCATTCCCTCATATAACTTTTACTCTCTAGGGGTCTAACTCACTAGTTCACAAAGGACACGCTCTTGCAGGAGGTGCAAAGTTCCCAGTCACAGGAGGAATCCAGGTGTTATGGCTTATATCCAGATGTCCTCCCAAAGCCTCACGTGGTCATGGGTGGGGCTTTTTGGAGGTGGCTGGATCTAGGGTGTGTAATGCTAGGATCAAGGAAGGATGTGATGCTGGGATTGATTCACAGTGTAATGCTAGGATTAAGGCTGCCCCTTCCTGGGTGTGAGAGCTATCTGCCCTAAGGGTGGGCAGCCTGGATAGGATATAAGGGACAGAAAGAGGGTCGCTGTCTGTTGCTTGTAGCTTGCTGCCTTGCTGCCTTTTGCCTGCCATAAACTGTTTCTCCTCTGCAATGCCCCATAGCCATGCCACCTTGCCTTGGAGCCAGCCAATTGTGAACTGAAACCTTTACAAACTGCAAGCCAAACCTTTCCTCTTCTAACTTTAGGTGTTGGGTATTTTGACTGAGCAATGAGAAAAGTAACTAAGACACCAGGCGAAGGCTAGTGACCATTTGACAGGGGAGTCAAATGGGTGGGTGTCCAAGTCTAATAGATCTGGATTCTAATGCTGGTTCTGTCACTCTCTACTTGTGAGATGATGGCAATTAATTTAGTCTCTGAGCCTCCAAGTCCTAACAATGTACCCTGCGGCTGCTGGAGGCTCTGAGGGACTGGACACACAGCACTTTCCACAGCACTGGGTGCTTGGTGAGAAACAAACAGGTGTTCACTGCTGTCTTCATCTCTGCTAGTGTAATGTCAGTTGCAATCTACCTCTGTTTCTCGCTCCTTCCTTTCTTTCTCTATTTTCTCCTCCTTTCTCCCTCCCTCTTTCCATCAGTTGGCAAGTACCTGCACCTGTTTAACAGAGGGCGCTGTGCCAGACATCCGGGAGAAAACAGTGACATCACATGGGATTTGGCCGAGTGACTGTCTACCCTGGGAGGTCACAGACCTATGTAATGAAAGTTGACAGCTCTGCCCCAGATAAAGTGCCAGGGAATTTTAGAAGAGAAACCATTCCCAGTTGGGGTAACCCAGACAGCTGGTGAAAGACGCTGTGTTTGAGATGGCCCTTCAGGAAAAGCCTTTCTTGGCCATGTCTGGGAGCCCAAGAGAAGACTCTGAGGTGGAAAAGGGCAGGTCTGGGCTCCTTTAGATTAGGGGAGAGGGGAAAGGGAGGATGGGGCAGCAGGGGGTGGAGCTCCAGGTGTGAGGTGATCAGAGGGGAGGACAGAGGACCAGCAGCGGCTGTGAGGGGGTAGGAAAGAGACACAGCCAGAAAGCGGCAAGGCCGTGCCTGCTACAAACCTGACAATTAGCCTGGTGCAGGTTAACCTGGCTGAGCACCGTCACCCTCCGTTCCCTGGATTGTTAATGATAATTTCACACAAACAGCGGCCCGGGAAGGAGCAGGTGTAGCAGCTGGGATTGACAGAAGGATGGCGCCACTTGCAGGTCTCAGCAGCAGATTGCATTTGTCGCGTGAGATGCCTGGCTACATGGGCTGTAACAGGGACAGCAGACACAGGAAGGAGCAGATGAGGTCTAGTTCGTGGGGCCTGGAAAAACTGCACTGGATGAGGAGAGCTTGGGACAAAACGGCAGCAGCCCTTTCTGATTTCAGCTTTCCTAAATGTGCCTGGGCTGTGGTAAACCACACACCCAGATTCAGCAGGTCTGGGCAGGGTCAGGACCTCAGTCAGGAAGCTGACCTACCTATGCTGACTTTGGGGACAGTTAGAGGTCAGGCTAAGACGGAGTAGGGTGCGCTTGCACATGCGTGTACACACACACACACACACACACACACACACACACACACTCCATATACCTTCTTGTCTGTCACTTTTTGTCCATGAGTTTCTCATACATTTATCTTCATGTGATCTAGTACCATTTATATGGTTTGAAAAACTGAAATCACTTTTGGAACAAAAAGTAAATGAAAAATGGTAAAGAAAATACCACTTATAATTTTTTTTTTTTTTTTGGCGGTACTGGGGATCGAACTCAGGACCCTGCACTTGCTAGGTAGGCACTTATTCCACTGAGCTATATCCCCAGCCCCTACCACTTATAAGTTAAACTAGGTCTTCAAATATATTAGCAAGCTTGATACTTAGAGGCCATTCGTGGGAACTCCTTTTGCCTCTGGTTGAGTCACTATCCCGTGGACCCACATTTATATTTTCCCACACATAGCTCATTTGGATCTGTGCTGTCTGGTGCAGGCAAGGAGCACAGAGAGGGCTGGGGAGGCCACATCAGAGAGGGGGGAGGCCCACGGAAGTTGGATGCCAGGACAGCTACCTGCCTGGGGCCAGGTCATGGGGCGGCCACCACCCAGGGTAGCCACAGGAAGGTGGGTACAGCTATGGGGGTTGTACTGGCTGGGGGAGGCTCTGGTCCAGGTGAGAGTGACAGAGAACACTCAGTAAAGAGTAGGGGCCAGAAAGCTCAGGAGTCACTGTTACAGGTCTGACCCACCACTGTGCATTTGAATAAAGTCTTTCCGGTGTCAGCTGAGGGAAGAGGTATCAAGTTTCCCACTCAGGGATTGGGCGGAGATTTGACTTTCTGGATCTTTTGAATGTTTGATCTACTCCCTCCCCCCAAAAAGCCTTGGGTGCCATGGAAACCTCAGAAGCCAAGGTCAGGAGAAAGGACCCACTGCACACAGGAGCTACTGACCTTTCTTCACAGTCATCCTACACTCTAACAACTCCAGGAGGTACCAATACAACTCCATCTTCTAGATTAAAAAGCCTTGGCTCAAGATTACTTACAGATATTGGGTAGCGCCAGGTTTCAAATCTAGGTCTCCCTGGCACCAGGGCCTAAGATCTCTTCTGTGCTTGGCCTCCCAATGGAGGGACGCCTAGGCCAGGAGGGCAATGATCTAGAGCCTTTCCATTCTGGGCTCTCACAGCCTTGCTGCAGCCAGCCCACACAGGTGCTCTCAGAGAACCACAGTCACACAGCTGTGCAGATGCACTCAGCAGGGACACACAGAGGAAGGGCCCTGTGCAGGGTGCCAGCTCACTGGCCATGCAGACCTTGGAGGAACAGTTGACTCCAGTTCACACCTTGTCCTGTCCTGTCCCACCTCCCTGCAAGTGAGGCTTCTGCTCATGGAGTTGGAGAGAAACCGTCTTCTCCCTACCATCAGAGCCTGGCCTTCTGCAGAGTGTTTAGTACAGCGGGGGAAGGTTAAAGAGGGCCCTGCAGGGGCTTCCCCTCCATGTCAGCCATGGCAGCCAGTCCTGGCTCCCTGGGAGCCCCCCTCCACTTGCCACTGGCTACACACCCCATCATTTGCTGCCAAGGCCCTTGCTCAGCAGAGAGCCTCCCGTGGACAACCAGCAAGGGGTTGACCCACGAGCCCCTCCCAGCAGGCCACACATATGTGCCCACCACATGTGCATATGCAGACCTCACTGGGGCCAGGGCTCTCACTGGGTCCCTCTGTCTTGTCTCTTCTTGCCCTGTACATAGTCATCAGAGGCTGGTCCATGGGAGGGAGAGGCTTCCTTCCCATACAGCGAGTGATTTTCTAAGAGGATCCTTGACGAGGCCAAGGATTCATGCTTGACCACTCCCCGCCATTCTGTGGGCACAGGGGAGCATGGGGCAGGTACTAGGTGGAGGGGGCAGTGACTCAAGGTCTGGCTGTGCTATCTCTTTTTAGAAAGGGGATATGTAACACTTCTTTGTTGCCTGTGTTGCTCTAGTCACAAATCTCTGGGCAACAAGGAAACCCCTCCCTGTGTGATGTCATACATGTGGCCATAATGAGGAAAATTTGAGACCTAAGATGCAGTTTGGACCAGCAGGAGTGATAATAGGACATTCCTCTGCAATGCCAGTCTAAAATGACCCTGGACAGCCTGTCTTTGACGGCAAGGCGCCAAGGTACAGCTCGGTAGGGCCAGGAATCCAGGGTGTAGTCCAAAGCTTGTCCTCTGCCTCCTCGTTCCTGCAGCACCCGTGACCTGCCGACTGCCCCCAGGTTCAGTCGAACCCCCAGCCTCTACTGCGCACACACACACCTGCACATGTGGCGTGCACAGCCCTCAGCATAACTTCAGAGGCCCAGGGCGGTTGTTCTGCCCTTGGAGGCCCACACAGGGTAGGGTGCTAGGCAAAGAAAGTTCCTGGTTTTTGTTCACTGGTGGGCTTGCCCTGGACTCAAAATACAAAAGTGTGTTTTCTGCCAAAGTGCACAAGCAAGAAGAAAAACAGTGGCTGTGGAGACCTCAAAAACAAAGGAGAGCAAAGACTAATACCTGGAGCGGCAAGAAAGAGAACTCTGAGAGCCGCGCCCACTTGACTTGAATGAGCTACACGGCCTCGCCGCCAAGTCAGTCCCACGAAGGGGGCCCAGGAATAAGAGGGCCAAGGAATCGGTAAACTCGCTGAGGCAGAGCCCCAGGGGCAGCTGGCGCTCCTCCAGCACACAAGGCCCTCAGCGCCCGCCGCCTCCTCTTTGCCACGCGGGCTCTGGGCACGAGGGCTCGGCAGGCCCTGGTCACTGTCAGAAGCCTGCAGAAAAGCCACTTAGCTGTCCTATTCAGCGACAAGCCAGCCCACCTCTTAGCCGAGATCCCTGGCCATGCAAGGGGCAGAGAGGGCAGCTGGGGACCCCACAGCAGCACAGGGCTGATGAGGGAAGATGCGGGCTGGCGGGGGAGCTGGAAGGTGCGAGCTGAGATCAGCGTTGGCACCTACATTCAGGCAGCTTTCCACCCCCACCCGCCCGTGTACACCCAGTGTTGAGATGTGCGCTCCCAGGGCTGGCACGGGAGCTGACAAGGGCACGTGAACTCTGTGCCCGTGGCTGTAGCTCTATGCTCCCTTGTGGACAGAGGCAACAGAGGACATGTCGTGCTGCAAACTGCTCGGGGCCACAGGGCTCGCTGCGGAGGGCTGCTGTCCTCTTAGAACCTGCCCCAGCAGCCTCCAGAAGGTCAGGATTAGAAGGCTTGAAAAGACCCCTTTGCTTTCCTGAGGGCAGCACAGAGGGCCCGGGCCAGGTCACAGCACGCCCGGCCAGTGAGGCTGGGCGCAAGAGTGGTTGTGGTGGGTCTCGCAGCCTCTCATCTGACCCAGGGCCTGGGCCGGCAGCCTGCCTACCTGGCACTTGGACTGTGGTGTTTGAAGGAACCAACAAAGCCCCATCTGTCATGCTCACAGGGCCTACTTCAGAGCTGCTCAGAAGGACAAAAACCATCTTTCTAAAATAATCAACTCCGCGATCCAAAATCCACAACGATGTAGACTCAGAATTGGTAAAGGAGGCTTCCAGACACACCCTTTTCTTCTTAGTGCCGGGGAGGGGGGGGGGTGTTGGGGAGGCGGGCTCCGGAGTACAGGAGCACTAGGGATCAGGTTGCCACAGGTGGAGAGGCAGACAGGGGAGGCTTTTGCCCCAGCTGTTTGCAGACATCATCCCTTCTGAGTGTCACCCAGCCACACTGTCTTAGGGATTCAAGCTGTGCTGCTCTCCCCACTTCATCCCCAAAGCAGAAAGCTACGACGCGCGCCAGGCCTCCCACGCAGCAGCACAGCAGTCACGAGTTACTTACACACAGGTCCCCTGATAGTCCCTTGATTATTATTTTTCAGCCATGGCCACATTTATTCAAGAACATAAAAGTGAAGAGGGGGTGGGGAGAAACTGGCTCTGCAGGGTGAGCTTAGGCTGCATAGAAGCAAAAACAAGATAAAAGAACACCCTGAGGAAAGCCACAATAGCCGATATCCCCTTTGACGGACCTCCACAGGCTAGGAGGTTTGTTCCCCTTCAGTGTCAGGAAACTGAGGCTGACGGTGGTGAACCTGAGCCCCGAACTCTTCCTACCACAAATTGCACCACTTGGCTGACTGTGAAATCTCAGCCCTGTGCTATGCCTCCTCACAGCTGGCTGTGTCTCTACACAAATTCCAAAGCACGAGGGCCATGGGGAAGCGGGTGAGGAAGGGGGAACTGGGTGTGGACGTCCTGGCCTTCTTTTGGCTAAGCTGCCAGTTCTTAAATCCCCGGTCCTCGGCTCCCTGCCCGCTCAGCTTGGTCCTGGGAAAGTAAACACACGTTTGTCACCCTGACAGCACAATAATGAGAGGAAACCAGGCCTACAGTAGGAACAGACAGGACACGCAATGCCCAGCGTGGCTGGGCTGCCAAGCGGAGGCTACCCCCCACCCAGCACATAGTCCCTTACCCCTGTGTCCAGGTCAACCAGCGGCCCTTCGCTAGTCCCCAGACTAGGGCAGGGACCCAGAGCCCACAGTATCCTTCTGGAGAAGTATGTCAAAATGTGACCGCTGGGTGGTTGCCAGGCAGCCAAGTGACTTGGGGAGAGGTGCTCCTCACCTGAGCACCTGCCCCTGCTGATCTGGACCCAGTGCAGTGCCAGGCCCATGACGGAGAAGGCGCATGGTAGCTTGGCAATTTCAGCCACGATTCATCCTGAAGCTGGCAAGGCCATGTGTCATGTGACAAGAAAGTGAGGGGTTAGACAGAGGGGTGAGCTTACACCAAGCTCTCCCAGGCCTCTCACTGCTGACTGCAGATCCTGGGGGTTCTCAGCCTCTATAACCATGTGAGGCCCTTGTTATAAAACTCTTTATAGAAATCTCTTTGTAAAATGAAATCTCGCTCTTAGTTATTATAGAAATAGAGGGCAGCACAGATTTCTTTATAGAAATCTCTCTCTTAGTTATTATGTAATTTATATAATCTATCTCTTTGCATAAATATATATAAGATATACATCACACCAATATATTTTACTGTATCTTATTTTTGTATCAATGTATTGTCATTCTCCCCCCCCCCTATATTTATATGCTCACATACACGCCCATCTTCCATTTGTTCAATTCCTCGGATGAGCTTGTAGGTGGGCCAGTTTCTTCCTCTGGCAGCCCTGGCCTCTCCACCCTTGATGACCTCCCTGGGCCTCAACCCAGGAAGTCAGCGGCGGCACCTGGCCACAGGTTAGTAACCTGCAGATGCTATCAAAGACATGTATGAAGCTGCTCTGGCTTCCACTTGCTGGTCAGGAAGTCAGCCTGGAATCTGTATGAGCAGCTAACTGTCCCCTTGGTCTCCCCTCCCAGCAGAATGAGGACTGTTACATCAAGCCTGTCACTGTTCCCCATCTGAGCTAGGGTGCTCTGTGAAGCAGAGGCCCTGGTGAGCATGGGAGGTCTGGGCATCTTTGTCAGGTCTGCAGTGGTACCACCCAGCCAGCACCTCTCCAGCAGGAAGGAGCCTCAGCTGGAAGCACACGACCTGGGCTTGGGCCCTGCGTTGCATCAGGCTCAGGGAAAGGGCCTTCCGCACCTGTTAAAGAGGTTATTGCGGCGAACCATCCGCAGAAAGCCAGTGGGGTCAGTGACGGAGTTGAGCTTGTTGTTCATCTCTTCAAACTGCTGGTCCATAATGTCCCCAGCTTCACTCTCAGTTTCACTATTGGCACAGGGCCTGCAGGAAAAATGACAGAAAAGCCAGTCAGGGAAAGGATGTACTGGGCTTCTGAAGTCAGCTTTGAGGTCCCACCCTGTCACCCCATGAACCCTAGTATTCATGCCTTCTGCTTCCCTCAGTGGTCCCAAGACCCACTTCCTATATCACTTCTCTGGTCAGTGCTGGCCAGTTGTTTATGGCCTGCTGAACCCCATTCTGCTGTGATCCTGCCACAGACTAGAGCTGCATTTGAATAAACCCCATGGTCTCAGTGTCCAGCACAAGCACAGCACATGCCAGGTACCCACTATGTGGAGGGGCTGGCCAGGCACCTTCCCCACCAGGCCTGGGCTGTGGTACAACCCCCAGGATGGCATCTATCCAGCCCACTCCACAACAAGTGACTGCGCACCTACACTGTGCCGGACACCCCACTAGGTGTGGGGACACACAGCCTAGAAAGTCACTTCCAAATGAGGAGATAGACATGCTCACAGGGGGCTGCGATGCTGGACAGTGTAGGCACTGTTGAGAAAGGCTGCTCAGGGGGCCCTTTCTCTAAGCGCAGCATGAAGAGGTGACCGTCTTGGAATTAGTCCACCTATGATGGACTTCAACAGAGTGCTTGGCAGTGTGCTCTGAATAAAACAAACCCAGTAGTGCCTTGATTCATTAGCATGATTAAAATGACAAAAGGTTTGTTAAATGTGAGTGCCACGCACTGTACCCCAAGGACACAAAGACAGCTGCAGCTAGGACACGTGTCCACAGGAGTACTGCCCAGCCTCACAGCCAGCAGCAACCTCCTCCACCCCACATTGGCAGCACCACTCACGAAGGCTCAGCAAGGCCCATCTCAGCTCTGAGACCTGACCTTCCTTGGGCACTGGGATCACACTGAACTTGGTGGGGAGGCCCAGCGGTTTCTCACCACAGATAATCTCAGGCCAGGGGACAATGACTTTCATTTCCTGATGACTGAGGACTAGCGTAGACCAGTGGAGAGGGCAGGGCCTGAAAGTCAGAAGAGCCCTGTAGCCTCCCCTGGGCTGTCCCAGTGGGACTCTGGGAAGGCTATCCTTCCTGTTACTGCTAGGGAAGAGGCTTGATATGTGGGGATTTGGGTTTAATGTGATCCGAGCCAAATGGCCAGGCTGTTGATACCTGTGACTGAGAAGGACAGTAAGTTCCTCACTGGATTATTCTGGAGGCCAAATGAGATATAACATCTAAATCTGTGTAGTAAATTTGCATGCTATACTTGAATGTCAACCCAGGCACAATGTTGAATTTTATGTCAATTTGACTGGGCCGCAGGGTACACAGATACTTGGTTAGCTGTTTTTCTGGGTATCTGTACTAGTGTTTCTGGTAACTGAGTAAAGTATGTTAACCTTCCCAGTCTGAATGGGCCTCATCCAATCCAGTAAAGTCCTGAAGAGAACAAAAAAGCCAGGTAAGACAGAACTCACTCTGCTCTGTCTTCTGATTTCACATCCAAACTCAGACTGGTGCTTATTCCACGGTTTTCCCAGGTGTCTGGCTTCTGACTGTAGAACCTGGGGTGTCTCAGCTTCCATAGCCATGAGAGTTAGTTCTTTATCATAAATCTCTCTGATTTCTTTATAGAAATCCCTTTATGAAATGTCTTCACCACTTAATCTCCTAATTATACAATTCCCATAACTGCTTTATATAAAGACATACCCTATTGTATCTATTTGGTATATCACATTATTGTGTAAATGTATGTGTCTACATATACACATTTATATGCACATATATATTTGTCCATTTTCTATTGCTCTGTTTCTCTCGTGAACTCCCACAAAAATCCTTGGTGATGACCCCAGAAACATGGTGTGGTTCGCACAGAGTTGGCCTTCAGCCCCTTTCCCTCTAGGTTCGTGCTCACTGGAGCTGGCACTTCCCACACAGAGCCTGGCGTGTGGTCGCTGTGTGAGGAGTTGCTGAGTGAGTGAATGGCTTATGCGGGGGAGCATTTCACGGTGTGTGAAATATTTCTGCACAGATTTGATTTTATCTGTACGACATCCTTGTGACCCAGCTCTGACTGTCTCCACGTATCTGAGACAGGTTCTGAGACACGGAGGCCCCTGATCCGGCCTGAGAATACAGGTGGCTGAGAGAGTCTGAGGCCAGCTCAGGTCTGTGGCAGGTGACTGCTCATGTCCCTGCCCCTTTGAAGGCCCATACTGCATACTTCCCCTTGCTGGGGGTCGACTGGGGATGGCAGGGCTGAGAAGAGGAAATGTCACCCATCCAAGCAGATCACCAGGGCCCGCATCATGCTGTGGAGCAAGGAAGGCCCTGAACCGGTGAGTTGGCTAAGGTGTGAAAAGCCCTGCTGGGAGCTGGAGGCCTTTCTCAGAGACCCTAGTAAATGTCACTCAGCAGCCCCTCTGTCCAGGGATGCATTTATCGCCCAGATGCAACCGCTTGCCTGGAGCTGAGAGATCTGCTTGTCACTCAGCACGCTGCGAAGGAGAGAAGAACTGTCTGGGGTCGCTATCGGCTCCGTTACCTCACGGTTCCACTCTAGCTGTCAGCCACCGGCCGAGCCCTCAGAAGCTCATCCTTAATGGGGTTGTTTCCTCTTTCCTGACCCTTCCAAGTATTAGCACTGACGGGGAAAACAAACATGCGGTGTCACAGATAAAGGAACCTCCAATTTACAAAACAAGCCTGGTCTGTGTGGCCGGGGCCCAAGCGTGCCGGCCACCGGTCCTCCTGTTACTGTTCCTCCCGGGACCCACCCTGCTGGCAGATCCCCAGAGATGCCACAGTGCTCCTAGCATGGTCCCCCAGACCTTGACTTAATTCTCTTTGACTCAGCAGTGATTCCTAAGTGGGACAGAGGGGCTAAACAGGCCGAGTCTTGTTACGCTTGCCTTCAAGGCACTTCCTGTCTAGAATGACTAGTAATCTTAGAGTTCACTTCTTGCTAGCTCATTCCTTTATGCTTTAATTCTCTACTACAATGAATAACTTTTCATCTTAAACTATCCCTTTTCCAATGACCACGTGGTTTCAAACTTCTGTTTTGATGCTATGAATTTAAAAACATAAATTGAACCCCGCTATTACAGGATCCTGAGAGAAAAGTTAGTTACACCTTGGTAACTAGCCATTGGCCACTAGGTGACCAGCCATCAGGAACATCTGTTATTCAGCCAGCACGGGCCAGGCCCTTAGCTGGAGCTGGGTGACTTCATGTGCAGACACTCTGAGCTGAGGGGCTCAGGGAAGGTGATGGATGGGCATGCTCCTCTCCACAGCACATGTATGCTACATGCAACGGTCAAACGAGAGTGGGAGAGGAAGAAAGAATGGACATAAGAACAGGCATAGAGACACAAACCGGGCACTTAGTCTGTGGCCTGATTTTGGTCACCCCTCTGAGGGCCACGATCTGAAACAGAAGCGGTGCTTTGCAGACAAAACTGGCACCACAGTTCAGCACAGAAGAATGCCAAAGGCTTTAAGGGCCAGAGCGGATGGCAGAGCGGGAGGAGTGGCAAGGGGCTCCTGGCTCCAGCTGCCAGCACTGGAAAAGCAGGCCTGAGTGAGGTGCTAAGACCCTGTCTCTCTCTTCTCTCTGTTTTGCTTATATTCTGGTCTGTCTGTGCAGCTCTGTACCCTCAGCCCTGGCTACCTGTCATAACCCTGGACTTGATGGCCACATTCCATTTCCCTGTCCCTTGTGCCTTTTAAGGCCTAAGGCTTCTGGCTCATACTTGACCCCGGGAACCTTGCAGGAGGTAGGAGACCACCTTGCTTTTGCTCTAGGCTCCTGGCACAGCACTTGCCCGTCAGCCAGGACTGGACCCCAGCCAGTCCCCAGCCTCGGGTCAGGCAGAGGCTGAGATTTAGATCACTGTGGTCACGGAGGGCAGGAAAGGCAAAAGGTTGAAGTCAGCACAAGGTAGCCTAATTGAAGACAGTAGGGTGTGCGTCCAGATGAGTGCTGGGAGGGACACTGCAGGGAAAAGCAGCACAGAGGGGTTGGCAGCTGCCCCACAGTGCCCGCAGGCCATGCTGCCATCTGTTTCAGGGGCCCTTCGAGATGTGCAGCCTGAGTGCTCCAGGGAGTATAAATCCTGTCATCAGCAGAGACAGGTTCCAAACACTATTCAAATGCACTTTTCCCCAGATAGATGAAAATGGCCATGAATCAGGGCCCGCAGAGCCATGTCCTGGGGGACAGGGCTTGGCAAGAGGCTCCAGAAAGGATTTCCATTTGCGAGGGTGGCCTCCTGACTTCTCCAACTGTGTGCTCTCTGTCATCCCTCCAGTAGTTGCGGCCGAAGCTCCACATAGATGCACTTTTATTTACATCTCACATCCCTCTGCTGCCTCCTTCCTCCTCCCTCCCTTCCCCTCACCTCCAGGATTCTCTTGTAGTGATGACCAGTTACTTGCCAAAGATCAGCTCTTGGAACCCTCATGCTGGAAACCACAGGCAAGAAGCTTCCCACATACAGGGCAGGGTGGCAGCTACCCCCTTAATCCCACACCAGGGGGGAGCCATCCAAGACAGCAAAAGACCTCTTCTTTCAGAGTAAAGCTCTCTTTAAAGCTGGTGAGACTTGAGGAAGAAAAGCTAGGTTCTTTGCTGCTACTGTGCACAAATATTTAGAAGCTCCTGATTCCAAAGGCCAGGTTTGCCTGCATAGCACTCTGGGCCGAGTGATCCACACCAGGAAACACCGAATGTCTTGGAGGTTCAACAGCATGCTCAGAGAATGAGTACCATGGGCCTCCATGGGCTGCACACAGCCAGTCTGTCAAGCTGGAAAGAAATAATTTCACCCAGATGTCATTCAGCAGTGTCTAAAACTACAGACATGAGATTATGGGAACTCGAGATTTCTGAAACCTTTCAAACTTTCCCATGTGAACTACTTACCAGTCCACCTGGTTTTCCATAGTGATCATTAGAAAACCTTTGAAATGAAAAGAGCCTGGGACTTACTTTTAGGGACAACAAGAAAAAGAGGGGAAGTATCCTACTCCATGAGTTGTCCCAATAGAACAGCCAAAGAAACAAAGGAGGGATAGGAGTCTTTAAGGCAGGTATCAGACCACATGCCGGGATGGGAGCAGGTGGTGCAGACAGTAGACAGCTGGTCATAAAGAGTCTACTTCTGGAAATTGCCTCTCTGACCTCCTGGGTCACAGGTTCCAAGAACTGTATTTGCACTTCGCTGCTTACTGACCAGAGGTGAATTCCTGTCCTAAGCTCAGCAGCCTGACTCCTTTCCCCAGGATGTGAGTACTGGGATTCAGGGAGAGCTGACTGTGACTTGCTAAGACAGGCTCTGTAGGTGAAACTCTGGGCCTAGGAGCAGAGCACATTTTGTACCTTGAACTCCATTCTGCAGGTGATAGTGGAAAGCGGCTAAGCGGCTAGATGGCCAAGTCTGCCTCACACAGCCCAGGGACTCTGAAGCTTTCTTCCTTTGCACAAGCTTTTGCTGGAGTTCACAGAACCCTACCCCGTGACCTTATTAGAAATCCCTCTGTCCGGTTTAAATAGACTTTCAGGAGGATTGTTGGGGTGGGGTAGGTAGGAGGTGGGAAGTGTCCTCAGAGACCTGTGTAGATTTGCTGCACCGAGCCACTGCCACAGCTCCCCAGTGCCGCCAGTCAAACATGGAGTCTCATGGAGAGCCAACAGGTAGAAGGAGTGTGGGTGCATACAGAGGAAGGTGTGCTGCACTCTCTCATGAGGACAGGGACAAACTGAAGGCTGCCTGCCTCAGCAAATTCTTCTAGTGAGTCCGCTCATGTCAAGTCCAGGCTTCACATTCACATGGAACACGGCCCAGCAAGGCAAGGCAAAGGTCATATCCCCTGCTGTAAACCCTGCTAGCAACACGACCCTCCCACATTTGCTGCTGATACTGCGCAGATGATGGCAATGGCTGTTTATCAGAAATCCAGTCACTGTCACATATTCACATGTCTCTCTGGAAAAGCTTATATTTGGATAAAACTGGATCTAATTCTTTGCTCCTGTGTTTCACTTTAGAAATTGCTTTTCTCTGTATCCTCTCAAGACTGTAATCCACACTATTATCTCATAGTTGTTATTTATAGAACAGACCTTCTGCTGGTTTGAAGGCAAATGATTACCTTTATCTACCAGGAATCTACACACACGTGTGTACACGCACACGAATGATCAATAAATGTGCTTTGATTGTTAAACTGCTACAAGAACAAAAATCTCCAAAAATGGTTTCTTAAGGAATCATCTGATTAAAAAGAAAAGAAAAAAGTTCCAGCCTTTGGGATCCAGAACACTTTGCATATTTAACTCTGAAGTGCTTTGTGAGTTTCCAGCTTATCTCATAGCCTGAAATTATCCAGTCTGTACTTCAGTGTTAGGGGGAGGAACACAGGGTCTTTTCCTAGCTTTTCTGCTTTCAGTAAACACAGTGATCAGACAAATGAGAAGGTTTCCCTTCCGCTAGTATGATGGCCTGTGTACACAAACGCAGAAGAGTGCAATTGATCACAAGGCCTCATTATTACTTGGCGTCTTCTTTTTGAAATCTTTGTTGAGGAAAAGAGTTGCCGGCTGAGGACACAGTTGTCGCTGAGGGCAGACTTCTTGGCTAGGGAACAGAGTTGTTGGCAACAGAATTCTCCACTGACAATGTGGCTCTCAAACCCTCTTCTTTGTGGATTTGTTTCAGTCACATTGAGAAAAGCCGAGTTCAACTCATGTGAATGCTGTGTTGTGGTAGAAAGAGCCAAAGACCTTGGAGGCTGGGAGACAGAGGGCTGAACCCCATTCCTTCTGGACACTTCCTATGGGACTTGCAACAAGCAAAGCCTTCCTCCTTATGTGTAAAATGGGATAATTATTGTATAGCACTGATGGAAAATGTCAGTACAGCACCCAGTGTGCAACCACAACCTGACAGGCAGGCAGTGGGCTTGACATTTTCCTTCCCAAATGCTGTGAATGCAAGGGATGATTGAAAAGTATGACAAATGTTGTGAGCGCTTAAATGTTACAATGTTTATTACAGTAAAGTGCATATGGTCATCAATCCCCTTAAGAATACCCCCCTCACTTTAAACACACTTATTCCACCATTCTTGTCTCTTTTTTTTCCTTTGGATTGTTGTAACCTTCTCCCATTTATCAGGGCAATGTTTAAGAATGACAAGAGATTTTCCTAAGTTCTCTCATCAGCTTTTGAATGTAGAAAAAAATATCAGTGCTAAGTTATATAAATCAGCTGGATCAGCTGGAAGCACTTCTGGAAGTCCTCTTTCATGAGTCTCCACCAGGTGTGATGAAAAGCCGCAGGGAAAGCTGCTGCTGAGCACCACCCGACGGAAAGGCAGGCTTGTGAAAACACGGCAGCCAGTCTTCCGTCGCCTTACTCACCAGTTCTAACGCTGAAATTCCTGGCTCTTTCCCATAGTTGAAATAACCAGGAAAAGAAACCATTTTGAATTAATTCAGGACTTCCAGGCAGCTGCAACAGTACAACTAAGGACGCTCATAAAAGAGAACCTCCAGAACTGCTTCAGAAGGTGGCAAGAGTGATATGTATTTGAGGGGAAATGTTTGGATGGGGTTAATGGCAATGTGTCTTTTGCAGTCATAAATTTTAAAAATTCAAACACACTGTATTCCTTGATCACACCGTGCATAAGGGCTGCAGGAGGGTGATGTGCACATGCACTCCCGTGCCTGATACATTTGATGAAGAATGTCACCTCATCTGCCACAGGGCCAGCAGGAGCACATGTGAAAGCCCATGTAGAGGCCATCTGTAGAAGAGAAAGACTGCTGTGCTGTCACGAGGAGCACTGAGTGGAATGTTCCGCTATACCACTATTTAGCAGCAGTATACTTTCCTTTGTGAAAATGCCAACAGCTGGAAAAAATGGTATGGTCACTTAATCTTCACTTTCTTTAGAATCCCATGGTATATATTTCTAACTGATTTAAAAGGTGAGAAAGTGAAGGCCCTCCCCTCTCCCAGCAGGGGCACTCCTACACTGTGGGCACATGGCCTGAGTGAGAGGTGTGCGCATGCAAACATGGTCAGAATGGGACCTTCTAGATGGAGGCGTCAGTATGACTCCTATTAGACACAGGTGGGACAGGTGCTCTGCCTCGCCTTCCCATGTGCAGATGCATGGAGGAAATAGCTTTGAGTTCTGTCCTGGGGCTTCTGGGACCCCATCTAGTCCAAAAGTCACAGAGGGGCCCAAGAAGAAGGAATGGGAATCTCCACAGAGATTTCTCCCATGCAATGCCTCTCCATCCCAGCTTATTAGAGAGAAGCGTGAGGGGTACCATTCTCACCCCAAGCCTTGTGGGAGGCATCTTCAGGGGTACCACCCAGAAAGCTTGGAGACTGCAGAGCATGTGGGAGGGCTGGCACCTGGTTCCTCCAAAGTGATCTCACTGGGCCTCTTACCCTGTTCTGCCACAGGGCCAGGCTCTGTGGAAGGCTCAGGGATCCAACTGTAGTTTATCTCAGGTTCCTTCCAACACAGTGCCCTGAGGAGGCTAGAGGTGGTGTGCCACTGTACACCAAGGCTGAAGGGAACATGCAGAGATGCGCCTCCACATCTCAGGCCCAGCAGTGCAGGGCACCCCAAAGGGCCCACAAAAGACAGATTCCACTTTAACCACTGACAGACCTCAACTTTCCAGTCATCTAGCTGGGCAAGAACATCCTGTCCCCTTCCTTCTTCCCTCACTCCCACCTGCCCACCCCTGGCAATGGCAGAGCAGGCAGGTGCATGCCTTACTCTTTGCAGCCTTCCAATCCAAAGCAGCTGAGGCCAAACTTTTCTCTTTCCTTCGGCTCTAGTGCAACACATTCTGCACGAGACCACACTCAGAGTGATAGGAAGAAGCATTAAAATGGTTTCACAGTTTATTTAAAGAGAAGAGTCAGCCTGGACTCAGTTTCTCCTTTGGTCCAGGAAATCATACTGCCCTGAGGCACTGAGGGAGGAAGCACCCTTGTCCTCTTCCTGGAGTCAGGCTTTTGCTCTGCGTTGCAGTGAGAACTGCCCAGCTCCTTCCCTGTCCTCACATACCACAGGATGCAAGGGCAGGCAGCCATGCTCGCCTATACCGTTTCTGCCTGTGGAAATGCATGAATGACAGGGCTCTGGGGCTCTGAGCAGTGAAGGTGAGGGGAACAAAGTGTCCAAGCCAGATGGTCCACAACAGAATGTGCTCATCCACTCATATCCTGGGCTGTCTGCAAAACGCAAGATGCTAGGAGAAACCCCGCCCACCACCAAGTGTCGGAGTCTGTGACCTGAGGAGTGTCCAGACCAGGAGGCAGCCGAATGCAGATAAATATGCATCCACCACTACACAAGCCAGGCACTGCAAAGTGTCCAGTGCATGTGGATATGGGGGTCATGAGACAGGGGAGGGGCCTCACGGTGAGAGGAAGCCCTTCCTGTTCCTTCAGAGCCAGTGGCTCTAGAGATGAGTCAAGGAACAGCCCAGGTGAGGAGGGCAGAACAGATTCTGGGAGGAGGAAACCACTACAAGCCAAACACAGACGTGGCATTAAGATTAACCACAAAATTGTCCAAATGACCTGGAGACCAGGTATGCCCTCACTGCAAGCATTCACAGATGTGACTCACCACTGAGAAAGCCAGCACAGGGGGCGGGGATCCAGACTGCAGATACTTAGCATCAGCCCAGCTTTTAGATCTTTTCTTCATGCCTGCCTGAGATAAGGCTGCTCCTCCAAGCTAGGTACTTCTGTCTCCAAACACATGTTCCCGCTTTCCTTTGGTCTATGCTTCGACATAGAGTTTCTAGCCCATCAATTCTGATCTGTCTATATACATCCAACATGAGCTCAGATATCTGCCCATCCAGAAAGTTTACTTGACCCGAACACCTGTCCAATATGACTCTCCCTTCATGGGAGATTGCCTAGCAGGTGACCAATTCCTGGGATCAGAGCTATGTGGTGTGCTCACCTTTGCCTCTGCCAGGATGGCCATGTGTGGAGGCACAGCCCTATCTGTCTCAGATGTCTCTGGTCCTTGCAAGTCCTAGCACAGAGCCTGGGATCTCTGAGAGCTCACCAGAGGCTGGAGGCTGCATAAGGACTCCCAAGAGCCTCCCTGAGGTCATCATCACTTCCTCCATCAGCCTGGGGAGACCCCATCAACACACCTGTGAAATGGTTTGTGCAGAAAATCCCATCATGCAGGTCAACCTCCAACCCCTCCCAGGAGAACCAAGTCAGTGACTGGACAAACAGAATGTGCACCTTGAAGCAAACAGTGATTTCACAGTAATTTTAAGAAGCCTTTCTTTCATGCCCTTCCTGGAAGTCTAGTACTTTATTCCTGTGAGGTGACCAGAGTAAAGGTGGATTATAGAAAAGATGACATTTTTAGTGGAGTCCATTCGGGGTCAGTCTCTAGACTAGAGCACTAGGGAGCAGCAAAACCTAGAAGGCTGGTCCCAAGTCCATGGCATGTGGCCTCTCCTTTCCCCATCTTGCTTGGGGATTGCATAAGAGCTCATGATGGCCCCACTTCACCTCAGCAGGGTCATGTGCGTATGTGCGAGCATGATGTGAAGCAGCGGGTACTCACCTGCGAGGGCAGGGTGTGCACAGTGTGTGGTGTGAGAGGACATTAGGGGTCTCGTGTGAGGGGAGCAGGTATGCATGAGGGGCTGTGGGGGATGGGAATTGCATCAGGCGGGCCGCCCTGGGTCCTACTGAGCATCTATGAGAAGGTATCCGTCTGATCTTTAGGGCACCCGCATTCCACATCCAAAAGGAGCAGAACTGAGGCCAGCAGCAGCTGAAGTTATGACTGAGTGTCGGGGTCCTTCTCTCATGTTATCACTCACCCTCTAGCGCAAGCAGGAGGTAGGTCTTATCTTTGCTGACAATGTCAAAAGGCAGATTCAGAGGAGTCTGGCACTTGTTCGAGGCTCCAGGGGTGTGAGCAGCAGAAGGGCTGGAGCGGATGTACCTACACAGACTGTACTTGCGTCTGTGCCCTGCAGGCCTCCCCACCCTCTGAGGCTTGGATGCTGGGGCTGCACCACATGTCCTAACGGAAGCAGGGATCTGGGAAGCTCAAGGTCCACAGAGGCCTCTGCTTCACCTCAGCCCTCTCAGCACCCGGAGCAGCAGCACGGAGGCTCCCGCACACTACACATACTTTTTAATTTTGTTCAAATTGGTGGTCTTTGAAGATCACCATAAAGTCCATTTCCCTTGTCCACTAAGAGACAAGAAGGCCCCAGGGAGGAACATGTGTGGATGCGATGCACATGACCCATGATACTCAGGCACCTCACACATCGGGGGCAGCGGGTGGAAGACAGGTTTGCCTCTCCCCAGCCGTTTGGGGAAAACTAGCCTGAGTCAGTGCGTAAAGACTTCTGTCTCCTACAATTGCACTAATGCAAGTTATATTAAAAAGCCAAATGACCCCTTTAATAAATGGAAAAGAAAGGGAGGTTGAGGATAATGAGAATATTATAGCATGGTTCTTACTGTGCCTGCTTCTAATGGGAGTCCTACAGCTAGACCTCCACGGTGGGCTGTGAGACTGCCCCCCTCAGAGTTGCTCTAAATCCAACAATCTGCAATTTGTCACAATGAGAATGCATATTCTGACGCACTGTGATCCCCTTAATGAGGAAAGCTGGAGGAGGTGCAAATGCTTCACCTGTAATCCTCCAAATCTAGGTAAAGTGCACACAGTTACAATTTCTATACAAATATTGCCACCAAGAGCCACGAAAGCAAGTCTATTGGTACAGATAATAAGACCACTTAACAAGAGAGTCGGGTGTGTCCAAGTGCTAGGCAAAGACTCAGGTAAGGGAGGCTGTTTTTCAGAAGATGCAGCCCCTAAGCTAGGGATGACTTCTAAAATCACTGCATTCCCTAGACCTTCAGTAAGACCATTTACAACGGGGCAGTGAGGGTCAGAGGAAGACTGTGGCCCCTACAGCTCCAGGAGGAGGTGCGGAAAGCCCACGCACCCCATATTCGTGGCGCTTGTTTTGAACAGTCCCATCTGCTATTGTCTAAACTGAACTTTGGGTGGAAACAATTCCATTTTTCTGCAGCATTTGCTTCCTGAGAAGATACCCAGAGACACTGGTTTTCTGAAGCAAGTCAAAGTAATACAGCGTTTTCCTTTGTTAATGTCAAAGTCTTTTACCTCTGGGGAGAACCTGTTTCTCTCTCTCAAGCATATTTCCTTCTCACTCTAATTGGATTTTCTGAAAGGATCTGTTTCCCTTTCTCTATTCCAGATGCTCAAGATACAGCGCTGTACAAAAAGCCCCTGGCTGGTGTCGTTCCTGTCTTTTTCTGCCACATTAACCCGGTAGGGGGTTTAACAGCCTGAGATTTTGAAAAGCTGTTGTCAAGTCCTGAAAGCCCCCAAATGCAACTTAAATGGTTATTAGCTAGTGGGAAATTTCCCCTGCATTCTAATACTTCCATTTAAATAACAATAATAAAGAAAATAATAACAATAAGAGTAAACTCCATGCCTTCACAGCCATGATTATACCCTCCCACCCATAGTCCAAACAGCATAAGGAGAATGTACTGTACATGGGGCCTGGGAATGAGGGCACGGCTTTTGGCTTGGCGGGCACTCACGCTTGTGCAGCCAGCCGGCAGGGGTCGCCCAAGTCATCCAGCAGCTAAACCAGAGAATCCACGACATCGTGGATAATTCCTTTAAACAATCCAAGGCATAGACAAAGAGCCAAGGGGGTTCCTTGCTCTATTAAAAGCCTGGAAACACATGTATTTGCCAAATGGAAAGGTGCAGAATTAATTGGAAAAGAGATGGAATTTGTATTCCTCAGCTCCCTTGGGGGTTTTATAATTAATAAATATTTGTGAAGCCTTTGATAAGTATGAAGTACCATATATGTGCTAAACAAAACAAGCTTTTCCAGGCATCAGGGGGTGCTTATAGTGTATTCTGTATTATATTAAAAGATATAGAAATGAAAAATGAGGCAATGGTAACAGTGTCACATAGTAACCCGCACAATGTGCTGGGCCTTTTCCTAAATTACTGCTTTCCTCACAATGACCTCATTATTACTCCCATTTCAGAGATTTTTAGTTAAAAGATCCCCTAAAGCTACGTGAGATCCACGTGGCCCAGGAGGCCCCACCAGTAAGCAGAAGCACCAGATTCACACGGGTTCGGAGCTAGCCCTTCCCAGCTCCCACTTGGTGTGTGTTCCTTACATCAAGGGTCCCTGAAGGAAATGCTGCCACAGATAAAAAGACGAGCCACTTCCAGGGATGAGTAATGAGGTACAAAGTGTGTAGGTAGTACAAAAAATTTTGACTTGGCTATGGGGCTTCTAAAATAACATCTTGAGTGTTTTTATTTCCTGATGTATATTCAGTGCTTTATAAAATGTCTGCAGATGTGAAAATTATAGTAAATATGTTCTGCAACCTTAATTGCTAAACGATTACAAAGTAACTAAACAAGAGGTGGCAGGTTGCCCCGTGGCTTTATTAATCTCTTTCTGGAGAGCAGCAAAATCATAAAGTCTTCCCTGACACAACAGGTTTCTATGGTTACATGAGATGTAAATATATTATATGTCCTGTGCGATGTGAAAGGACCAGCCAGGCGCTGCGTGCAGCAGACCCCCAGAGGGAGAGCACTCATGTGGATGGCTCTCTACAGCCGGTTAAATATTTGTTTCTGGGTTTACAATGGAGCGGGAACAGGCTAAAAGCTGTTGGTGCTGCAGAGACCATCTACATAGCTCAGCAAATGTATCAGCACGATGGCCACAGAGAAATGCAAGGAATGAAATGGCTTCTGCTTTGTCAGGCTCAAAAATGAGTGTTCAGTGCACCCCAGGAGGCAGAGGGTGTATCTGTCTTCTCCCTGGACACAGGGATACCCTGTCTTCTCTCAACGGGCAGGTACTCAATCTACATGGATCCAAATTATTCTGCTAGTGGTCTGCATTTTTTTTAACCTTAAAAGAAACATAACTGAGTAGTGGCTGTCGAGAAACCACATTTAAAAAGTAATTTCCATTCCAGATAAGAAAAGCTTGGAGACCTCTGCATCTAAGATTTACTACTGTATTTGCATCGTGAGAAGTAACAAATTGCAATCACTGCCTCATTAGGACTCAGGATGGAACACTGGAAAACTCAAATTCAGAGACAGAAGGTAAAAATAGCTTAGATTTCTGCAGGGTTATTTCTCTGCATACATTGTGAAGCAATGTCAAAGGAAGAAATGCTGTTGTCCATTAAACGGAATCCCTAAAACCCTGAGCTCCATCCTCTTCCTGCTTAATTCCAACTGCACATATCCCAGGGGCCCCGGAACCTGGACAAGTAGTTTCTGGAGCAGCTGCATCCCTCTTTTCCTTTTCAATAATTACAGAAAAGGAAGGATGAGCCAAAAATTCCAAGGAAAGAAGCAAGTTGGTCTGGATATACAGTGTTTACCTAGAAAACGTGTACACCAGTACCCTTTAGAGCAAAATGTACAACCTGCTATGGGACATTTTTGCTTTCAGACCTGTAAAGAACATATGAAAAATTCACTGAAAAACTGAGAAAAGAAGGGGAAAATGCAAACTAAGCTTCTGTAAATAGGGACGGGAAGCAGGATGGAAGGAGGGTAGGGGAATGGGAGAAAAAGAACCACAATAGATCACATACAGACACAAATTCCCTGTGATGAATGTGATCATTATGTATGCCTAAAATGTACCAATAATCTTTATTAGAGAAACAATAGCAAAGATCCCATTCATTGTCAAAAAGCACTGTAAATGCAAACTTTTACCTTTCAAAAAGCTGTTTGTATCATTAAAGACATTCTTCTTTGAAATATAAATGTGTCTTAGTGCTTGTTAGCTAGAGGATGGCTTAAATAAACTCCCATATATTCTCCAAGTCAAAGAGCCGATGTGGGTTAAGAAAACAAAATAGAAACCTGGGTAGGGAGAGAAAGGGCACATATGCTGGTATCTGGCCCTGCCAGACAGAAACGAGGAGGCTGGCTTCCTGCAGCTGCCTGTCAGGGTCCAGCAGTGTGGCAAAGGCAGAAATGGAGAGGGAGCGATGGAAGGGACCAAGGGGAGAGCTGGGATGATTTCAGGACGATCCTCTGTGTGGCAGAGTGCTTGCTGAAATGAGGCCTTCTAATGAGGACCTCGGCTTAATCTGAAGACATGTAGATACCAGGCCAGAGGTCCCTCTTGGGTTGGGGGCTGTCTCAGCAGGCCACTATGTGTGCCACATGCACAATGCAAAACCAACATTTACATACTGAAGTGTGGGGTTCCAAATGTGTCACTTGAATTTCATTTTAAAGTCAGCATTTGAGCCATGTCTCTGGCCCAGATGAAAGGATAAAGAGGTCAGAAGCAAGTCAGGCATGAAATATAGGCATTGCAAAGGAGGGAACCGAGGGGGAATGGTGACAGCTCCAACCCATCCCTCACCGTTCTGTCCTCCTTCCATAATGTGATATCCTACTGAGCAGCCAGCTCCCCTCTAGGGGCTCCCCGCCAGCACAGATCTGCTGCCATCCTCAATCCCTGGCTCATGTCACTCTACACCTTTGGAATGTTTTGCCCTCTCTTTAGACAACCCACATCTCTCCCCACCAATAAACTCTGCTTACTCTGTACCTCCTCCACGAAAGCAAGATGCCTTCCTAATCCCAACTGTCTTTGAATATCCAGATTCTTTCATCTAACTTCCAGCATTCCTGGATTTGATCACATAAAATCTCAGATCAATTCCAGCTCTTGCATGTTCTTCATAGTTTAACAGAATAGATCAAAGAGCACCCACAGTAAAGAGGGTTCCTGTCTTTGAGTCCAAGGTGTTTGGACTGGGTTGGGCTCTTACCATTGCATCAGGCTGTTTGGATGAGTCTGGCAGTATCAGAGGGGTAAGTAAAAGCAATCGTACATCAATGTGTTTATGAGACAGTGCTGAGTGGGAAGCACAGCAAAACTCAGGGAATGTTTATTCTTTTGCTCATTCACTCAATTCTTCCTGGGCCCTTTCCATGTAGAGACAAAATAATGACAGACATAGACTTTATCTTCCTAGAGCCATCAGTCAAGAACAACACTCCAGAATAGCTGGTGGAAAAGACCAGATGGATACACCCAAAAGAACACTTCTAAAAACGGATAGAGTGGTGTGAGCCACCAGGGATAATGGTCCTCGATGAACTGAAAAAGAATTATGGTGTTATGAAGTTAGAGAAGGCACATCTCTTGGTTTCAAGGATTTAGACAAGTAGGAAGACAGAGTGAACATTTACCGTGTGAGTATCATGGGTAAGGGCTGGAGGTTCCTGGACATGACCTCATTTTAAGGTTCACACCCACAGTATGAGGTTGAGATGATCATTCTAATTTTATTGATGAGAATGGAGAGTCTGAAGAGTCTAATATTTCCATTATGTTGCCCCAAACGACGTCATTAGTAACTTGTGGGGCCTGTATCTGACTTTGTTTGATAGTTTTCCATGGGCCCGCCCCCACTCCCCTCCTCTCTCCTCATTAGTCCATGCAAGGTCATCTACCCGTCTGTCACTCCTCCTTGTCATCCCTTGGCCCCATTCGCGTGTCTTTTGCTCTTTGGCAACTACTCTCATATACTTATTGTATATCATTTTTTCTAAATTTCTTCCCTCCAACCGGTGTACAGGGATTTCAATCATGTATATATTACACAGTTCATTTGCTTTCCTATTTTTCCACTATTTTCTGTACGTTTAGGATCCCCTTGGCCATGCCATTTTGTGGACCTTCCCAATCTTTTATAATGAAAATATTAAACATATAGAAAAATTTAAATACTTTTATAATGAATACCGATATATCAATGCCTTAATTCTTTTTTATTTTTTTTTCATTTTTTTTCAATGCCTTAATTCTATCATTAGCATTTTAATAAAACTTGTTACTGCATATCTATCCAACTACTCCCCCTTCTTTCCATTATTTATTCATTTTGTGTTTGGATGCAGTTCAAAGTAAATTACATACTTCAACTAAAGTTCCCCTAAATACTTCAGAAGGCATATTATTAGCTTCAGTGCAATATTTGTTTATAGACTTTAATATAAAACATATACAATAAAAATAATCACACAAAATTAACTGCACAAATCTTAATGCACATTGAGTTCTGACAAAGGCATGCACTGGTGCTCATAAATCCTATCAAGATATAAAACACTGTTTCCACCTCAGAAAGCCCCTTCTCACCCCTTCCAAGTCAACTTCTGCTCCTATCCCACAAGCAATTATTCTGACTCTTTCCACTAGAGATTAAGGTAGAGGAACTCATAAAAGAAATCACACAGCACATACTCTTCTCTGTAAACTGCCTTTCCTAAGTATAGCCTTTTCTGAGATTCCTCCAAGTTGTTGTTTGCATTTCATTACTTTTTATGGCAGAAGACCATTCTGCTTTGTGATTACAGCACTATTTGCCTAATCATTCGGCTGAGACGCATAGCAGCTGTTATCTAGTTTGGGTGCTACAAATAAACCTGCTAATAACCTTTGTGTAGATGTCTTTTTGTGAACATGAATTTCATTTCTCTTGGGAAAATACCTCAGAGAGAAATCCCTAGCCCATAGTGTTGGTATGTTTCATAAAAACCGCCAGGATGCTTTCCTGCATGATTATACGTTTACAATAATGCCAATACAACCACACAACTGAAGGCACTACAAAAGCAGACCTCCAGAACGGCTTCAGAAAGTGGCAGGAACAACAGAACAGGTATGCTTGAAGTGAGGGCGAAGACTTTAGATGGGGTTCATGGCAATGTCTTTTACTGTATAATTTTGAAAAATTTAAGCATTTACTGTACTTTTCTATCATACCTCATATATACCACATTGTCTAAGGCCATTTGACCTTATTTTTAAAGATTTCTTTCGATATTCTGGGTCAAGGGTCAGTAATCCTTTTTTTTTAAATTAAAGTCCAGACAGAAATATTTGTAGGCTTGCAGGCTGTAGAGTACCTATCATAACTACTCGTAGCCAGTGTTGCTATATCATTAAAGTAGCCATAAACAATATGTACACACAGGGTATGGCTGCATTCCAATAAAAAGTGATTTACAGAACAATAGCTGGGCCACAGGCCTTGGAGTGCAAGCCTCCGCTCTAGGTCCTCTGCATTTCCCCACGATTTTAGAATCAGCTCATCAATTTGGGGATTATGGTTGATATAGTGTTGAGGTCATAAGTCACTTTGGGGAGAGATGACATTCTAACAATATGGAGTCTTCCAATACCTTAATATAGCAAAACATAATGACTGTCTTTGAACGTTAAGTCAGCCCTATATTCTTAGTAGAAGTCTATTTGCTTATGGTATATTCGATGTGCTACAATTTGCTAAATATTTTGGTACCTGTTTTCCGAGGGATTTGCTCTGTAATTTCCTTTTCCTCCTGAATATTGCTCTTAGATTTTGGCATTAGGATTAGAGTTATTTTGGCCTCATAATATAAGTGGGAAAGCATTTCCTTCTGAAAGAGTGTATATAAAATTGTTGGTTTTAAAAAAATGTTTGATAGAATTCATTAGCAAAACCACTCAGGCTTTAAATGAGTTGGTTGTTGAATTGTTTTTGTTTGTTTTGTAGCATTGAGTATCAAACCAAGGAGAACTGTAGAATGAACATCTCAGTCTCCCTTACTCTTTTAAAATCTTGAAATAAGATCTTGGTAAGTTGCCCAAGCTGGGCTAGGGATATAGCCCAGTGGCATAAACACCTGCCTCGCAAGCACAAGGTCCTGAGTTCAACCCCCAGTACTGAAAAACAAAAGGTTGCCCAGGCTGGCCTCAAACATGTAGTCTTCTTGCCTCAGCCTACCAAGTAGCTGGAATTACAGGAATATGAGAAGGTTTTTGAGAGTGAATTTAATTTCTTTAGTAGATATAAGGCTATTAACAACATTTTGTTTAGTATTAGTTTTGATAAAACAAAAATTTCCAAAAATTCTCATTTTCCATTTGATGTTAGTTTAGAATTTATCAGTACAAAGTTGCTTTTTCAACCACTACAGTTGTAATTCATGTTATAGCTCTTCTTTCTCAGATGAAAGAAGGTGTATCACCATAGGAAGATATGCCTTTTTGCTTACTTTATATAATTCATATACTTTCAAAAAATGAGGAAAAACTAAGCTTTTGTCTTTACTTCTTCATTTTCCATTTCTGATGTTCTTTATTCTTTCCTGAAGACCTAAGTTTCTACCTAATATTTCCCTTCAGCTTGAAGAATTATTTCTAGCACTTCTTATAGAGTATCTCTTGTGATGAAAAGTAACCTCAGCTTTCTTTTATCTAAAAACATCTTTATTTTTCCTTCATTTTTGAAAGATTTCTTTGCCATTTATAGAAAGGCAGAGCCAGCATTTTTTCTTTCAGCATTTTAAAGATTTCATTCTACCACCTTCTGTCCAGCATCTTTTCTGATGAGAAAACCCCAGTTGCTTGAATCTCTTCCCTTTTATGTAATGTGTTGATTTTTTCCAACCAGTTTCAGAACTTGTTTTTGTTTATTTTATTTACAAGAGTTTGGCTATGATATCCCTAAGCATTTTTTGTCCTTATTTATTCTTCTTGGGCTTCTCTAAACTTTGTGAATTTTTAAATGTATGTCTTTCACCAAATTGGGCCATTATTTCTTAAAACGTTTTTTTTTTTCCCTTGCCTCATAATCTTTCTTCCTAGACTCTAAGCACACACAAGCACGTTAGATCATCTGATAGTCTCCTACAGGTCTGTGCACCTCTGTTTTTAACTGTTTCAATATTTTACCTCTGTTCTTAAGATTTGGTAATTGCCACTAATTTGCCTTCAAGTCTACTTGTTCCTCTAATATTTCCATTATGTTGCTAAGCCCCTGCAGTGAATTTTTAATTTTAGATATTGTATTTTCAGTGTTAGGGACTTCCATGGTATCAATTTTAGAAGTTTCTATTTTCCAGTTAACTTTCATGTTTTTATTTCCTGTAAGCATATTTGACTAAGCACAGTTATAACTGCTTTGAAATCCTTGTCTGACCGTCTCATCATCTGAATAATCTCTCTTAAAAACAAGTTACATTCTCCTGGTTCTTTGTAAGACAAAGAATTTTGCAAAGTATCCTGGACATTGTGAAAGTTGTAATGTGGATTCTGGTATACTCATCTAAAATGTACTGATTTTTTTTCAAAACAGGCAGTTAACTCAATAGGATTCAAATAGGAGACATGATTTCTAGGGTGACAACTCCAATTTCAATGTAGTTCTTCAATCTTTAGCTAAAATCTAGCCCACGTGTCTGTGATTTAGGGGTCATCCAGAGATTCAGGCTGAGTCTATACATGAAATTTGGCTTTCTACTCTCCAGCTCTTTCCACTGCAGGACACACATGCTCCCTTACTTTTCTAGAAGCTGTGGTTTCCCTATACACTGCCATCTAGCTCTCTAGACCAGAAAGGCCTTGGTTTTCTATTGGAGTATTAAATGATAAATGTGGCTACTGGCCATGTCCTGATCCTAGGGTAAAGGCCGTAACAGTGAGAAACACACTCGGCCACTCCCTTCTTGTGTGTATCGATGCTGCTCCAGTATCAGCTTGCTTTGCTCACTTTTGCACACCATTAGGTGGTTGGTACTCCCCCCACTCCCGTGTTTTTAGTTGATATTTATGGAAGGATTGTCTTGGAAGAAGCTTATGCCTCCCCATTTAAAAAGGGGCCACTGTAACATTCATGGCTGCAGAATATGCCGTGGGGTACCCAGCACATTTTACCTCTCCACTGTATGAGGAGTGGTATACAGCTCCGGATGATGCCAACTCTGCACCCACATGCCCCCGTGGTGGCCCCTGTGGCGCAAACGCATCTGGATAAAGATTTCATCCCAAACAAAGGCAAAGAGACAAGCATGTGAACCTGGCACGTGAACAGATGGGAATAAAAGGAACACGGGGGAGGGGTGAGCCTGGACACGGGGACCCAAGCACTTGGTGGAGTGGGAGGGAGCTGTATTCCGCCTGCCGAGTGGTTGTTGAACTGGACTGCGAACAGACTGGGGCCTGGAAATCTGGTTTATCACCCTTTCTTTAGCTCAGATTTGATGGAATGAGAAGCAGGATAAGCATTGTTGGCGGGGATGGAAGTGGAAGAACTGACACGTGCTTATTAATTTTCCTCTGGATGAGGGAGGAGCATGTATTGATGGGCACTTGAAATTTAGTTTGCAAGGCTGCTCCTCAGGAGACGGGAGCCGAAGGAGCAGTGGAAGGAATGTCCTCAAACTCCACGTCTGTGGCTTGGTGTCTTGGGAGGCTGGTGGTATCACTGATACACGAATCCGAGGGAAAGGGATGACTTCAGGCTTGGACGGCATCTCTAAATAACCTCCCGGGCCTCTCTTGCTTCAAACCTCTCTGACTCTGTTTCTGAGTGTGGTTTTATGATCATGTTATTTATGCCCTGATGCTTATTTGTCTTACTTCTCTGCCCTCAACTTGAAGGCACTGGCCTGAAAGCAGGAACTGAATTTTATCTTTTAAAATGATGTTCTGTGGCATTTTGAACAGGGTTTAACACTTGGGTTTTTATGATATTTTAATAGCTGCTAATAATTAAAACTGACATATATTTGCTAGATCTTCAAGAAAACAAAAGGTCTAGAGCGATAATATAACCCTATCTGCAACTGCGATCTGAGGAGGCAGCGCTGCTGGGCAGAGATGGGCACAGAGCTGGATCTGAATCCCACTTGCATCACTTTCATGCGGTACAGTCCTAGTAATTTACCTCATATCTGTGCCTCAGTTTTGTCAGCTGTAATGGCTTAATCCTATATATTTTAAAAGGTTGTGGCATTAAATAGCATCAGAGCACCTTGCAATGCCTGGGGTATTGTTTTTTTTTTTTTTTTTGCTAACACTTTACAGGTTGTTCCATCCCATACTTTATTGAAGGTGGGAAGCAAAATGGATCAGAACAGATTCCATTTACAGTTTAAAATATGCACCAGTGCAGACCCTCCCCCATGCTGGATAGAACACTGGGAGCAGGAGGACACCTCAAGCCTCATTCTGCCACTCTTAACTATTCTCTGCCTTTTATCTACTTGCTAGAGTGAAACATGGGTAAAGTGAGATAGAGAATATAAATACTTTGTTACTACAAAATATCATGTATACTATTATTAAATAGCCCAAACGAACTCCTCTCCCAAGTAACTCCAGACTCTCAAGATTATACTTATGTTTAGAATTAAAGCTGCAAAACATTTTTACTGTCAGACACTATCACTGCCCTCAAGAAACAAGGAGACAAACGTAATAAACATGAGTGAGTGAGACTATCCCCAGAAAGGTACCCAGGAAGCTGTAACATTGCCAACTCCAGGGAGGAGAATCAGGTAGCAAGAAAGAGCCGGGAGGGAGACTGTTCACCATTCTCTTGTGTTTGGACCTTTGAATTTGGTACTCTGTGCAAATAAGATTTATTCTAAGCTACAAGACAAATTAAATAGTGAGTGAGGAGCTGCGCAGAAATGAGCTATATCAATACATCATTTTGAGACCTTATACATAGGAACATGTGGCTTTCCCCGTGGCCTCCAGAAACCAACAATGCTTCTGGTATTCCAGACTGGCCACCTCCTATGCATAGTGGCTTGGCAGCCGCTGCAAAACCTCACTAGGTCAGCCAGGACAGACTCTTACCACACTAGAGTATTTCCTTTCAGTGATTATGGACACACGTTCTCTTCCCAAAGAGGTATATGTGAGGATAATTATACTTCCCACAAGATGAGATTCTTCCAAAGAAGGAAGTAAAACCTCACAGATGCCGAACAAAGTACTGGGTCCTCTGCCACAGTTCACAGTCTACATGTTTAGCCCTCAGTTCTTCCTTTTCCGTCACCCGAGTGCCCGCTCTGAGGTCGCTGAGCGTCTTTAGCCTGAGCAGGCCGGCATTCTTTCTAGGCTGCCCCGCCACAATAACATTATTCTGCTTCATAAAATGGCCGGGCCAACAAGGGTCAGGCATGCTAACTGTGATCATTTTTCTTTTAACAAAACACCCTATAAGGCCAAAATAATTTAAGAAAACTTTTTTTCTGGTTAAGCTGAGAGCTCCTTTGACAGCCTCACCACTGCCGTACTTAAAGACAAAGTCACAGTCTTGTCTGCTCTCCAGAAAAAGGAAGCCATTTATTCATTCTCTTTTTTAATTTATTTTTAGCAGCACCATGATAAAAGTATTCAACTGTAATTCTAAAATAAAACTGGATGAGAGGAGAGTTTGACTCCATTCCCAGCTACAGTTCCCAGTGCTCAGCCACGCAGGTAGGTTTAAGGAGCAGGGGTTGGGGTTGGCACACCAAGGCACAGCTAAGACTTTGGTGTCTTCCTGAGCAATGACCCCAGATAGGAAACTTCCTGCCAACACAACCAAAGACATTACTAGGAAATGTACATATTTTGTACTTGATTTATTCTGATAGCATTTTCTGGATCAACCCAGAATATTAACTTTCTAGTTTTCTCTAGAACTAAAACTTGAGGATCCCCTCCTCACAGGCACAATATTTCCTGCTTAATGGCAGACACTCAACATGATTTTTAACTGTCTACTAGGATTTTAAAAACAGAAATATTTCTATTTTTTCCAGCTGAGGCAGACATGACAAAAGTTATATATATTCAAGTGTGTGGGATAGTTTGCTGTGTGTGTTAGATAATTTAATATATGTATATATTGTGAAATGATTGTCACAATCAAGTTAACCAGCATATCCATGGCCTCACCAAGTTACTGCAGGTGTGTATGTGTGTGTGTGTGTGTGTGTGTGTGTGTGTGTGTGTGTTATGAGTGTGTGTAATGGTGGTAAACGTAGTTAAAATCTACTCTTTTAGCAAACATCAAGTATAAAATATGGTATAATTAACTTTAGTCACCATGCTGTACATTGGTTCTCTAGACTTATTCATTCTGTATAACAAAGTTTGTATCTTTTAACCAGCATCTCCCCACTTCCCCTACCCCAGCCCCCAGTAACCACCATTCTACTCTCTGCTCTGTGAGTTTCACTTTTTTAGATGCATATATAAGTGAGCTCATCTAGCAAGGTTTTAAAATAGTTATTTTTTCTCTTAAAATAACAGACTATGTGGAAATATTAACCTAAGGCATCCCAAGAGAAGAGGGCAAAATGACTTTGAGCTCTCCTGGGATGACACAGGGCCATGCACATACTCCTACCCTGCTGCAGAGAACACAGCCCTGCCTGGCTACCCAGTGCCTGGTCTGCTCACACCTCTCTAGCTTCTTTCCTGTATGTTTAAGTTATTCCTGAACCTTATTTCCCACCTGAGCTTTCCTCCTGCTTCTCCCCTGGTGTGGCCACCATGCAGCCCCTGCCACAACTTGGGCTGCCCCTTCCACCTAGGTTTGGCCTGGCTAAAACCCACTGCATCTCTGGGTGCAGATAAAGCAGCACCTTCTCCAGGAAGACTGTGTGCCTTGGGGAACCTGATCCTAACCCTCTTTTCTCATAAAGACTAGCAGTGGCAATTACATGAAGCTTTCTTATGCACAGGATTACTATTCTGTTTTCAGGACTTCTGTCTCTATATTTACTTATTGTTTCCTATATACACACAGTATTACTGTTACAAAATTCCACAAGATTAAATTGCTTGCTAAAGGTCATGCAGCTAGTAAGTGGCAGAGTCAGCACTGGGCATTTTGCTTATTGTTTTCTCTCCTATCAGACTAAGAGCTCCTTAGAGTGGCAAAAGTATTGGGTTAATCTCTGCAACCTGAACCCCAGAAGAGGAAGAGGCACATACCTGCATTTAATAAACATTTGCTGAATGAATAGATGATTGTCTTAATAATTAGATTGTCTCAACAGTTACACTGATTGAAGCATTTCCCATACTATGAAATACTGAAAATAACAGATTTAGAGTTGTGGGGTAGGTAAACTTGGTGCCCTTCATACGATGAATATTATGTGAAGCTTCCACCTGTATTCCCCAGTGTTGCTACTGCTGACACCTAAAAGTCTACCAATCTATGAGCTACTCAAGAACAGGAAGTGTGAGTTTTTCCTTGGGGCCCAACATATTGCCTGGCACAATGGAGATACTTAGTAAACAGTTTCTAAATAGGGACAAAAAGATACTCAGCTTTGGACTCTATGGGATCGCAAGATTAACTCACTTGGGAAAATGCTTTTACAATGGTCCACACTATTTTAACTCCAAATTCTTCATGGCTGGTCTTTAAAGTAGAACTGTGTCACACTGACATCTTATTAATCTCCTCTTTGTTACCTGCTTCTTCTCCACATTGATTTAAGTAGCTTCAGATTTATCCTGGAACCCACATGCCCACACTAGACCAGTTATTCATATACTGCAGACTTAAGCTTAGCTAATCTGTAAATCTTAGTGTTACAGCAGCAAACAAGTCAGAGCATCATTATTACAGCTCAGATTCTATTCCTATAAATACTGCTGTAAGACCCAGGCAACACCCACATGTCTCAAATGTAGGAAAACTCCATCATAATCAGAAACTTTACCTCAGCCTTAGCAGATTTTTCCAACAACAACATAACCAGTGCTGCTCTGTAAGAAAGAAAAATGGTCTGGTAGAAAGACTGGGACTGCAGGCTAAAGACCTAGGCTCAAGGTCTGATTCTGTCCGCCTTTAGCTGTCTTTGAGATTCAGTTTTTCTGTCTTACGAAAAGGGATCCTAATAGTTGCCCTGCCTATTTCCAAGGGCTACTGTAAGGATTAAGCGAGGCATCCTATGCCTAGATACCCAGCAGGTATTACTTACAATGCCTGTATGACAAGTGCCCAAGTGTCCCTTGGGCAGATAGCTCACTGCACGCTTCAGATCCTCTCTTTTCTCCTCCAGCCCCCGTGGACATATGGTTTGAACCTGAGATATCTACTGCTTTAGAATTGCTTCTCTCCTTCAAATGAAGTCAAATATGCTGCAGATTAAACTGTATTTCTAGGTTGAGCAAAAATCACTGACATAATTATTTAGAGGGAGATCAGGGAATTGTATGTAAGATTAAACAATCACTTTAATGTTTGAATGGGAAATAGGTACATTTTCAAGGACTGCCAAATTATTTTTTTTTCATAATGGATGTGGCTTGATATGAATTATTTTTCCCCAAGAAGTAGCCAGGGTAATGAGTTTATTTTTCTGAGAAAATTCTTCAAACTAAAGCACTGCTGTTTCTTAAAGTGCAACTGTTCTTACTTTTAAATTATAGTAAGACTTTTAAACTGATGTGCCAAGCTGCCCAATGACTACTGCTCTGCCTTTTCATCTTGCGCGTTTTTCTACATTTTTTTCCACTCCACTGTACTCTTGAGGTCAGTGAAATGGGAGATTCCTCAGTAGTTTGAGACCAAAAGGGAATTTCCAGAAGAGGAGAAGAAAACTCCACCAAAATTTCCAAAAGGACAGAAAAGTGTAGTGGGGCAGGAATGAGTTATTTTCTTTCAGTTTCTTTCTCACCCTCACACAAAATAATCTGAACACACAATTTCCGAGATCAGGAGACCAGCTGGCACTCTGATTTTGAGAACTCTCTAAAGCTCACGTTCAGTTCCATTGTTTACATAGGTTTAATTCCCCAACAATTCCTCCTCCCTTCCTTCCCTTCTCTTCCCCTCCCCTCCCTTCCCCTCCCTTCCTTTCCCCTTCCCTCTTCTTTACTTCTCTCTCCCCTTCTTTTCTCCCTTCCCCACCCTTCTCCTTCTTCCTTTCCTCTCCCGCTTTCTTTTTCTTTTCAGAGAGAATCTCGCTATACAGTTCAGGTTGGCCTTGAACTCACTACGCAGCTCAGGCTGGTCTGAAACTTGTGGCAATCCTCTTGTCTCAGCCTCCCAAGTCCTGTGATTACTGGTGTGTGGCACCAGGCTCAGCTTCTGGACAATCTTTAAACCACTCTGAGCCTTGGCTTGGTGCAGTGTAAAGCAGGGACCACCACTGTCACCTCAGAGGGTCTGCCAGCATCTAGTGAACTCAGGCATCTACATCTGGCACATAGAAAATGCCCCAAAGAGGCCATTTCTCTTTTCTTTCCTCAAAAAAGAAGCAAGCAAACAGGTTCTAACGGGTAATAGAGAAAACACAAGCAGTTCCCGGCATGACAGTACACTCAGCCAGGCATCTTATGTACCTTGGTATGTAAATATTATTCACTGGTGTAAGATTAAATCAAAATTGTCCCTATCTGCTGGGAAATCCTACGTGCTAGAGAACTGAAATGGTGAGTGTAACTCAGAAGGCGGGGCCTCTTACCTGTTAGACTCATTTAAAAGACAATGTAGACAAATAGCTTTTGTCCTTCTTGCAACTTCTTTCCAACTATAATTCTCCATCTCCGTTAGATTTATCCACTTCTAACATCTGCAACCAACATATTCCAAAGTCCTTATCCACTATAAGCACTACTATGTTTTTATCTCTAGGGTTTAGAACTCAATATTAAACCAAAATAGGTAGAAGCAGAGAAGAAAAACGTAATAAAGCTTTAGCGTACACTAGTTTGAAACTTAGTACACACACACACACACACACACACACACACTCCCCTTTTCCTTTCCATTTTATGCTTGTGTTGGGCCAGTTCAATCATTCTGTATCTTCCTCTGGAATTTTTTTCCTTAAGCATAGCCTGACCCACTCTAGTATTGATTAAAAACACCCCCAGCTTCAGCTTTGACATAATTATGAATAAATAGTGCATCTATATGCAGAAAACAGGTAGGCTCCTTTCCCTAGCATTCGATGACTCTCCCCTGAGAGCCAGTCATGCTGCAGGTCCTGTACTGATGGTGATTTGGACAGATCCAATCTCTACCCTCCACGGACAATGGGAGAGACAGACATCACCAAACGGCCCCCACCCGCATACACTGCTCTGAGGAATGGCTGAAAACACACAGGGTGCTGAGAAGCGGGAAAACGGGACAGGTTTCCTAGAATTTTGATAATACAGACAGGCAGTCCCCAGCAATGACTGCCCAGGACTGAAACCCAGGACAGCAAAACTACCCAGACCTAAGAGAGGTCTCTGGGAAACAAACGAGCAGGGATTTCACAAGCCCTCTGCAGGGACACGGTATCAAGAGCATCACTAAGAAGCGAGTGTATAAGAACGAGATGGTGGGAGGCAGATAGTGGAGGGAAGGGAATCAGCGCTGCGTATCACTCTGTCTGTCCATCTAATCTTCATCAAGAAAGGCTGTTGCTCACCCTGAGGTGATGATCAGCATGTGACACCTGCAGTTTCAACCTCACCAGTCTAAATTATACATAATATATATTTATGAATTTATATATTAGACTGCAGAGTGACCTGCAAGTCAGGCCCTGGCCGGGTTCTTTTGTGGCTATGTCAGTCTGACTGTGGCCTGAGGAGGAGAATCACTGTTGCTCAGGCCAGCGTGAGCCGGGAGACAAACACACAGAAAGGAAGCTGAAGCTCCTCCTGGTACTAGCTCCCAGGAGAATGAGTGCAGGAAAACAGGGCCCATCTCCAGGAGCAAAGGGCACGCCAGTCTTTCTAAATGCAGGAGACTTCCATGAGTGCCACCAGAAAAAGAGGCGTCATCTCACGATGTCTCTAATGAACAGAGAGTGAACACGGGAATTAAGAAGACGTTTGCGCAGATAACTTGACTTCCATCAGCCAGCCCATCTTCTGAAGGGACAGATCCTTAAATCAACTCTGCCTTTCCTTGCTTATTAGCAGAGACTCCTCACTGTATTAGCATAAGTCTATCAAAAGCCAGGACAGAACATTTCATTACTTTTGATGCCTCAGTAAGTCTTAACTTAATGTGTTACTGGGAATCACGAGTTCATGTGTTACTGGCCTTGCACTAATGTAGATATCAGTTCAAGGTCTATCATTACTGTCTGACTTGGGTAAATCCACCTCTCTGAGTGTCCAGGATAATGTGTTTCCATGGTACTTCTGGTGAGAAGTGGGTAGGAAAAGGCTAGAAAAAGATAAGACGCAACTCTGAATTCCATGTAGTCATTTGTGTCAGGCTTTGCCACACTGATGACATTAATGGTGCTATGCTATCTGTGTGTTCAGGAGATGTGCTTTGTCCCCCACAGACACCAGGAGTTTGTTCTCCCCCCTCACTTGCCCATTCATTCAGCTGGCATTCCCCACGGCCTCTTCCACTCTCGGTACCATCAGGAGCTGGCAATGCAGACATAAGGCGGCATCACTGGCAGCTTCCTCTGCCTTCAGGGCAGTCATTACTGGGGACTGCCTGTCTGTATTATCAAAATTCTAGTTGGCCAACAAATTCATCAGAGTTCGGTGGACTATGCACCCAGCCTTTCTAATCATGGTCGGGAGTAGAAAAAGTACAAAGCATGGGTGGGTTGGCCTCTCTCCAGTCCTCTTTCACTTCAGCGAGTCCTGCCTCCAGTTTTGGCTCCCACCCACCTGAATAACAATTCCTGCCTTCACCACATGCAGAGGATGTCTAGAAAAGGCCATGCCCCGGGGTATGGAGCACAGGGGATCCCATACTAGCAAGAAGAAGAAAGAAAATGGCAAATGCAAACCCACTGAAATACTCGTGATACCAAGGCGCAAGGGAAGCTGGGACTCATTGGCACAGATGGCTGGTGCCAGGGGCAAGGGTGGGACATACAGTATGGAGCAGTGGGGCCTGGTGTAAACCTCACTGCCAGGCACTCCTGGCTGGTCACCTCCATGCTCTGTGCCTGATGTGTGGAGGCAGATGCGTAACAGTGAACGCTTGGTAAATGCCTCCGGCAGCTCCGAGCCAGAAGCACTGCAGCAGGAGGCAGGAGGCATGAAGGCCAGGCTGCGCAGACACAGGTTCCAGTTAGAGCTGGGCCCACTGTGAGAGAAATGGGGTGATTTTAAGAGAGGATGCGTAAGATCAGGCAGAAGCTAGTAACTGACTACAAACAGACAACAATGAAGACAAGGAAGATTAGGGCCAAATGATTTAAAATTAAGGAACTCGGGGGTGGGGAAGGCGAAGGCTTTGAAATCACTGGGCAAAATAATTGCAAATGAAGGCCTGCCTGACTGAGGAGCAGCCTCAGGAAAGGTCTGGTTTGGGAGATGCTGAGTTTGAGGGGAGCTGCCTGAATTCAGGGGCAGTAAACCTAGAAACCAAGGGCAGTGCTGGCCAGGCCTTGAACCTGTGTCCTTGAGAAAGGTTATGTTTCCAAGAAAAAGGACAGTGGCCAGCCAGTGTGTGGCCAGTTCTGGAGCAAGAGGAGGATGAGAACCGTGGATGGGTGAAGGAGTGCCTGGCTGTGTCAGTGCTAGGAGAGAGGTGTGCAGATGGTGCTGAAGGGAGCAAGGGCGCATCTTTAACCGCGTCAGCCCCTCTCCAGGGCTCCCCTCTCCCTGGGCCCCTGCTGCAGTGGCACGAGGCAGAGGCTCTGGCATCCTTCAGTCCCATCCATCCTTGTGGGAGGAGCGTATCACTGTCCCACTGATGCTGAGCCTGATGCTTCACCCTATGGGGTGGGAGAGGATGAGAGGTGAGCAGAGGCTTGGAATGTGCCATCTTCTTTTGCTCAGTCTCTTGCCTCCTGACTTCTGCCATAAGAAGAATTTCCCTCAGTCCCCACTGGCCACAGCTGACCCAAACCCAATAGGAAGCTAAGAGAAGAACTACACCAGACCCGCAGACCCAGGACAAGACATCATGATAGTGCCTCTAAGCCCCAGGGTCCAGGGTACTACACGACATTACGCGAGGAACACCTGAATAGCTCAGTATGAGCTCTGGGTCTTATGTGGTCAAACGTGCTCCCTCAAAGCTTCCTGACCACCGGGTTGAAATAATAAAAGTACAAGCAGGATGAGAAACAATGCCTATTTCAGCCGCTTCAAAGAGGCACTTGGGGTTATTTTCTCAAAGCAAGGTAAGTCAAGAGTTACATATTACACATCTTAAATATTGATGTTGACTAAAGCTGTACAGAATCAGTGAAAAAGAAAAGACCAGGGAATTTTACTGGGGTGAAGGGCAAGACATCCGAAGTCAGGGATATTGGGATTTGCTAATTTCAAACAGTTTTTGTACAACTGGCTGGGGCAACAGACATGAACAAGGAAGACAACGTCTGTTCTTTTTTTTTTTTTTTTGGCAGTACTGGGGATTGAACTCAGGACCCTGCTCCTCCTAGGCAGGTGCTTATTCCACTGAGCTATATCCCCAGCCCTAAGGAAGACAACGTCTGGATTGGTCCCTGCGTCAGAATTGCACCCTTCCCTCCTCCTTCCGGCCCTTGTCTGGTAACATCCCACCCCAAGGGTCCGGGACAAGACATGAAAGTGGACGTGCCTGATGGTCAACAGCGCCTCTCTCTGCCAGAGCTTGAAGGACTCTACAGAGCGGGCTCCTGCCCCACAGCACAGGAATAGGGGCGTCAGCCCCAAGCCCTCATGCTTGCCCCATGACGGGTTTGTGACAGCTTTCCCTGTGTCAGCACTGTCAGTTCAGTTTGTCTTTAGCTGATTCCATCATTCTCCAGATGACCCCTCCGATGTGCAACAGGAAAACGTTTTTTGGCGGGGTGGGGGGTGGGTAGGGTCTTGGTATGTAGCAACACAGGCTGGCCTTAAACTTGCTTATGAAGCCCAGGCTGACCCCAAACTCACAGTGATCCTCCTGCCTCAGCCTCCTGAGTACCACCATGCCCGGCACAACAGGAAAATTCTAATGATTTTAAGCGTTCTTTATAGTAAGGTCAGGGTAAACACAAAAGAGGACCCAGCTGGAGCCGTCTCAGAGGGCACACAAGATCAGCTACACTGATTCCCGCTAAGCTGCTGGCTTACACTAAGAAGCTTACCAAATCTTCTGAACTCATTCCATCCTCAGCCTCTTGAAAGGAATCCCAATTCGAGGACAAGAGGTACAAGGCCAGAGCGCAAGAGTCCCACTCGTTCTCACCATGTCTCTTTGTGCTCGAGCCCCTCCCAGGGCACTGGCTTTCTCTCGTTCAAAACGACAGGGCTGAGCCTGAGTGAGGTGCCTCACAGATAAGGCTGTGCCTGTCTTTTGGAAACTAGAACCTCACAAGTGGAAGGCCATGGCAAGTCACACGGAGCTTCCACCAGCAACCCTACCCTATCTGAACGGGAGCCTGACTTTGGAACTTGCCCAAAAGAGGGAGGCTGAGAGGCAGCAGCAGCTGAAGGACTGAGATGAGAAGGCTATGATTTCTATGGCAAGGGACAGGGTGGCCTCCCCTGGAACACATCACTCAACATCTGGAAGGCTTTGGGCCTGCCTTCCTCAATGCCCTTGCTTGGTGAAGAACTGCTGCCTCTAATACCCATTCTACCCTCACCCCTCAGGGAC